>JAOUZG010013253.1:414656-579479 GCA_026289955.1 Argiope argentata
GTGTGTGTGTGTGTGTGTGTGTGTGTGTGTGTGTGTGTGTGTGTGTGCGTGCGTGCGTGCGTGCGTGTTTTGGAGAGTTTGAAAGAGATTTATTTGTTTTCGAAGTCTTCGGAGGATCGTTTTGAAGGAGATGAAAGAAGCTTCGTGTGATTCGGGCTTCTGAGTTCAGCTCGACCCGATGACGTTTGGTGGATTCCTTGAGATTACCCTGTAGTAGCGTGATGCACTAACAGCCTGATAGCTTTTCTGATGTGGTTTCTGACTTATGATGAGGTTCTTTCTGATGTGGTTTCTGGTTTATGACTACCCTAGTAGCACACAAATATTGTATAATATTGATCAATATTCGCAATATTGTTTAATATTGTGGAACATTGTTTAATATCATATAATATCAAACAATATTGTATAATATTATGCAACAGGATGCGCTACCTGGGTATTAAGAGTGATGTAAATATTATCGCCCATATTAAACTAGATGATAACTTATTTTTCTGTATATAAGTCTGTAAATAAAGAAGTCTTTAAACACTAACCTCTTATTTGATCGAACAGGGTCAATCATTACGCCACATTTCTTAGAAAATATATGAGAGCCTTTTGAAGAAACCACAGCCATTATTTCCCCATACGAGCCTTAATTTCGGTCAAAATAAACTAGTTATGCCAAATTATGAAGACGCCTTCTATTTATAATACTGGTATTAAACTAAAAACTGCAAACGAACGAAATGGATTGCTTTTTGAGATAAATATGATGAATCTTAAAATTTCTTGTTCGTTATTTCATATTTAAACATCTTGTAACAAACCAGGGCAGCGAAGCGTTGGAAATCAATGGTGCGTTAAGTTCTACTTTTCTGTAAGAAAAAGGATGATAATTCGTTTTCTGTTTGTAATAAGAAAATATATTATTTGTCTTTAAAAATATACTGATCATAGGATGCTCATTTTCATTCATTATTCCTATTTTGTCTAGATGACTTTTATTCATCCATTCATTTTTATTTTTGAGGAAAGGACTTCATGAATGAAGACGTGCTTGTTCTACTTCTTAAGAGGATGCAGTTAAGTGTAATTTCCGTGGGAAAGAGGAAGAGTAATTCTTATTTTGAATTGTGGAAGGAAAGTAAGAATGTATTTTGATTTCAAAGAATTATCTTCTCATTTTATTATTTAGATTTTGAAGAAAATTATTATTTGTTATGAACCATTCACCAGATCCCCGAATGAAAATAATCAGAGCAGACGATTTCAAAATTCGAATTGTGTCAAAGAATATTTTTCTGAAAGCAAGTTTAAAAATACTTATTTTAATCGTTTTTTAATGATTTTTAATCACATTAAATACCTATTATAAACTTATGGAGAAAAAGAAGAGGAAGAAAATGCTGGTAAGCGTTTGATGAACCAATAAATTCAAAAGGAAATGAGGTTATTATGTCCTCATTTATACAGACAAATAGAAATTGTTTCTTGTCTTTTGATTTTTAAATTCATCTCCAAGATTAAATTATTTATGAAATAGATAATGCAAAACTTTTACCCAAGCAGAAAAATAATTTTCATTTTTCCATTTTTAAGGAAGAATCAAAAGTGATTATAAGCAAAAGATCAATATGCCAATTAATGGAACAAATTTGATGGGAAATTCATTTCATAATTTTCCAATTCTTGCATGAACTGCTGTCATTCTATTTCATGCTACATTTCAAGCGAATAAATAAATTACTTTCACTCCTTTATCACTAATGTCAATTCGATATTCAAATATCACACAATTTAATATAAAATTTTTGCTATTTAATTTCATGTAAAGCGGATATTTTTTTCATACTTTAGAAATTCTATTTTCATCCTTTCCGATTTCTCATCATTGTGAGAGGGTTAAGATAATTTAACTCCCTATGGGCCCGTGTAACTTTCAGGTCACATTTTAATTTATCGACATTTCACAAAATAATTATAGATTTTTTCTTGAGACGGCGCATAAATTTTAACTCTATGACGTTGCAAACACATCCAATACCAGTATTCATGACCATTGCTAGGCTCATCTACCCGAAATAGCAAAATAATTGTTGTGTAAACGGTTGGCAGTAAAAGTAGGTAAAACCATTTGATCCAATTGAAATTATTTGTGCTTTTGTCAGTGATTACCAAACTATGTTTATGGATGCATGTACATTTATGCCTTACACCAAATACGAATTGTTTTATGGACTTACACATATGAGCCATTATACACAGAAGTGCACATTTTATAGGCCGGTGCGACTTGAAAGTCACGTAATGATTATAACGCAATAAAATTGTTTAAACACAAAAATTTGATTTAATTTGCATATATAGGCTTATAATTTCTGATTTTTCGTTCCCACAATTTTTTTGGGAGTTAAAACAAAAACTAGGACCATAGAGGGTTAAGTTGATGTGTTGTCGGACTTGCCGATATTAAAAAGAATAATTTGCAAACTGAATTTTGCAAAGAAATAAGTTGAAATTCAATAATTTTCTGATAGCTTTTAATCAATGGAGTTAGTTCACATTAACCGTAAATTAGAGGACAAAAATATTTGTGCATGAGCATGTAATATCTAATTGCTCACAGACTTACTCTACATTGTGATGTCATGTTCTCTTTTTTTTCCTCAACAACACAACATAACCCAAAAATAAAGCTAAGCGTCCCATATGATTTCGACTCATATCATAGAAGAAGGAATAGACTCGATTATTAGAATGAAAACATACGAGCGTTGGTTTAATTTAAGGTAACCAACAATGTTTGGAATAAAAAAAATTATAAATTGGGTTTTTCTTTAAATACTTTTTTTAAAATATTTTTTAAGGCATTGTTAATTATAAAATCGGAAATCACTCAAAAGTATTTCTTTTATAAACATTATATTTTTATTTGAGAAGGAAGGGAATGTATAGTTAATTTTTAATGAAACTATCCGAAACAGCTAATATTTTATGCCAAAATCGCATTTTTCTTTGCGCACAAATTATAGGCGATAACAATTTATGCAATGACCCATCAAAGAAAACTTTTGAAATTCATGTAAATGATTGGGGTGGTGGTGGATAAATGAGTATAACTATGCATTTTTTATTAATTTACAACAGAGTTTTCCACTAATTTATTGCAGAATTTTAATATAACATCTTTAGATTAAAAAAAAAGTACTTCATCAACTACAACCTCATTTCAAAACCCACATAATTTAAAACCTATATTGTAACTTTTAAACAATTATATCTATTGGGTTTTGAGTTAATGGGGTCAACGGTGAGAATTGTTAGTAAAACCCAAATTTTGAAGAAAAAAAACAGTTCAAGATTTTCTTTAATAGGAAAGCATGATTTCAATTGTGACAGGAGTTTTAAATTTCTCCTCTAGGGTAAATTTGACTTTTCTTTTTCTTATTTCGCAAGAATTTTTAATTTCGCTGGGTAAAAAGTTTTTAGGTTGAGTTTTTGTTTTTGGCTGATAATTTCTTTCAGGATCAGTAACCACTTGTGGAGGCAGGAAATTCACTGGTGCTTGTACAAAAACAGACTACTATAATTCTCAGCGAGGCCACACAAATTATCAGATACTTTATAGAACTAGAAAAAAAATCTATATCTTTTTAATGAATTAATTTTCGACCAAAGTCTGTGAGCCTGTAAACTGCACTTCGGCTAATAATCTCAGTCTCGACGGATCATGAAGTTTTACTTCAGCGAGATTTGCCTGTTGAATTATGCAGCGCGCCGTTGGCGATTCCGTGACAAAAGCTGCTCGGTGTGAGGGCGCGTCTTTAGCATCGCAAGAGCTTAATTAGCTCATTTTCAATAATTAGCAGCTCACTGAACATGTAACTCAGATTCTCAACTTTAAACTCTTTAAAACTACTAGTAAATTTTATAATTTTGATTAAATTCAGAGCTTGACCAAGTCAGGGGCATACGGGGCAGTTGCCTTGGGCTTCCACATCAGAAAAGGCTTCCAAATCGAATGGAAAGTTTATTTTGCGTTTCCTTCTTTAATGAACTTTTTTAACGTTAATTTTCAAAAACTAAAAAGACAGAAGGGAGATCCCAAAGAAATGTTTGCCCCGGGCCCTAAGAAGGCTAAGTCGAAACGTGATTAAATAAAAGTTTAAATGGCCGCAGCTGTAATGATTGCAACCATACAAAATGCAGTTTCGGCATTCCATATGTCCTTAAAATATTCGTTTGTATCAGCGTTTTTCTATTCAGTCACTTATTCCGTAATTGCTGATCTCGCAACTTTTTAAAAATAGACCTTATCCTGTATGTCTCTAACAAATTGTGGAAATACTGAATAACTTCTAAAAATATTTGCCCTTCGGTAATTGCATAAATCATCGACATCTTAAGGGCATTTAAAAGGTACTATGAAAAAACACTGCAATAATAACACTTTGCATATCATGTAAATTGCCTTTTTGTGCTATGAAATATAATCCTGTAGTAGTTTTTTAAGTTATCGATGTAGCGATAAGTCCCTTTTCCTTTTCCATCAAGCTCTTTTATACACTTTTTCTTTGAGTTTCTGAAGAAAAGTTCCAATCTTTTGCTTTATACACCCAATATATTCTTTTTTTAAAATTCACACCATAAATGTTCTTTAATGCATTATATATATATATATATATATATATATATATATATATATCCATCTAAATCAAAAAGTTGCAATTTTACGACTCATTTTTGTTTCAGAATGTCACATCTTACATCCAGTGTGGTTTTGATTCATGTTAAGGGTATTACAATCATTGTAACTTTTTTCTACTATTTAAAAAATAAGGTTAACCAGTTAAAACGGTAAGCAGCATAAAATAGTAAGCAATTTTGGGAAAAAAAATATTATCTACAAAAAAAGCCATTATCTCCCCCCCCCCTTCGAAGTGATTCGATAGTTTAATTCCTACGTGAAATCGTCTTGCTTCATATGCCTCCCCTCCCTGATTTATTATTAGAAGATGCCGTCCTCACATCTAATCGGGATTCTTTTATTTGATACCAGTTAGATTAGCTGATAATGATCATTTTAATCATCATTAGATAAGATTATCATTTTCGATGGACACCAATGTGGCATCGTGGAATGCTATCATTTGTCAGTAAATATATAATTAGTACTCTTGTATGAAGTAATATTTCCAGCCCTATAAAAGCTATTTTGTTGTATAATGATATTTCGATTCATTATCTGCAGGAAAAGAATTGTGGAAAGAAGAAGTATTGAAAGAAAAGAAGTACCATTAGCCCATTAACTAACAAAAAGAAAATTGTATTTTTTGCCCGGATGTGTCATATTTATAGTCAAAAGCTTATATAACAATATAATTATATTCAGGCATGTCTTTTTTTTGTTAATATTTGATGTTCTTGAAAATGATATCAAATATTAAAAAGGAAAAGATCGATAGAAAACAAAAGAGTGGTTAAGTATACTCGTCTCTGTAGCTTCTAAATCACATATTTATACTCGTTATTTCATTATAATATACAAACCAAATGGTAAAATGTAATGCTTCAAATATAATAACTCTGCTTCGTTTAATTTACAGACGAATTACAAGTTTGTTGTTAATAAACGGAGCATAGAATACACACTTTCTGCTACATACAATATTGATTGTTGTATGCGAAATGAAACTAAACTTCAGGCATACCAAACACATTTTTTATCTCCCAATTGTGTATGTACCTTAAAATTCCAAAAACCAATGGGGATCGTGGCAATTGATGGGTTAATGCACGAAAGAGAGAAAATAATATTTGAGATACTGACCCAGCGATGGTTTTAAATAGTTCATTCGCCATTTCCAGGCTTCGTGCATCAGTGGCAATTCCCGCCTCCCTTAACCAGAGGATGCTGTTCGATTTCGTGATCACTGACCCGGATTTCAAATGGCCTCCAAGAACAGAGTAAAAGTGAAAGAAATTCCTGAACACAGAGTTCACTATCTGTTTCACATTCACACGCTTCAAGGCCGTGAGGGACTTTTTTCTCCGGCAGAGCCTTATTTTCAGTTTCTTTTTTGCCTGCAGCTCGAAGGAGCGAGTGCCACTGGATGTTTCCAATCTTTTGTTTTGCTTAGCAGATGAGTCTAATCCACAAGAATCCGTGTTACGCATCCTGTTCTCAATCTCCTTTGACTGATCATTTTGCTTTTCCACCAACGTTTCCTCGCTGCTGTTTCCCCAGACGGAATATGAAGTTCTGTCAGGACCATTTTTATCATTGACTTGGCGAGCTGCTGTGATTGCAACTTTGGGTTCTTCCGCCAGTAAATTATGTTTTGCAGGAGAAGGGCGAAGAAGGACAGGAATTCCCTCGCCTGAATCAACAGGTGAAGGAAACTCTGTGGCTTTTTGGGGATCAAAAATGATGTGAATAGGTTTTCCTATATAAGGCCTGCTTTTGGCGAGAAGTTTTTTCATAATATCTTGATTTCGAACGCCATTCTCGTTTCGAATAACATCTTCTATGGTATCTTTAGTGCAAATGAGTATTTCTTGTGATTTACCTGCAATATTTTCTGTGTAATTCAGAAGAATCGGCCCATTTAAAAGAAGCACACTTACTTTTGCAGGTAATTTTTGGCCGCGAAAAGTAGGTATGCGTTTGAGTTTTGAGGCATCTTCGCTTGATATATTTGCTTGGAGATTGTTGAGATTCGAATCTAAATCAACATTTTTAGAGATGTTATTTGTCAAAAGTTTAATAGCCTGGGTATTTTTACTTTCATGTATAATTTGACCTTCAGATTTGCACTTTCGTGCGCGCCATTTTGCTTGCACAAAAAAGCCATTCTCAGATTTGCTTATCAAACCTATATTGTTGGGTACTGAGAATTTTCTAGAAGCTTTCTTTTGCATTAAATTTCTATCATCCTCCTTTTGGTTTCTTTGGTTTTCTAAAAGTAATGAAAAATTAAAAGAAATGAGCTTACTTCCTGTTTGCACAGAGTTTAAAACTTGCCCAGGATTAGATTTTAGTTCCTCATACTGTTCCGTCAATCTATCTGCATTATGGAGAACTGTTCTGCATAAACTATTATCTTTTTGGAATTTTATATCACACAAGTTCATAGAATTAAAGGAGGATGTATTTTGTTTTGTTGCATAGAAACGATTGCTTAGAAATAATGTACTTGAATCACTCTGGCTTTTGTCAGAATCGAATAATGTTCTCTGCTTTCCTTCCAAAAGACCAGATGCTGAAAATATGTCTTCTGAATGAAGGTTTATATCAGAAAGGAAATGATCGTTTTCTAAAATCGATTTGTACATTATATTTATTTTGTTACAAGAACTAACTTCATGTGACCTGTTTTCAGAATGATTTACCTTATTTCTCAACTGCTCTTCAAACTGATTATGAGAATCTGAGGTAAATGGTATTGCTTTAATGTTGCTTACTATTGGTGCGCTATAACTTTTATAATTCAAAGTTTCAAGAATTGTTGGCCTTCCAAATTCTTTGTATCTTTGAGTTCTTTTATTTTCAGTCGTGTTTGATTCGAAAGGTAAAAAAGAATAGTTGTTTTTAATATATGGATGCTGATTCTCAAACAATGGCTCCGAATGTGAAGAAATAGAGGAATTAGAATGTTTCTGTGCATCAGTAGAAGCAGGTATTAAACTGAAATCATGTGTTAAAGTTCCGTCTGTAACAGGAGAGCTGTTCTTTTGAGTTTTTTTATTTAAAAATGGATGAACATTTGGGGTAGCGATCAGTGAGGTATCGGAACTATTTTCACTGCTGGGACTGCCCATAGATTTTCGCTGTTCTGATAGCAATCGACAAAGTTCATAAACTGCAAAATGAAAACCAACTTTTTAAAGCATTCACAACTTTGGATATGAAAAACATTAATCTTTATAAACGGAAATGGAGCTTACTTTCATTTGCAATTTTAGGACGCTTTTCAAAATCATTTTCTTCACTCTTTCCCAGAATTCTATTGTTCATAAGCATTATTTGAAATTCATTTCAGTATGAAGTCCTTATTGCAGAATTTTATTCTATTTCCACATTAATAGCAGCTTTGCTTCTACCTGCGACATAAAATTTAATTTAAGACATCAAACAACTTACACATTCATAGTAAATTAGCCGCCTTTGGCGACTATCTGGTTCGTCTATATTATTCCCTTTTTTAGGCTGCTAAAAGATTAATATAAAATACATATTAAAAAATTCACCTTGTTATTTGATTGGACTAAAAACATCAACACATTTGAATCAGTTTATTGCAAATTAAAAAGTGTATACATGCGAAATAAAAACGAAAATGGAAACCTTGAGAAGAAATTAATAATAAGCAAAAGCACGCAATTGGATGAGTTTGAATTGCAATATAACATTTCAAAACAGACTTCGCTTCAAATTGAATTAAATATATTATTGAAATTATGGAGAAATTATGCACAGATGAAATTGATATCATTGATGATGATGTCGTGTCCGCTTTTTACCACGGAAAGGGGGGTGCAGTAGCTTCTGAAGGTATGGACTCCTGAGCACCCGAGGGCAGAAGTCTGACTTCTAGCTCATATGAAGATGATACACACACCACATTCACTTGCACAGCCCCTTTTTACAGGGGGGCACATTCACACAGATAGCACACAGAAGAACAACCATGCCCGAACCTGGACTCGAACCCGGGACTTCCAGAACACGAGGAAGACGCGCAACCTCTGTGCCAGCAAGCCGGCATTGATATCATTAAAAAAACTAATTCTTTTCATCTTAATATAATGCAAGGGACAATCCAAACAAAAATTTGATACAAAACTGGTTCAAAATCCCGTACCAAATTTTATAAATTTAAGTCCTTACGTTTTTGAGTAATTGTGTTTACAAATTTTTGAAATTAATGACCGACAGATGTTCAACCTTTCATTGGAGTTGACTAGAAATTTGATAAGGATCTGCACTATGGATATTAAATATTTGAATAGAATTTTATCCATCTAGCTTTCCTCATTTTGCAATTATCGTGTTAATTTTTATTTGAACAGCCTGACTGACAGACTTACCCTCAACAGATTTTACACAGAATTTGATAGAAATCTCCAATTTTGCCGTGTACCAAATTTTATCCTACTAGCCAAAGTTTTTAAATAATTCTGGTCACCTACAGAGAAAGATAATACCATAAAACGTGTTTTTCGAATATAGGGGGGGGGGGTCTAAAACGTGATGATTCTTCAAAATTTTGAGATCAAATTTTTCGAATATTTCACTATTTTATTATTCGTATGCGAGAAAGTAAAAAGATTCTATTCATAAGCTATGTTTCCGCCTTTTATTTCTTGGATTCAGCAGTAATTTTGTACTTTGAAATATGAATATACAGAATATATATAAATATAACAACTGCATTTGAAATATGAATATAACAGCTGACGTCAAGCATCAATATTGGCTCAAAACATCACTTTATTATTAATGAGCTAATAACCAAAATTCGCCAAAATGAACTATATAATTGCTAGTTTCTCGGATAAAAGTTGCTTTTGGAGACCAATTTTCTAACTTATTGGAAAACTAAGATAGTTTGGCGCGTATTTCGGTTTTTTTAAAATTATAGACTACTGAAAAGTTGGTTTGATAGAAAAGGGAAAATTTATAATGCGATCAGAAATCAAATACCATGAGGCTGTCAATATTAATATCACATGAATCCAAAACTGTTACATGGCTATTTTGTACATAAATTACATTCAAAAGCACACGATTCACACATTTGGGAACATTTTTGAAGTAGATTCACTTTCCATAATAGCGTTTTGATTAACAGATGCGTGAGAATGAATAGTAATGGGGCAAATTAGATAGAGGTATTTACAAATTAACTGAAAGTCATCAGCGGACAGATTGAAATTTTAAATACGAAAGAATCTATTAGTTCTAGAATCCTTGGCAACTTTTTGGCGATATATTCACTGGCGTGCAATTGGTTCCCATGTATCATGAAATATCTAGCGTTATTTTTAAATAATGAAATGTGGTACCTCACAGATTGAGTGATTTAAAGTAGGTTCTTCTTATTACAAAATAAATATTTTCTTAAAAATTATAGATATTTTATGTTTCCGTTGTCAGATTTATGAAATTTCGCTAATCGTCCAAATGCATGACAAATATACACCATCTGGGATGGGGGCTATTAAAACGAAGTTTTGCATAAGAAACGTCTATTTTTCTTAACGTAGTAACAACTGAAAATTTTTAGGTTGCCATTTGTGGCGAGTTTGGTCGTTGGAATGAACCTTAAGAATTTTCTTGATGTTTTTCTAATAACTTAATAATTTAGTTTTATATTTCAAGACATTTACCAACTAATTAATGATTTATTTCCAATTGATATTTCTATTTATGTAGCCTTGTGAAAATAAACATGTTTTTATTATTTATTTACAATAAATACATTTTTATTAATTAAACATATATTTTAGTCCCAAATTTTTACAAGCTGGGAAATTTGTACTTATAATAAATTTATTTATAAAGCAATCCAAAAAAACAAAAAAACATAATCCTTCCACGGCTTTTTTTAGTCCAATTAGACAATGCCCTCGTCTGACTAGTCAGAAATACGACAATGGCTAAGTAAAATAATGTATTAAAACAATTACAGATGTGTTGAAATGTTTGATTATTTAAATATCCGTATTGGCGAAAATTTCATAGGGCACACCAAAATAAATTTCAATTAAAAATTCAAGCTTGGATTGGACTTACTGTAATCGTATGCCTAACCTTGAGTGGTACTTCCGGGTACGGTTCTATCAGAGGAACATACGCCTGTCACAACATCCAGTAGAAAGCGATGTATAATATGGCCTGCGAATAAGAAAATATAAAACTTTATCAATTATTAATTTTAAATAAGAGAGGTGATAATTATAATTTAAATTGTAAATATTTTTCCTGCTATTAAATTTTAATTAGTATTTAATACTAAGTGAAATTAAAGACTGATTTAATATTATTGTGAAATACAAGTTATACAATACAGCATGCCATACAAATGATAAAATATTTCTCCTTTAGTAGCTGAATTGGACAGACAAAAAAAGAAGTGTTCCTTAGAAATAGAGAAGCTTGCTTTAATTAAAAATTTGTACATAGAAGAAAAATTGAATTATATATTATAAACATAATTTAGATATGAATGTAATTTTTTTTAAAAAAATAAACATACCCTTTTGTAGATATAAATCAGCAATTATATTCCATTGATAGATAAATTTATTACTGTTTGAAAGCTTGTTTATGTTGAAATAACAAGCAAGTAGGTCTGCCACTTTCAAAAACAAAAAAATGAGCTATCGGAACATTACAGTTATAGATGTATCTGCTTGAAATAAGAAAATGAAGGAAAAGATATAGTTAAAAACAGTTAATGTTTAATTTAAATGGTTCTTTCTTTTCTCATTACCCTGAATCTTCAACAAAATTTTAGCTGGAACTACAATGTTCTCATGCTGATTTCAAGAAATAAAATTCCCGATGAAAATGCATCAAATATGAAAAAATTATGACATCGTCGGCATAAGTAATAAATTTTTAATCTAAAAGTAATTTACAATTAGTTTAATAATAATAATAATAATAATATTTTGTAAATAGTTGTAAATTCAGACTGGCAACAGCGATCTTTTTTTGGAACTTTTGACTTTGTTGTTTAAAAAACGATACTAGATTTGAAGGAAAATAAGTTGATGTAAAATTTATAATATTATTTATAAGGTAATAAGATTTCGTTTTATAGTAAATTTGTCTGTATTTCCTTTTTGTTGACACACCAATTTAACAACATGATACTTTTTCTGAAATATTTTTAAAAAATGGTGACTGAAACCGCATTATTATAATCAGATATGATCTTCCACGAGTTTCGTTTAAAGTTTTCAGTCAGAGCAATGGACTATATTGTTACAAACCTGTAATTTTGCTTCCCAGCACGAATAGTGTCATGATACGAAAGTTCGTTTTATGATCTGCCCTGTTGCGTAATGGGTGCCACGTCAGCGATCTTCTCAAAGCTTGGGGACGAATTTGGCGACAGGATGGATATTGTTGGAAACTTTAAGAATTTTAATGATCCTTTCAATAGTAACTGAGACGTACCCTGATTGTCCCAGAGGATTCTCGGACCGCCTCCCCGGAGCTGTAAAAGGTCGACAGTCTCAAGCTACAGGGTGAACTAAGCCGGAAGCGGAGTTGAAAACAAGTAATGAATCTTCGAGCGATGCAACCCGTGGAGTGCCAACGCTGCGTGAAGCTGAAGTGTATGCTGAACTGCTGTTTGCCAAGTCCTGTTGTCTACCGTGAAAACAGCGTCATTTCCTGAGTGGAGTAGCCAGTCGTGTGGCAGTAAATCGGCAGCTAAAGCGAGGAGAAAGTGAGAACTTCAGTCGTTTGAAGAGATCGCAGAGCGAACCACCGAGGATACCCTCTCCTACTGGATTCTGTTTGGTCACTTTGTGTACTGTGGTCGATTTCTACTTGTGGGCTACTGTCTATTGTAGTGTTATGCTGTGTGTTCGTTACGGTTGTACATATTTGCTGTCTGTGTATTCGTCGTCTTTGTGTTAGTGTCTTCGTGCCAAATAAATGTCATTGTTGTTTTCTACTGACTCCCACTGATTGTCTTCACGCCATGTTCTCACTACAAGCGAACCTGGCGATCCATAACAATATTATTTAATTAACTTTTGAACAGTTGTTTTCATCGTTTACCTAGCAATGTAATTTAGAATTAAAGAAGGTGGGATTTTCATTTTTTTTTGTTTAATTTAGAGAGTCATTTATTTAAAGTTTTCCGAATTTTGTAAGAGGGTTAAAAAAAGAAATATTTCCAACAAGTAATCTTGAAAGATATAAGATATTGGGATTTATAGCTACAATGGACCAACAAGTAATTATTAAGACTGATTTTTGTTTTCCCACATTAGTTTATCACATACGTTTTCATGCTTGTACCAGACATGAAATTTTTTTTTCTTTATTTATTATCAGTCGAATAGGAAAGATTCAGGCAATACTATTTTTGTTACTTTTTGGTTCGCAGGGGATACAGGTAATATTTAATTTCAATTAAATCGCTGAAGTATATTTTAATGTCCCTGATTCTTCCAAATTGTTAAATATTAAATATACATTAATTCTGTTCATTCCATACATGGACATTTCCAGTGAAAATCAGTCCCGTGAAAAAAAATTCGAATTCAAGATGTTCACTAATTTTCACCTTTTAGAGCACTCTGGCGTGTAACAAATTTTTGACATTATGTCTCTCTGTTCGCCTGTCTGTCTATTACAAAAATAACTTTAAAATGCTTTGAACTAGATGGAGGAAATTTGATATACGGTTTTTACATTAAGTTTGTAGATTTTTTAAAATCAAATTTTGAGCAAAAATTCAGAGAAAATATGTCTATCAGACTGAATGAATATAAGTTACAACTGCAAAACGAAGAAAGTTAGAAGGATAAAATTTTGTACACGGATTTATAATTTAAAGTGCCTATTTGAAAATAAATCCGTCAAACGGTTTACTTTCGATAGGTCTGTAATATCAGAAGCTTGTAAATACAATAACCAAGAAACGCGATGTATTTATTAAATTAAATGTAATCAAATTTGGCATGGTTCTGTAGTAGTTTTTTTTTACACATTTTGATTTCAATCGTGTTAAAAAACACATCTAAAACACAAATTCGATTTTAGGATAGTACTGCTAAGCGCTTGTCTGGGATTAAGGGTAAATCCAATGATCTCACTATAAAATTGGATCTCACTATCCAATTTTATAGTGAGTACTCCAATGATCTCACTATAAAATTTGATAGTTTCTGTAAAAACGCTAAATTCACACCAAAAACCGATATTCCACAATTATTTTTCGCTTATGGCATGTAAGGAATTAACGGCTTTTCCCAAGTTTCGGAATTTTATGTGGGATGAGAATTATTACAACTTTGTTAGAAAATAAACCAGAAAGTTTTTAGGAGACTTTAACACTGATTATTAGCCTTGTAAAGTACAGAATCCTTCTTTAATTTACAGCAATGGAAGAAAATCATGTAATTAAGTATTTCGTGAAACAATGAAAACGATTTGAATTTCAAGGAAGGAACGTAATCTGTTGCTGGAACCGAAGCAAAATATATTTTAAAAAATTACCAAAATTCAGAAACACTTTGTACAATTATTAAAAGACTATTTTTTAAATGAAGTAAAATTCATCATTTTGGAATAATAGTTTCGAAAAATAACTCGGAATAAATACAAAATTCAGCTTCCTGTAAAATTTTATCGAATTTTTTTTAGAAAAAAAAGGATGTTTATATGTGGTCCAAAATTGACAATTGTATGTTAAAACGTTGGATCTATTGAGCGTTAACGTACACACAGAATCACACTCTTTATTATTAGCAAAAATGTCTTGAGAGGTTTTTTTTTCTGCGAAACATAGAAAATTGAGATAGATATCGTTGCTAACTAAACAATATATTGCTATTCAAACAATTTAATTTCCAGAGAATGCCTTGCATGTACAAGCGTACAATAGATACGAAATATTAACCTTTGGTGCGATTAAGTATTTTTACTAAATTTATCATCTAGTTCCTGTGAGGTGTTTTGTGTGTGTGTGTGAATTTTGGTGAATTTGACGTATTTTTTCAGCTAATTGAAACAAAACTGTAATACAAACTATACTTGTAGTCACAAAATCATTCACAAAATTTGGTATATTTCTGACATTATGTGTGCTTGAATTATCACATTTACATGCTTCTGAAAGTACAACTCCCACATTTTCTATGGGGTTAAGATATGGGCTATGCAATGGCCAGGGAAGGTGTTGGAAGTCAGAATGATGCTCAGCGAACCCATTTTGAACACTTTTGGCGCGATGTATGGTTGCATTATCGTCCATGAAGTATCCGTCGCCATCAGGATAAAAAGGCACCATTTCAGGTTGCACTTTAGCTGCCAGTATATCTAGGTACTGCATGGCTGTTTGTTTACCCTAGAGGAACATTAGAGCACCACTTCCATGACAGCATAACAGGCTACATATTTATGATACTCCCTCCAGACCCTTGCACAGCGCCAGTAAGGCAAGATGTATTCATGGCTTCGTGGGGTTCACGCCTAATTCGACGGCAGCCATCAGTGCAAAATGGGGTGTGGCGTGATTCATCTGATCACATTATAAAATTTCAATCCTCAGATGCCCAGTGTCTTCTTCCCCGACACCATTGCAAACGAATTTTTGCGTGTCGAGAAGAAATGAGTAGTTTTCTCACAGGCATTCGAATATGCATTCCTATCATTTGCACTTCTCTGCACATGGTTCGAGCTGAAATCTGTTGGAAAGAGCCTTGGTTGACGATTTGTGTCAGTTAATAACCGTAGAGTCCCTGTTCTACCGTACAATTTGTCGGAGACGCCGCCGATCACGCTTTTGGAAAACTGTACTCGAACCCCAGTTACGTCTTCTAAATAAGGACCATGGATTCTGATTCCAATTTTTGAAAACCTTTGATATGGATGCTTTTGAGAGCCTAGTGAGATTTGCCGCCTTCGAAATCGAGGCCACTGCTAAACGGACACCAACAACAGGCCCTTTTTCAAATGGTTAAAGATATGTCGTTTTCCCCATTTTACTTCCTTCATTTTGAAAAGACTTATACCTTACTTATACTAGCATTCTAACCACGTGTAACCCACGGCATAACAAAAAATTTGCATACTTCATCCCTAGCACGCATTCAAATGAAAATCTCTAAGGTTTCTCATTCATTTGCCAGCGAGTGTAAAAAGTTTAAAGAATGTATGCCAACTAAAATCTGTCATTTATCATAGGCTGTCACAATTTGAATGTCAAACTCTTTGTGTGCTTCAGTAATTTTCACTATCTTAAAGTGTACACCACATTTTTGACAAAAGTTAGTACTTATTCCATCTATATTAAGTCTTTTCTCTTTAAGATGTACAATAGATCTTGAAATGAAACTAATACTACGTATTCCACCTTCCACAAATTGAAATATCTAGTAAATACATTCAGTATAAAAAATTAGACTAGATTCTAGATTCATTAGACTAGATATCGAATCCAATATTTTTTAACATGATCAGTTTGCAAAAGAATAATTTGATATTGAAGAACAAATAAATACGTTCAACGGTTAGGTATAATTTTCTTCAATAAACTCGCCTAATATGACAATGTGCAAAATTTAATTTGCAACTTACAAAATGAAAAGCAAAACTTCTCGAGAGAGTTGTCAATTTCCAAAATTTTCATTATTTATTGAATATTTTAATGCTTGGCAAACGTTTCATGAAGTTGGATGTGAGACCGTATCGTAATCTTGTCTAAACAATGATTGCGGTTAATGGAGAGTTATATATCTTGTGAGCGACAATTATTTACTTTAAGCCATGATTATAATAATTAAGAAACTGCAGAAATACAACAAAAATTTAAATAAATGTAAGGAAACAATCTTTATTCTTACAAAACGATGACAAAACGAGATAATAAATACTATTCAAAACCGTATCTTAAAACCACATTAGTTAAAATAAACGCTTCTAATTAAAGCAGTAATTCTCTGTGGCGGGGATAACAGATGAGAATCGTTCTTGAACTTTCAGAGAGGATGTCCTTCGAGATATTTTGCTTATTGCCAGTACCTTTTGAAGTGACTGTCACCGGACAGGTTCGTGTTAAGGGAGACTGTACTATCTATTCTTTTCTGCAATAAAGGGAACATGATTTTTCGTTTAGCCAGTTTTAAATTTTATGCACATAAAGAGATTTTAAAATTTTCAAACAGTGCTTCTACGGGCACTCATAGATAACTACATTGCCATACTCAAAGTAAGCCATATACATGAAATATGTGATATCTCTTTCTCGTGACCCTTGTTTCTGTTTAACCCGGCAAAAGCTAAGAACCACTTTTCTGGAGCATACGCCGGAGAACAAACCTTCATTCCTTTCTATGTGATCTCTCAAATAGAAACGGTTAACAACAGTGAAATTTGTTGTGCATATACCCAGTACAATTAAAGGAGATCTTATTAAAAAGGAGTAGAAGGTTTTTTATTTTATTTCTAATGAGACAAAAATGGCTAGAATGCAGCATATCGTATTTGGAGACCTGTCTCCTTTATAATGAGTGTAAGTTTACTCTTTCAGTTTTGTAAACCTTACAGCAGGCCCTCATGCTGAAAGTGAAAATTTTGATTAATGTCTTTAACAACAATATTCAGGATTTTCAGTCGTGGAGTGTCCTAGGCTAGAGCTGGCATCCTACAAAGATTACTCTAGAAACATCTGAAAATGCTTTATGAGATTATGACTCAATGGTCTTTATCTCAATGGCTCAATATAAAAAAGAATTAAAATGGCGGCACCATTTTAATCCTTTTTATAGCCAGAAAATAACTTATGAGCTTAACTCCTTGTGGCCTCACGTTGTCCTCTATAAAAATAAAAGTAGTAAAATACTGGAGCTTTTTAGGACCACTTCATACAGGACTCAATAATCTTATTCGTATCGCAGTATGGTCAGAAAGCTTGCACCAAAGACATAGAGAGGGGCATGGCATTATAATATGAATTCTCAACGCACTGGATAATTGCGTCAGAAATTATCGGTTTCCTTTTTATTTGAGAAATGGCAGCTATACTTCTCCGTAAATGAAGGTTCGTCAGAAATCAATCTAAATATCAAATCTCTACTCACTAGTAAAACTTTCTTTCTGTTACTGAATCTGCAGAAAATAAACTCCTTTTTTGCGATAGCGAGGCAAACGAATATTACTGGTTTCCAAGAGGGAAATTCCATTTTAGAATGCATTTTTTAACACGTTGTCTAGAAATTATTGCCCAGTTGTAGATGTGAGGCTCTCTAAGAGTTCCCCAAGCATTAACTATCTATGGAATTACGCATTTAATCCCATGTAGTTTTCATATTTCTCGGGAAACTTTTCGCGCGCTATCTGATGGTGGTAACTTAAACACATTTACACATTAGTTTGTTATTAAACACATTAGATAGTTTTAATGGAAATAAAATCTAAAGGCTATCTGAACATTTTTTTTGAGCATTACTTTTTTTAGTGTGATTTTTTGAAGATTGCACGAATTTATGCCGCACCAAGGGTATATATATATATATATATGCAATGATAATTTTTTAAAACTTTCATTTCAAGAATGACCAAAACAAATCGATTTTGAACTGGAATAACAGCTATGATGTTATAGCCAACCTTTTAAAAATGCATCTGTTGTGAAGAAGTATACATAACAATAAAGCAATACTGGTAAAAACCGATAAAAAAATGTCAACCGATAATTTCCATAATTGATTCCATCTTTAATTTTTTGTTGTCCGTACATTTCAGAGACACGAAAACCTCCTAACCAAAACAACATCATGTTCTGCCATGCTAAAAAAATTTAATTTCGTAAAAAAAAAAAAAATTGATCTCGATTGATTTTGTGATGGTCAAAAACATCACTCTTCTGAATGTTGCGATATATGAGTCTTGCGAGAACATGCTATTTTTCTACCACCAAGTGATAAAAAAATAATCCAAGTGACTTTAAAAAATAATCTTCTCACAAGTTAATTTGAAATTTGCAATAACAGACTTCTATTTTTAAATTAAAAAAAAAATACTATTATTATTGTGCCTTGTCAAGACCAGTCCCTTGGCTCTTTGTGCATACCTTGTACCCTCTAATACAATGCTATGCCCCTGGAAACACTTGTCGGTTAAATGAATTCAGGTACACGCAAACGCATTTAGATATCTTTACTTTCATGCTAAGTTTGTCTTATTTTTTCAAGAATGTATCAAATCTTTATAAGCTCCTTATAAGTGATAATGACAATAACTATACACTTTCATTTTTCCGGCAGCACATTCCTAGTTCAAAAGCTTACTTTGGAATCACTTGCCCCTGATGAATTTGCTGTCTTCAGCTGCTGCACGAGATCGGCCAGACTGATTTTCCTTCGTCTCGACAAGATGATGAGATACTGCATGTAATCGCAAATATTCAGTACTAACTTTTTCCTTCGTAAAAATGAATATTCAACAAATAAATAAAAAAGCAACAAAAATCAGCAAAAACAGCCTTTAGATAAAGTTAAACATTCGAAAAAAAATGATGATAAATTTTTATACACCTTTGCTTAGCATGAAAATAGCTCTTGCATTCGTTTGTAATGATAACAACAAACTATTTTAATATTTTCAGAAATGTATCAGTAGTTAATCGATTCATTTAACTTCATTCTGGCGCCAATGCATCACTTGAAAATGAATTCGGAAACTAATTTCAATATTTCGTAACATTTTTAATATTGATTTTAATTATTATTAAAGCATTATTATTAATTTAAAGCTAAAAAATTTTTAAAAACTATTCTTTTTGTATATTAATAAGTATACGTGTTTTATTTATTTTTAATTATAAATAATTTGCAATAATCTTTATTCGAATAACAATGTTATTAACCTTTACATTCAGACGGTGCTTCTTACTCACCTTTCAACATTGCGCCTTATTTTGACATTTTATTTATTAAACTTTCAATTTTGATTATTTAAAATGCTTAAAGAATAAAAAAATGTAAATTAATTTTTTGTGAAATTCAATTTGAAACATTTATGTATATATTTATTTTTTCGAGACAATAAGCAAGCTCTTGTATTAGATGAATCATTTCGCATCGAATTACTTTTCCGAGTGCAAAGGGTAGCATTAACAATGGTTAATACTAATCTATAATCATATATTTATTAATAAGTGAGTTTGTTTTATTACATTATCATTATTCATTAATTTATTACAAATGTTTTGCAATCATTATTACTCAAATATCAATATTATCAATAATTATTGGTATTAGTCTGCATTTGCAATCATACAGGCAATCAAGTTTTTTGAGTTACAACTCTTTTAATCATTGCGCTGAGAAATTTTATTTCAAAGGACGATTTAATTTTCTGTTATCAAAAATTGAGGTTTATTTATTGAATCGGGGTGGAAACACCTTTACTGGAAATCCTCCCCTGAATGGAACGCAGTTTAAGCTGTTTCGCGTATAAATGTTATCCCTCGTCATCATTCCTTTCTCAGACTGATTACGCATACTAACTTGAATCAAATTTGAATCTTAGGGAGTTAGTGTTATTTGAACTCCATAAAGCCATTGCATTTGTAATACATTTGCTTTGTAATGTAATTAATCAATAGTATTTGGTTTGCATTTTGCCTATTGGAACGAGTTCATTTTGATCGAAAGTCATTAGGTACGCTACATACAGCCAAACCCCAATTGGATATGTCATATTGAAAAATAAAATATTAGTCTTACATAGTTGTGGAAATAACCATATTTCCAATCTGATCAGATAATTGAATTGTTAAGCTGTGTTAAAAACAAAAATTGGAGAGTTTTTCTTTCTTTTCAGTTACCACTATTTGTACATTGCATGATAGTTTTGAAAGCATAAAATTCAGTCAAATTGTGAAATTGCAGCTAACCTTGCAGATCATTTGTGCAAGAAGTTCATGAACTCTAGCAGAAAGATAGGGGGCAGTAACAAGAAATAAGCAGGATTCACATGAGACTAACTATTGCGCGCAATAGAAAGTTACGTCTATTTCAGGAAAATTACGTGACCTCAATGGGACAATGGCAAATAGTTTTTCCCATGAAAAAACCATTTGTCATAGTCCCGTTGGGATCACGCTCAGTAGCGGATTTTTGCACTGATGGTGGAGGCGGTCACTTCATGACTTGAGATTTGGCGGGGGGGGGCTTCAAATTTTTTATTGTAATCTTGAAACAGAAGTAATTTTTTATAGCAGGCTTGCACATATTTCATCTCCTTCTTTGTTGAGGAAAAAAAGAAAAAGAAACTCAATGAAAATGAAGAGTTAAAGGAATCATATAGGAAATAATTACCCCACAGACCCCACATCAATGGCTTCAAAGGAAGAAAAATGGACTAATTAGCTGATCCTCCCCCTGCAATGCCTTCAAGTTAAAATAAAGTAATTAGTTAACCCTTCTGCAGTGCCTTCAAAGAAAAATAAAGGTCTAATTACATTACCCCTCTGCAGGGTCTTTAAAGGGAAAAAAGCTCTAATTAGATGACCCCTCTACTGTGCATTCAGACAAGCAAAAGGGACTATTAGATGACTCCTCTGCAGTGCCTTCACACGCTATATTCCGGATGGTAAGCGTGGCCTTCTATTCGCAATAGTTAACCTTGTGCGAACACTGCTTACTACTTCTCTCTGCAGAAACCAAGCTCAGGATTCATGTATAACATCAGAAATCCAATGGGAAAAGCTGAAAAACTAATAAAATTACTATGATGATTAATTATTGTTCCTAAACGAAACTTAGAGGTCGAAAACACATTCCTTCATAATGAGCTAATGTGAGATTCCAGGACCACTACGATAAAAAAGATGCTTCATCATATGAATCATGTAGTAGAACATATATTTAGAAATAAATTACCCTTCACTGCATAGCAACAAAGATGCTGATCTCGCTCCAAACTCAACCCCCAGCAATAAAATAACTTATCATTTTAATCGAATTATATTTACAGAACACGCCTAAAACGGACCAAGTATCAAAATTAAAGTTTCCATCAAAGAAAATTCATCTCGATTCCTCAGGAATCAAAAGCAACGCCCAGCGTCACTTACAAGGATGATACAGATAGAATGATTAACAGCTTTTATAATAATCATTTAAATTGGAAAATTTACAATAAGTTATAAGTTTTTACAACTCTAATATCATAATAAAGCAAATAGCATAAATATATATAAAATATATTTAAGATAATATGATTCTATACAAATAAAAATATTAGGCTTCAAGATACCTCATCATTAGATTCCGGACGATGAGTCTGGGATGTGTCTATTTACTTATAATTAAATCAAAAAGTAATAAACTCACAAAATCCAAATCGCAGACTTTGTTAGATAAATCATTCTCAATTGCAAATTTTTGTAAATTTTCTGTTTCATTTCGTAAAATGTTCTCCATTGATGCTTACCACAATTTCTAAGCTATGTACTTTAAATTTGGTTAGTTTAGTTATATTAACATCCCGTTGTAAAGCAACACTAGGGCTAATTCGGGAGGAATCTCGTAATTTTGAACCTAGTTCAGATGACAAGGGCGACATCTGAACTGGCACCTCCCTCTCCACACCACACCACTCCAGCGGGAGGACGTTTGTCTCTATCAGAATTAAGGTGCAAACGATGATTCTTCGGTGGAATTGGCTCTCGAACCTTTAACCTTATGACTGACGGGTCGACAGCTTACCACAGCAGCCTTCTGGAAACCAATGGAAAATTAGTGGATAGTAATTTAAATACCGAGATATTCGAGACTGGTAGAGAGTATCCAGATTAAGTCTTCTACTAACTATAAACTGAGAGAAATAACTTTAGATGAAAATGATATATTTTTCATACATTTTGAATTGTTTGATATTGAACGCGTCTTTGGATATTATTATATTTTTGGCTATTATTACTATTTTTGTAATTAAGTACATATTCCGTACTTATTATTAAGTTATATATTGTAGACCTTTTTTTTTTTTTTCTTTTTTGGCTCACCACCCCTACGCCACTGGGGTGGAGAGGGGGACAAACAACTTGAAAAAATTAGTAGTCCGTCCCCCAGAAAAGTCTATCCATCATTGCTTTAACACAACGCGTTAGTTTGGATCCAGCAGTTATAACTATTACAGCTTCCCGGACGATCTTTTAAATTTGTGTGTGGACATTTGTTTGGGCTATTCTTCAAACTCCAATAAGTTTTTCACGAGGAGATATTATTTCTTGATCAATTAAATTGGAGAAATGTATCATACCTTGCTACTTCTTCAAAGGATTCCTCGGCAATTTTCAGGCTCTTTTCATCGTAGATGACCCCCGCCTTCTTCAACCAATAATTGCTGTTGGATTTTGAGATGACCGAACCGGACTTGAGACGACCTCCCCGCTTTGCGTAGGAGTTAAAATAAGTTTTAAAATCAGAAGATATTATTTCATCAATATTATAGCGCTTTTTTGAGGCTAACTCCATTTTCTGGAGGCCTCTTTCTGGAGAATTATTAAAAGGTTTGCTTGAAACTGAATCACATTTCTGAACGGATCGAGAAGGTGAAAACTCAGAAGAAAGATGTGTTAAATTTCTTTTTATTTTAAACAATCTTGGTTTCGTAGAACATTTCGTAAAATTTTCAACGCTCTGCGTTTTTCTCAATATTCTTACTTCCTGTTGCTTATTTGAATGAATTATGAAATTGGAGTGTTTTTTAGAGTTCGTCGTACTTTGAGAATTTGATTCACTTTTCAGAAGTTGTTTATCAACGTGTAACCAGCTTTTATGCTTATTTTCTGAAAAACAACTATTTGATTTGGGAGTTACTGAATCTAGTTGAACCGGTGATGGTATGTAATATCGTTTTTGGCTCTTATATTTGCAAACTGATGAAACAGCTGTTTTCTGGTCATTTAAGTAATCCTTCGTGTCTTCAGTTAAATGAAAATCACTATCGGTATGTGAAACAGGTAAATACTTGGGAGCTTTTGAACGGAATGGATTTATTGTATCATTTTTTTCGGTTTGAGAATTTTCTTGATATTTACGTCCTTCACTCTGCCGCAGTTTCCTTGGAAATGAAATTGTAGATAAAGGCGAATCTCCAGAATAAGGATATCTTTCTTTACAACTTCGAACTATCTGTTTGTCACAATCGGTTGTTTCCCTACATGAAAAGCAAGAGAGTTCATTTGCAATGTGAGGGTCATTCAATTTTTTCTCAACTGGAAATATGTAATCTTCTGCTTTCTTCTCTTTGGGCGATTCCACCGAGGAAATCCTTTCTTCAGGCATTGGCTTATACCTTTCCTTAATATCTTTTACATCCAAAATGATTCCAACTGGCTCACCTGCATAATATTTGCTTTTTTCAATAAGTTTCTCAAGCGCTTTTTTACGATTTATGGCGTGTCTGTCTATTTTTACGGATAACGTTTCATGGTATTCTAAAGGGTATATCAACATTTCCTGTATTTGTTGAGTATGCTCATTTAGATATTTGATAATGATAGGCTCCTTCAGATTGAAGAAATTTGAAGTTGAATTGCTTTTCTTTGCAGAAGAAGTTTGTGATTCACTGCAATTCACGCTTTCATCTTGTAAAACATTTTTATTTTTAAAACAAGAAGATGGAGCTGCAACTACGCAATTTTTAAAGTTATCTGAACAAGAACCCTCACTTGATCCTGAATCGTATCTTTCTTCTATATCGTAAAACGTTTCAGAAGAACTACTGCAGTATTCAGACACCGATACAAAATCCTCGAAATCAATCTCACTGTCGCCTTCTTGGTTCTCATCGATTTTTGATTTGAAAGTTTCGTCATTACAGCTGCTTTTTTTCTTGCATATTGTGAACTCATTTTCTTTTGCGTCATTATTGGAAATGGAAGGGAATGTTACACGCTTTTTTGCACATGTAGTGAGAGATTTAGCATCGTGTTCATTTAATGAATACTTTCCACTGTTCTTCTCTATCGTCAAATCTAAATTTCCAATAGAAAGTTCTAAATATTCAAAATCTTTTCTTTTTCCAATGAAAGCTAAATTTGATGAAAATTCCAGCTTTGAAGCTGATGAGTTTTGCAAGGCTTTACTACTATAAGAAACAACCTGCAAAGAAGTTTGTTCTGATCTCAAACTATCTACAGTGCATAAAGTGCAATCTGTTATCTGCGCAAACGTGTGAGAATCAAACTCATTACTCAGCAACGATTCCTCTTTCATAAACGAATCGCTCCTAATTTGAGGAAGTATTTTGCTTCCTGAAGTTTGTATACTCTGAATGGAATTCATCTGTTCACTCAATTGATCTATGAAACTGAACGTACCAATTTGTTGATTTGTAGTACTTAAATTAGAAGAAAATGCTTCTACGCTCAAATTTTCTAGAACACAGGAAGCTGTAAAGGCCTTCTCAGAAACTGACTCGCTGCGATTAGTTCTCGAAAATTCTCCCAGTTCATTTTGGTAATTAATTTGGAATACATTTTCAGACATTGCATTGGTGCAATTCATTGTATGGAGCTTACTGCCTTCACAACAAAGCTTTAAATCATTTTCGAAATTCCAGTTTTTCCCTATGTTAGCAACTGCAATTGTCTTTTCAGAAGCTGAAATGGCACACTCGGTAAACCAAGAATCCTTTAGATCACTTAGATAGTCACCTACATGTGTCGATGCGCTACATACATTTTCAGACATCGCGTTGCCAACATTGACTGGTTGAAACTCAATGCCTTTGTTACCATGTGTTGAGTCGCAGGCCTCATTTTGAAAATTTTCTGCTATTTTATTTTCTAGAATGCTTTCAAGTCCCGGGTAATATTCACGATTTCGAAAAAATGCAATATTTTCTTCAATAAACGTGTTTCTGTGCACATTTTCTAGTTCAAAGCCATCGGAAATATTTTGCATTTTTGCTATATTTTCATAATTGTTCAAGTTATACACATCAAGTTCCGAATTATAGTCCTCACCAGCAATTAACTTTTTATTAGGTACCTTAAAAGTATTGCTTGATTTGACATTCGAAATCGAACATTCATGTTTAGGTGTTTTTAAAATGGTAATATTATCTTCTAAGAAAAGTTTTCTATACGGCCTATTTGAAGGACAAGGGACATTGATATTAAAATCCTTTTTTTCGGTTAATTTTTTTGTAATTTGAGAAAAAGCTAAAGTGTTGTTTGATGGCACATTTGAATCATTAGCATTAACATGACATGAAACTTCGTTGTCTTCTGTTCTCCGAAATGGGCAACTATCTGAATTCAAAGCGATTGGTAAATCAGCAAAAGAAGTATCAGAAAGTTCTGCTGATTCACTTCCATAAACTTCAATGCATTCTTCCAGTACATATGGTTTCCTAGGAACAAGATCCTGTGAAAGGTCTTTACTGACAGATAATAGTTGGGAAATCTCATTTGTTTCGAAAAAAGACTTCAAAGGTTTCGGTAACTCCTCATTGAATTTTTGTGATTCATCTTCAGAATTACAGTTTTCAGGATTTTGCAAGTTATTGTTATCAAATTTCTGATCTAAAAAATTTAATGCATCATTATCAAAGATGACTGAATAATCGAAATTGTTGTCCTTGGTATTTTGTAAGTTTGAATCAGAAGCAAAATGTTGAAGTTCTCCAATCCTAGATCTATTGTCTTGAGACGTTTTTACAATTTTTGATGCTTCCAAAATCGGCGATGAGCTCATAATAGGTGAAAAATTGTCTTCAGAGCTATGAAGCATTCCATTTCCATGACTTATCGGAGAACATGTTTCAATATTCCAAAATGAGTGTGAATTTTCATAACAGTTGATTTCTTTTTTAGCTTTGTTTTGATATTGATCCGTACCGAAAAGAAAACTCATGAAATTATTACTTTCTTTCACTGATTTACTCTTCTTATTTACTGGTGTGTGATAGGAGAGGTTTAAAGGATAGCTTTGGTTTAATTCATCCTGATATTTTGATCTAGTTGACGGAGGTGAATAGCTGACATAAGCAAGAAAATGCGGGCTATCGATAAATCCTAACTCCATTTTTATGTATCTTTCATGAATTATTACAATATTTATAAATAGGATATTTATTTCGCTTGAAACAATTGAATTATAGCTCTTATAGAAGAATATCACACTGAAGATAAAGTTAACTGAATAGAAATAAGTCGTCAATTGTTTTTTACTTCAGACTTGAAGAATGTTTTTTACATCAGATTTGATAGAATCTTGCGTAATAATGCAAATCACGGAAGCGTTATATGATGAAACCTATATAAAACGAAATAAATTAGACATAATCATTTGAAGTCTTATAAAATAACATTTACTTTAACAAGAATTGCATTAAATCATACCTTCTACTTATATTAAAGTAATGTATAAGCAAATATGCTGGCGTTACCGAATTAGTGTCACGATTCAAACTTAGTAACGTCTGAGATCCCGCAAACGTAAGAGTATCCAAGAACTTTTCATCTGATGGTCGGTTGGTTTATTACGGTTTAGTGGCACAACAGCCAATATTAACTTTTTATTTGAAGACTTTTTTTCTTGCTGGAGATCGTAAAGAATATAAATCATGATCCTTTTATTTACCCGATCAAAACGATCGAGAGAGGGGGGGGGAAACCATCGAATTTTAACAGTAAAAAAATATCTGCATTTTAGCGTCATATTTGATGCAAGACTGTTGAATGAGCACAAACATGAAAAACGTACGAGAACGTCAGAATAAAATTCTCTATAAGAAATTTCGAGATATAATCTCAGACATTTTTATTTTGCAATACGAATCTTGATTATCTACAGATGGATTTTTAAACAAAAAAAGTTAAAAGTTAAAACATTACATTTTTGAAAGTCTTCCATAATGTAAATGTGTCAATCAGTAAAATATTTCCCTCGTAGTGATCTATGCTCTCACAGTTCAATCTAAACAATTTTCAGACACATACTTACCTTTAAACTCGGAAGATTAACCCCAAATTTAGGTGAAAATGGTGCGATCGTAGTTTAACCCCCTGCTTGGCGCGCTTTTCAAAAATCGCCAACCACGAAAACCATAACCATAAGAAACCATAAGAACATAAGAAAAGGAAAACCATAAAGTTGCCATCTTTGGCAAATGATCGCCAACTTGGCGAAGAAGGGGGTTAAACTTCTAATCACCCGGTGAAAATATTTACTACACATAATCATTGAAAATATTTTAGACTCTCGACTTTTGAACTGTGGTATTTTCTTTTAGAGGCAATGCTCACAACGTCCAGCTTTTCGTGTTTATCTCCAATAAAAAATAAAACCCTCAAGCGAAATAATTAGTCAGCCATGTTCATTTTATTCTTTTCTACTGTTGAGTTGTAAACCTACCAGAATGATTTTAATTCTCAAAATATAAGAGAATTAGCAAATGGCTATTGATTTAAACATTAAAATCGCAAGTGAATCCAATTTAAAGGATAAAAGCAAAAGGTCAAGACGAAAAAATGAGTAAAGCATAAATGGCAATTTTCATCAGCTTTTATTGTTACAATTTTTTTACTTGCTTTTACCAGTATTGCCTTATTAATAATATGTATGCTTCTTTGAAAGCAGATGCGTTGGTACGGTATTAGGCCGTCGATCTTTATCGCCAAATTTGAATCCGTCGCCATTGGCAACCTTTGGGTACCGTTGGCAACGACAGTCTAATTCATAAGTACCGATATGTTTTTAAAAGGTTAACCTGCTTTTTCTAACTGGTTTAAACTACTTAATAACTTAAATTAGATAAGACAAATAATGGCTTGAAAATAATAATGTTTTCACATGATAACTTGAAATTTCCGATAGTAGATTTCATATTTCTTTTTCTCTCTGCGTTATTATTTTATGGTACTTTTCTGTTAGCCGGCGCAAGATGCACCAATTGTGAACCAAACGTGAGCCCAAGTGAAGCGAATGTCAAAAGAGTCAACGGAATTCTTTATTTTTCAACTTTCAGCCAAAATTTCATTTGGGATAACAGCCTTTGTCATTATATCCCTCAATGTTTATATTCAAGTCAAGTCAAGTCATTTGGCAAAATTCTACATAAATTGCCGACTTTTCGCTTGTGTCCTGCTAACGGAAAAATACCTATTTTGTTTAATATTTTTTATATTTTTAAAGACGAAAAAAGGTATAATTCGGTTTTAACGCGACCAAAAAGCGCCACGAAGAAATTTTGCTAAATTATTAAAATATACTCAAGTGCCTTATCTTTCATTATGAAAAATATTGAACGTGTGAATCACACGCAGTATATGTTGACGATTGAAATCGCCAGATTGGCGAAATTTTTCCTGGCATTTTCTGACAAAATTATACCAATTATTCAAAAACTACTTGGGTAAGAGGGAAGCTAGTAGTTAAAGTTGCCATAAAAAATTTAAGGATTAAATTGCTCTGAAAATCGTAAAAAACAGCTTTAGTAACGATCATCAATAGGGGAAAGTGAAGAATCGTTCACTGCTTTCAAAATCATTAACTTGAGGGATTCCTGTAGAACTCTGAAAGCGACTTAGTATCACAAATGACATCTGAAATGCGCCAAAAGGAACTCGTCAATTTAGTGATCATTATTCTCATAAGTCCATTGTTTTTATGTCTAAGACTAAAATTAATTAAATTATCCTTAACTTTTCCCTAACATTAAATTACTTCAATAATGTATATTCTTCCAACATTCAATTTTGGCGCAGCATAGTCAACACCATGGCACTTGGGCCATTAAAATCCAAATCCATCATTCAATAAACATGTTAAACCATTAAAATGTTCACATTTCGCAGTTTTAATAAGGTTTATATCAAAATTATAGCAAATCTTTAGAACAAATGCAGTTGAAAATAATAGTAATGCTTTTAATATGTTAAACTACAGACCAGTAGTGTTATTATGAATAAAGAACATTGCAATCAAAACTCAAACTTACTCTTATACTTTTTAGTAAGCAGAACTGGTGTTTTCCAATTGCTGAAAATAAAATGATACTAAAAGTTTACAAATAAACACGTGATTTTTCTCGAGAAAGCGAGAGGATTGATAACGGCCGCAGACAGAAGTTGAACAGTATTTTTACTGGTTTATGCTACATGAAAATTCAGGTTTTGTCAGTGATCCCTGTGATATATAGATAACACAACTGTATTTGCATCTGAACAAATGAACAACAAATAGTGTGCCATTATGAAATTTTAAATTAACCATTAAAGTTCCACTTCTACTACTATACATTGAAAATCTTTATTATTTGCCTTTTCAGCTGGTTTGTTAGTAGATTTCAGAGATGCGCAAAAACTATCTTTTCAATTCTACCCTTTTTTTTCTCGTAAATTATTTAGTTTATTTATAACTATCCACCTTTGGCAACCAGTCGGTTCGCCTGTATTAATGCCGACTAAAGGATTCTATTAATTTTTTTTGTATATAAATTAGTCTCATAATAAGTTTTTCAGCAAAATATTTTTAAGTTTCAAATTTCGATAGTCATATAATTCACTTATACTATTATGTAGGCCTTAAGTAGGCCTGATCTTTGAACTTCACATCTCTCTTTTTCTATCAGGTCACGTAAAATTCAGTTTTAAATTAAAGTGGAAATGATGAAACTTCAATTAATATAAAGACCTCTTTACTCCATCCAAGCATGTCTTAAAATAAAACTAAGAACTGAAAGCTGAGTAGTCCGACATTGAAGTTTTATCTTCACTACAGAAATTGAAACAATATAATTTTTATATAATTTATAATATCTCAAGGAATTATGCAGCAAACATTTTACAGATTAAACAAAATATTCAGTTTTTAATTTTATTTTTAGATGTATATAAATGCTCTCAATAATAAGATTTTATTTTATTTTATTTTTTGATTTATAAATATATTTCAAAAAAATTATGGTTTAAATTCCTTTTGTCTTTATATTTGTAAAATATTCTTAATATTTCTACTTCAAAATAAATAAATAAACATTTCTATCTTCTGCGATCAAATCTGGCTGATTTATTCAGTTGTGAATATTGCAAGTTTAGACCAATCATCATTTTCATAATCTAGGCCAATTATTCTAGGGTAATCCTGATTGGCTTCTTTGAGATTTTGATAAAGTGATCTAAAATCGCCAATTTTTATCGAATATTTACATTGACATTTTCATAGATCGATCAGCTTTGATGATTGATTTAGTTGATTAGAGTGCCACTTGTTTTTATTTTAAGGACTTATTGTCTCTAGAATATTTTGTTAAATAGGATTCACAGAGAAGATGATATATGTAAAAATTTAAAAGTCTTAATTCATCAGCATTTTTTCCCTCAATCTACTAATTATATATTTCACTTAGACCATTTATTAAGAGATTTATGTCTCTCATAAAAGAATTAAGAAATTGGATGTTGGGACTCCGATACAGAAGACGCCTTGTAGATGTTAAGCCCTATTTGCCTTAAATAAAATTGTTTAATTGGTTTAGTAATATATGTATAGTAATATATCATAGAAAACGTTTCCTTGCATTTATTTTCCAAAAATATGTTTCATTTTATGCAGACACGTGCCGAAAATGACATTTTTATATGTTTAATTTCGAATGATAGTTGATTTTTTTTTCTCATTTGAGAACATGATATTATTATGATTAGAAGTTTTGATGTCTCCGAAATATGCGGGTAAAAAATAGTTATATATGCTTTCAGAAATTTCGCATTATTAATTATTACGTATGCTTGTTTAAAAGAAGATGCGTTTTCAAATAGCTGACTTGCTTTTACCAGTATAGCTTTAATATTAAGTAGTCTACGTTGAAAGCAAATGCGTTTTTATTTCGCATGATTCATTAAAATGCGAAGATAAATTACAATCACGAAGGCGAATTCTTTGATTTGCATAATATATCTTCTTCACATAAGTAAAAGTAACAATTCAAAACATGTCTTATTGTTTAAAAAAAACACGAATGCAAAAATATTTTACTTCTACTTAATATCAATTGCTTTTTGCTCGTCCTTTCTTTGAAATGACGTCATCTTCAAGTTCGTTTAAGATTTCTTATTTATATTTAAAAGCATGTTACTCAGAAGATTATCGTTTGATTCGCTCTCAGATGATTATCGTTTGGCGCTTTTCTAAAAATTCTTTTTCAGTTTTAACTGTCACAATGAATTTGCTTTCGATTGCTCGGTATTCCATTAAAATTGAAAGATAAAATTTTGGAACACGGTGAAATTTGAATTTTGGTTGGCTCCATAGAAGTGCTGTCAAAGTTTTGTTATTTTATTTTGTTTCGCTCTTTTTTTGTTTTAACATCTGGACTATTGGTAAGCTTTTCTGTTTTAATTTCTTGTATTTATATTTATTTATTGAAAAGTGCAAAGACTGAACTTCTCTAAACTGAGTAGTTCAACATTGATTGTTTCGGACTCTTCTGCTGAAAATGATCCTTTAATAATGCAAGTTACATCTAACTTTAAAATGCATCAGTCAACTAACGAAAACTTCTTCAAGAGTGGAAAACCCACTAACGAACTCGTTATTCGTCTTGGCCAAAGGCAATATGAAGCAATAAATATAATTGTGTCCAACAAAGATGCTGCATCTAAAATTCCTCGACTGAACCCATTCCTTATTCAATCCTTCATTAAACAGCAAATAAATCGTCATAGCAATATTTCGAATTTAAAATTTACAAGGCAAAGAAAAATTATTTTTACAACATCCGATCCTGTGTGCGCTGCCCAAATTCTAAGCTTAGAGAAAATTCTTGACATCCCCGTTTCGACCGGTGTCATTTGGGAAAATGTGACCGACAGATTTTTAATTTTTGACATACACACTCAAACTTCACTTGATGAACTGGCTGAGGAAATAACCCCAAAAAATGATGTTGAAATAGTTGAAATGAGAAGATTTATAAAATCTAATTCGACCCGTGATTCTTCCCCTGTTCTCATCACAATACTCGGCACAGCATTACCAGAGTCCATTAAAATTTGGTTTACGAATCAAAGAATCCAGAAGTTTGTAGACAAACCCCGACAATGTTTGAAATGTCATAGTTTCATGCATCCAACAAGAATATGCACCAAACAGATCTGTCATATTTGTGGGGAAACGCATGATGGCCAATGTAAAAGTCCGGAGAAGTGCATAAATTGTCAGGGTCCGCATTCAGCGACATTGAAGTTTTGTTCCCATTTCATCAAGGAGCAACAAATGTTAGAATTTAAATGTCGAAATCATCTAACTACTGGTGAAGCCAGACGCCTGTTTCAACAGTTCCTAAAATCAAATTATTCTAATGTAGTTAAATCAAACATATCTGTTATTGAGGTCGAAGAAACTGTAAATCAAAAGATCGAAGCTATAGTTAAAAATATCTCTGAGAAATTAGAACAACAAACAAATATGCTCATTGAAATCTTTCAAAAAACGGTTGAAAAATTAATGCAAAACCTTGTCAGCATGTTTAATCAAGGAGAATCAAGCAAGTCTCCTGGTAGGGAAAAAAAAGGCGGCAAAAATCGTTACTCAAACTACGGGCATTCCGAAGCAATGGGATGCAAGTGGTTCCTCAAGTTTAGCTTAGTTATAGGGTTGTTGTTTTTTTCCTGTTTTTGCTTTCCAGGTTCCTTAAACATGGAATTGTTTTTCTTCCTTTTCAAAATTCGGATTCGAATTTACGAGCCAAGTTTTCGTATCGCTTTTGCATTTTTTTTTCCTTTCAGTTTTTAATTATACTTTTTTCTGACTTTTCTTTATGACCTTTCTGCAATGGAATTGCAGGGGAATTAAAGGGAAAAAGCTCTGGCTCCCAATTCCTCCTTTTTCCACCTCTTCTTTTTGGGTTTTTCAAGAGACTTTCCTCTCAGAAAACGATAATTTTTCCTTTCCAAACAAAATTTTTTTCCGTACACACAGACTAAATAGATCAGGTGGTGGTCTCCTTATTGGTATTCCTGATAGCATGTCAGGAAGAATAATCTCCAACAATATTAGAGAAGATTTTAACTTGGAACTTTTAGCAGTCGAAGTGCATTCCAGAACACTAAATTCAACATTGTTAATTTATATGCTCCACAAGGTTTTGATGTTGATCAAGCAAAACCCTTCTTTGATTCTCTATCCTCACCTACTTTTATTTTCGGTGATTTTAATTTGCACCACCCTCTTTGGGGTGCAGTGCGTTCTTCATCCCTGAGTAACGATTTTGTTGAGTGGCTAACTTATTCACATTTCACAATTCTCAATACAACTATTCCTACACACAGTTCCTTAAGATCTCAATCTATCTTAGATCTTACTCTCTGTTCATCTGATATTCATAATCAAACCTCTTGTTATGTTATGGATTCAACTTTCGATAGCGATCACAACCCAATAATTGTTTCCTGGTCGGTAATAGAAATCATCAGTCGACACATAAAAACAATCAATTGGACGAGGATAACTCAACAAACACAGGAAATTTTTAATAATGTAAAGCAATGCTCGATTGACGGAATTACGGTAAATGCAACAAGGATAATTACTAAAAATACTTCATTTAAACCTTTGTCTCATAAATCTTATCCTCCTTGGTGGAATATTTCTTGTCATAATTACGAAAAACTCAACAAATATTTTCGGAAAAAAGCAATTAGAAATATTTCTGAAACAGATTGGATAAAATACAAAAAATTTGCAAGTCGGCTTCGTTTTCATGTTAAAAAGGCGAAAAGAGAATATTGGGAAAAAATGTGCACAATATCTCGTAACCCAAAAATGTTCTATAAAAATTTAAATAAACTTTCTAATCACACAAATCCGAACACTAAACATAACAAAATTATAATACAAAATAATCATTGCATTTGCGATCCAGCACATCAAAGTGAGATATTTGCAAAGCATTTTTCTAATCAAAATACAAATACTGAACCTATTCCTTTAGATCTCTCTGGTACAAATTCTTTCCTCAACAGGAAATTTGAAATCTGGGAACTAACGAAAGCAATCCATAAAACTAAAAATTCTACTCCTGGAGCTGACAACATCCCAGCCATCTGGTTCAAAAATCTCAACAATGATCAACTTCAAATTATTTTGAAACTATATCACCACCAATTTGATTCAGCTGACATCCCCAAACAATGGAAACACGCTCTAATTGTTCCAATTCCGAAACCAAACAAAGACAAAACCAAAGTTTCTTCCTATCGGCCCATTGCCTTGACCTCAGTTTTTTGCAAAGTCTTTGAACGCATCCTCACTCAACGTATTACTTACTTTCTAATTTGTAACAAAAAACTGCACTATAGCTTACATGGTTTCATACCCTTCAGAGATAACCAAACTGCAATTTACAATATTCAGGCAAAAATCACAGAAGCTCATGAACAGAAGAAATATTTCGTTGGTGTAAATCTTGATATCAAAAGTGCTTATGATTCTGTTCATATCGACAACCTTATCTTTAAATGCTTACAACTTGGTATAACAGGCAACGTGGCAAAGTGGTTGTACAGCTTCCTTCAATCCAGAACTTTCCAGATTCGTTGGAGACAATGCCTTTCTGGTACTAGATTATTGAGCAAAGGGTTACCTCAGGGCAGTGTTCTTTCACCAATTCTGTTTGTAATATTTATGCACGACTTCCATGAAACCATGGAGGAAGGGGTCGAATGTACTATTTTTGCGGATGATATCTTTGTCTTTTGTAGCCATCATTCCTGGGAAATCATTATCAGAAAGATTCAAAAAACAATGGAAAACATATACAGATGGTGCAATTATTGGAAACTTGAAATTACTCACGAAAAAAGTGCAATAGCTGAATTATCCAAGAAAAAAATTGAAATTTATCCTCGAATTTCTTATGCGGGACACCCTTTAAAATGGAATGAAACGATTCAATTTCTTGGTATTCCTTTTTCTAAAAAGAATCAAAACTCAATAATCTTCAAAAAAAACTTAGAAATCATGCTCTTAAAAAGATAAATGCACTTAAAATTTTCGCATCAAAACACCATGGCCCCAGAACTAAAGATATTATAAATATCACAAATAATGGTATTTTCAGCATTTTTTACTACGCTTGCACTGTAATCAACCGATTTTCCGATACGCAATTTAAAGCATGCAACACTATTCAAACTATAGCTCTAAGAATTGCTTTAGGTCTTCCAAAATGGACCCCGAATTTTGTTCTTCTAAAAATTGCATCTCAGGAAACTCTTTCTGAAAAAATCAAGCGACTAGCTTCTCAATTTTTTATTAAGCATATAGAAAACGCTTTACATTCTCCACTTTTAACAGAGCACTCCCACAATAACCAGAAAATTCAAATAACTACCAAAGACAAAAAATCCATTTCGCTTATTTTCAAGAATTTAAATTCTTCTACCAACCAAATTATCACCTTACCTGAAATTCCAATGATTAACTCTAATCACTTTGAAATTTTTCTTAGGGATTTTAAATTTCAAAATAAAAATCTACTCTTGACTGAAATTAATAACTTTTTTAATGAATGTATTCGAAATTACTTTCCTGATCATTTTATCATTGCTACAGATGCATCCAAAAATCTACATCACACTTCCATTGCTGGTTTTTCTTCCAAACAAAAATTCATGTTTCGAGTCCATCCTGTGAATTCCATTTTTACTGCTGAAAGTTTAGCCATTGCTGAAGCATTAGATGTTCTTGTAGTCCCAGGAAAAGATTGTTTGATTCTTACAGACAGTTACTCAGCGCTCACATCATTGAAAAATATTACTCTGCAATCGCCCAAAATTATTCACCGTATAGCGTCTAAACTTGAAACTCTAACCAAACTAAACCGAAAAATATCCTTCCTGTGGGTACCTGGTCATTCAAATATAATCTGGAACGAGCTTGCAGACCGCTTAGCCAAAGAAGTTACAGACAATACACCATGTATTGAATGGATTTCTCCTGAAGATATAATTTCGAACCTGAAAAAAGCATCGCATCAAAACACTATCAACAATTATAGAAATAGTAAGTACTTCCTCTCGCTGGGAGACATCCCTAGCATTGTAGCACTATCCCCGTGGTCAAAAAATCGAATGGAAGATGTTGTTTTGGCCAGACTAATGAGTAAAACTATTATAACTCCAGGATTGTTAAACCGTTTTAATCTTCATAGTGATCCCCTTTGCCGTGACTGTAATAGCATCAATGATATTGAACACATACTTCTCTCGTGCAAAAAATATACATACTACAGAGACAAATTGTGGACTTTTCTCCAGTTAGATAAACAAGATACCTCCTTCAAAAACGTGTTGTGCAAAATGACTGCTAACAAGACTAATCTACAAACTTCTCTTCAAGTGATGAAGCACTTCAACATCTACTAAGTTTTTCGACCTCATCCAGTTGTGACCTTGCTTTGTGACTCGTCCCTTTTTCACCCCTCTGTGTTGCGAGAATGCTCCGTCTTCTTCTACATCTGCTCTTCATTGGAACTCCCGAATATGTACTAAAGTGCACCAGTGGAACTGCTTTTAACTGTTAACTGAGTGAAACTCCAATTTGTTTTTTGTTTTTGTGCGTGTGTGTGTTTTTGTTTATTGACAAGATTTTTTAAATATTAACTTCTGGAAACCGGGGATAAAAGCCTTTGTTGCTATAAATCCAAATACCTTATATATTTCAAGTTTCAACTGTCACAATTTTGTAACATGTTTTTATTTATTTTAATTCTTTAATTGAATTAATAATTTTGATATTGCAAACGACCAAGAAAAATTTTCTCTTGCATTTATTGTTTAAAAGATATCACATTTCCTATTTATTTCATTTCATATAATCACCTGATGAAAATTATATTTTTCTGTTTTATTTTTGGTAGTAATAATTTGTTTTTAATCAGAAATTCTGAAAAGGAGATGACAACGTACAATTAAAAGGCGATTTTTTTTTGAGATCCTCGTGAAGATAAAATTTTATTTTTATTTTATACGAAATAAATTGTTGAAAAATACGATTAAATTAAATGTTTAAATATTCATTAAAAATAGAGTTTTAGTGTATAGGTCAAAACATCAGTATCATTGAAAAGCTAATTTTTTGAGCTTTAACTTGATGCAAAAATCAATTTTGTGCTGTAATATTTGCGGAAGTTATAATGAAAAAACGTTAAAATTTCGCTTATTTTTTTAATTAATTAAAATTTAAATTCAAAATTCAAAAAAAGGGCTCCGAGGTGCACATTCCCGGCATCCAAGGTATACATGTACCAAATTTGGTACCTGTAGGTCGAACGGTCTGGCCTGTAGAAGGCCAACAGACACACACATGGTGCTTTATTATAAGTAAAGATGAATTCCTTTTTTGTTCATAATTTTAAAATGGCAATTTTGCTCTTTCATGTTTTTAGTCTGCTTTAACCTTTAGCTAATTTTAACTGTATAATATAATTCATAAAAAGAGACAAAAATCTTAGGATATCTCATGGATTTTAAGTGTTTTTCTGTATGTATATTTAGATCTAATCATTGAAAACAAAAAGTATGAAAAAAAACACAATCTTTATTTAACTCGTTCGGATCGACTTAGCCTTTTCGAAAACGAATAATGTAGTTCCTACACGAATAATATATACTTATACGAATAGTATATTCCTGTACGAACACTATATTCTTATACGAACAGTAAATTCTTAATATGAATTCTCTAAGGCACAACCTTAGGGGTTGCCATAATTTTCTCGGCGCTATTGGCGATTTGGGATTCACCACAGATTAATATGGACTAATAACGTGTAGAACCTAACTTTTGCCCGACGAAATGCAGCAACTTGATGTGACATGGACTCAACAAGTCGTTGAAGCCCCCCGTTGAGCCATGCTGTCTAGAAATAATTACGAAACTATTGCTGTGTAAGATTTTGTGCACAAAATGTCTCATAAATAAACATTTATGAGCCCTAACCTCTCGCTTATCTGCCATATATGGAATTCATGTCGGGCAATGTAGGTGGCCACATCATTCATTGTAAGTGTCCAGAATCCTCTTCACATCAATTAAAAACAACTATGGCTTGGTGACATGGTACATTATCATTCATAAAAATTCCATCGTTGTTTGCGCACATGAATGGCTATAAGTGATTTCCAAGTAGTTGAACCATTTCAAGTCAATGATCAATTTATTTAGACCAGAGCCCATTATGGAGCCGTCACTGCTTATCACTGTGCCTTGTTCTTAAGTTAGATTCATGATTTCGTAGTGTTAGCGCCATATTCGAACTCTCTGCTCTTATCTACTGAAGTCATGACTCATTTGACCCAGCCACAGTTTTCTAGTCATCAAGGACAGGGGTGGTGAACTTTTATCGTTCAACGTGCCATCCCCCCCTAAAGAAATGTTTATTGAAGTATAGACTTGTCGTCAAATAATTTTGAATCTTGTTTATTGAAGAAATAATAAAACTAAATACAAACAACTCAAAATTCTTCATTTAATACGAAAAAATAGATTTTGCTTTGTATAGTAGTAAATATTTTATTTATAAGTTTAATTCAAATTAAAGTAAAATTAGAGTAACTTCCATTATTGCAAATTAGATGACAAATAGATTATATTAGAATTGTAAGATGTTATTTGTGGTAGAATACATGCTGAATTGAAGCCATCTTCCAAACGGTTTCTAAATGAGTCTTAAATGTTGTTCATCTCTGAAAATAATGACACGCAGGCATAGGTAGATGGAAATGTGGTTAAAATAGCGCAGGCCATCTTCTTCAAACAGTTAATTGTGCATGGAATCGAATCCCAAGTTTCCGAAATTTGGTTACTCGCATTTTTATTTATAGTGCTTGTTAATCTTTCTGTTTCAGTTAATTCCTATTGAATGATTATTGAACTAGACTGGAAATCAATCAGTTGCATTTCAAATTCTTCCGTTTAAAATCGATCGAATTGGGATAAGCTCATTTTATGAAATGAAGTCGCATACAAACCGTTTTGATCGGTAACGTGCCCAAAATATTGTGTCGTGTGCCATCTCTGATCTAAGGTCTACTGAATTGTAAACCATATCATTCAAAAATTTCTCAAATTCTATTAAATTAGGCTTCAATTCTTTTATTTGAAATCTCTTGTAATTCAAAAGTATTGCTTTCAATTTATTATTAACGGAAATGGACTTGCTTGGCCAACCACCTCGGATATAAATAACTCACATCTGGAAGGAGCAGTTCGTCCCAGATTCCGAAACTAAGTGTTAACTAGCTAAGGTGTGGTGCGTAAGAAATATGAACAGTTATTGCGCCTCCTAACCTGGATCCACCCCATTACAAAATTTAAATATCCCTTCTTTTCATTTTTCTTCTCACCTATCTCCTCTTTTTTAATGAAATCATCGTCTCCTAACTGGATGCACAAAGCAGGGTCTCTGAATCCTAGAAATAGTGATACATGCCTGTGAGGCGGTCAATACTTTATGAATGGAAACACATACAATGGTTAAGCATTCGCGTTCCAAATTTCTTGGTTGTTTTTATACATTTTTAACATCTTGTCCCTAGGATTTCCGCACTAATCAGCATGCGAATCTTTGTCTGGAAAACGAAACTGAAAGCCACTTCGACGAACAGCTATTCTTTTTTTAATGTCATCACTTCAATCGTGTCAACTAACAGTGATGATCTTATCAGAATAAAGGAAAATATTTCAAATTTTATTTGCAACATAAAACATTATTAGTGATAAATTAAAGCGAGGAAATTGAATACAAAATAAAATAAGTTTAGTTACTGCGTCTCGGGGGTATGCAAAAGTTTTTATTTTGCAATATTTCGCAAAAAATGGATAAATGCATGAGTGTAAAGAAGGATACAGATCCCCATCTATGATGAATCCAAGTCATAAGCTTCCATCCTAAATATAAATTGTTTTAAAGAAGTAGCAAGTTTGGGACTGAGAAATTGGCAAAATATTTCCTTTATTGAGTGAAGAAGTGTTTCAACTTCTCTTAAAAATGGAAAGTGGTCAGGTATCAATTCCGTTGGCATATTAAGCAGCTATGAGCTTTTCTATGAAATAAAATTATTGAAATCGTAGTTGAAGCTGAGTGAACAGTTTCTTTAGCTTTCTTGACTGAGTTAATTTGTTTTGAGAATCTATTCATATATAAGCTGTAAATCAGGGATGCACAACCTTTTCAGGATGACGGGCCAAAATATGTAAATGGATCATGACGAGGGCCAAAACAGCACATGAATGTTAAAACAGGGGTGTTTGTGGGACCCCAAAAAATCCCCTGAAACTTTTACGGATTTACTACCGACATTTTGGAGTTTCGAGAATGGGGGGGGGGGAGAAATGAAAAATCACAATTATGGAGTATTGAATGACCTAATTATAAAAGTTCAATGAATTACTTTTTTTGCAAAATTATTAACCATACATTTTCAAATATATAAACTACTACATTTTATGTAAATATTTTAAATTATCTGAATTAATTCTTTAAAAAAATTATCTAATTTCTGCTGCTTTTTTTTTCTTCTGATGTTTGTGGGCTTGTCTTTCTTTTGTGGTGAACTTCATAATTGCAAGAAGGTTGACATTTATTTTCCTCATTTACAGTTGAAGAAATTTCCTCGAGAACTGCACATGCAGAGGTAGAAGCAGTTTGCTTTTCTGCTAATGTAAAAGGGTTTTCAGACTTTTATAGGTGACTCATCTGAAATACATGTTTTTAAGTCCTATGTTTTCCAACTTCTGTTCATATTCAGTAAGAGATCTTTGTGAATTGGATTTTTTGAGCCATATTTTTCACATGAGGTTTCTTTAGAAGCCATTAAATCATATTTAATAGTCTGCACTGCATCTAGGGAATCAATCTTAAGAGATGTTCTATAGTCAGTGACAAGTGTATCCATTAAGTTGAGTGCACTTTCCACTAATGGGCCATGGAAGCAGCTAAGGCGGGCTTTGACCAATTTAGCCAATGTAGGATACTTATAATCATTTGTGAAATCATCTTTTAAATCAAAAACTTTAGACCAATATTTATCAATTGCACATTTGACTTGATTTCCACTTTCATCAGATGTGTAGAGCATTTTTTTGGTGATATCAATATCAATCTGGCATAACCTTATTTCAGCTTCCACTTTCATTTCATTTTCAGACTTTTCATTATCACTAAAAATATGGGACATAAAAGATGATAATTTTTCAAAAGCTAATATTGTACTGGTTTTACCTATTAGCTCTGGATCTAATGCTGTAAAACTAATTAAATATGAATTTTTAAGGGGTAATTTCTGTTTCATATGCTGTGCTGTATTAGTATAAGCTTTCATCAGAGAAATTTGGAATTCTTTTGCTATTGGATGATTTTTTGATAATTTTTTCAGGAGAGTGGAAGCTTCTGCACCAGTAAATATTACTTTGCTAGGTAGATGGAATTCTGGATTTGTGACATCAACCTTTAATAAACCATTATAAGATGTGCACTCTATATTTTCTGGCTTCAAAAAAAAAAAAAAAAAAAAAAAAAAAAAAAAGAGAAAATTTTTTGTCATCAAATTATAAATACTGGAATGTATTAAATGAAGCATTGATGTATGGAATGTATACATTCCATGCATCAATGGAATTTCCATACATCAATTCCATACATCAATACACGATGGGATGTATTAAATGAAGCATCAATGGAATTTCCAGACATCAATACACGATGGAATGTATTAAATGAAGCAAAAGTATGTATTAAATGAAGATTTTTTTTTTTTTGTTTCAAATAATTTAATATGTGTTGAACTCTGGCAATACTGCTGAATATAATGCCATATGCAATAAAGTTTTGTTTTGCATAACAAATAACCCATTTAGCATTCTTTTTTTCCGAGCTAAAGCATCCTTTGTGAGTTTACTTATTTTACACCACGCCAGGAGAGATAAGACCTTTGAACCCAGAGTCACGTGATCGCACATCTGGTCGAACGAAGTCTCTCCCTTTTTTTCTGCCGCGCCTACTTGCCGAAAAGAATTCAGAAGAGAATGTCCGAGAACCAGGGGAATGAGTCAAAACTCGCAATAAGGAAAGAACAAAACAGAAGCCCCCCCCCCCTTTCACGCATTATCACTGCCTTTGGAGAAAGAAAGGAAAAGTTTTCACCACACACACTGACCTTGCGTTTTCTGCTTTCAAAGCAAAATTACCCAGATCAAAATAAATAATTCATTATTATTCCTACTTCCTTTTGAATGACGATCCCCGGAATTCTGGGGTTTCCCCGGAGTACAAACACCCCTGGTTAAAACATATTAAAAGCGTGAAAACACTAGTTTTTTTGTGACAATACGCATGAATTACAATTATTACTTTATTTTACTCATGCACACATTATGCAATAAATAAATGAATAAAACACTAAAAAAAGATTCCTGCTAAAAAGTGGGCAAACTTGAAATATAATAACAGAGGAAAACTTTATGGTAATTACACATAAAATACAATTTAAAATTTGAGAAAAAAATTAATAATCAAAATTAGTAAAAATGAATGGGGATGGCTGGGACTGGACTGTGACTTATTAATTTTATGTTGGGCTTAAAATTGGTTGTGGCAATACGTAGAACAGCAGAAAGGTTCTCATCGGCTATTCTATTACTTATTTTTGATTTGTTTAAATTCCTTAGTGAGAAAGTTTGCTCACAAATGTAAGTGCTTTTAAGAAAGTTGCACATGCACTGCATTTTGCTTTAAGCACAAAAATTAACTATCTTAATCTTTATAAAATTCTTTTATAAAATTAAATCTTTATAAAATTCTAATATTGGTTTTCTTTGAACTGATTTTTGAAAAAATCTGAATTCTGTAAATCAATTATGGCTAACTACATACTTTCATCCATTAAATTTACATCAACAGAAAATGCAGAAGAAAATGCATCAATTTTTGTTTGGCACTTTTAAAAATCTGAAAACCGATCATCAAATGCTTTACAAAAATTTGAATGATTCTCATACTGCATTTTCATGTGTGGAAATTTTTCACGTCCGCGAGTTTCTGTACGAAAACTCGTACTCGCAGGTAGCCACGAAGGGAACTGAAAGGCAGCGTAATAAAAAGTAAATTAACTTGCTGAATAACTATAAATTATTTATTCTGATGTAGAATCGTTTTCGTATCAGATTCCCCCCCCCCTGTTTATTTGGAAAAGCCTCATTTCATTTTAAATTAGTCATATTTTATTATCAACATTCGCGGGCCAACTTCGAAGGCTACCCGGGCCATAGGTTGTGATCGCTGCTGTAAATCAATCAGTCTAAAAGTGGGAACGGAATGTGAAATTCGCATGCCAACGCATTGATTTGCTTTTCAATGGATGAAATCAAAGAGGAACGAGAAAGGAATGAAAGCATTTTCAACAGAGAGTATTGCACAATTAAGTGAAACGATAATGCCTTTCTATCTTTCTCTACACTTGTACATGACACATAAATCGCACCCTACGGTGGAATAAGAACAAATGCAATTTTAGATTGCTTCATTGAACTTTTTTTACAGCTGCATTTAATTCGATGTTTCGTTAACTGATGGATCAGCAATATATCATTAGAAATGCTCAAGAGAATTAATCGTATCATAAAAAATTCCATTTCGTCGGGAAAGGATGAGGCAAAACCAAATCAAGAAAGAGGCGTCCGACATAAAAATTAATCAACTTACCTACGGAAATTGACGAGCATATCTTCCAAAAACTATTTAACTACAAACATAGTTTCTACCTTGTCTTAGTTTCATTTCCGCACATTTTTTTCTTCACTTTTAATATTTTTTAAAAATAATATAATTCCTTCACTAAGTCCGTAAGGCCAACCAGTTCGCAATTAGCGGGTGTATGGTGGCAGTCAACAGATCCTAGTAACAAATTCAACATAAAGGTAAGAACGTACAGTCGAGACAAACAATAAAGACCAGCACTTCCAGCAAACAGCACTATTAGTAGCAGCTCGAAGCGCTCAGAGAAGGGGTTCGGATAATAATTTGAACTGAACCCAAATGACCGACTTCAGCTCGGTTCCACGACCTTTTATAATTCCCTTCAGAGAAGGATTTGAAAGATAACTACAAATGTCCTCCTAAAGGACCTATCGCCAAAATTCTTGAAAATTCTAATATCTATTTTGTCGCCAAGCCAGGGGGGTCTTTGATCTGGCATCCAATTGAGCTGTCGGTTAAACTTTCTTACCAAGCTAGAACCAGCTGTGCTGGGAAGCAACTTTATATATTCATAGTAATTCAAATTTATCAATCGGGTTCCAGACCCGATTTCACCGAAGAGCTGTCGTGTAGGCGCGTCTGGTGCACGTTAAATCCTTCGGAAAAAAGGTCTTCCAGCTTGTATGATAAGAAAAATTGTGGAGGGGACTGCCAGCTCAAGTGCCGTCCTCGTCATCTGACCACGGTTCAAAATTACTAAGTCCATCCCAAAATAGCCCTAGTGTTGCTTTAAAATTGTTAATACAACTAAACTAAATCCTTATTAGTAATGATTTAAGAATTACTTTGTTGTTCAGAATACATAGTTTTCAAATTTCCTTTATATGCTTTCCTAAATTTAAATATTAATCACAGAACACCTCCTCATCTTTTCATTATGTTAACCATGTCCTTTTCCCAATACTCTTTTCAGTGGCTTTTTCTATGTGCTGTGAATTCTATTCAAATTCTTCATGCAATCTCATTTAATATACAAAAAGGCTGTTAATAGCAAATGATGCAAACCTCAAATAAAAGATTAAAAATAAAAATTCATTTGCACTAAAAATATCTTGTTTTCTATAAATAGTGGTTATCCTTAAATATAACAATGAGTAATATTATTAATAATTAAAATACTATTATTCACAGCTCAAATGGTCTTGTGTTATATTTTATTTGAAAATATATAATGATGCTAGCCCATTTAAATTGTAACAGTTTGTAAAAATAAAGCTCAATTTTAACTTAGAAATAAAACACCATGATATTTATTCCCATTTTGAACTTCTAAAATTTAAATTATTTAAAACAATAAACTCCTACCTGGAAAAAAAAAAACTCCAGGTAACTACCCATTTTGTTATGTTAAAAGTCACTTTATAGTTTCTTTTAATGGAACATTTTGCATGAACTGCATAAATATTTTTTTAATGATAAGAGAAACATTATTTTAAACTGAATGAAATCAATTCAACTCATAGAAATTTAAAAATGCTAGAAATGAGTAAAATTGGTGAGTCTCTCGGATATATAGTCATCTTTTTTAATTTCCAAGATCATTTAAAAGTCAACTATTCAATATTTACAAATGAATTCTTAAAATAACACAAATAAATATTTTGAAGCAATACAAAAACTTTTAAATTGATCTTAAAAGATAATTCATCAGACATTAGATAAAAATAACTTGGCCATCAGAAGGTTGAAAATTAGCAATTTTCCAACCCATGTACAAATACCAAAATTTGTTATTTCAAAACTGGTGTAAGCTCAGCAAGTATACAAAATGTCACCAAAATCAGTAGGTTTGATCATCCATTTTAGTATAAACTTGAATGATATGGAATAACACTTATCAATAATTTTATGTATTGTATTTTGGATACTTGCTCATAACATTCAATTTGACCTTCATAGGTTAGATTTTCAAATATTTATATTCACAGCTCTGGTTTTTACTTCTTCCCCAAATATAAACAATTTTCAATCAACAAAAAAATTCCAATTTTTTCCCCCTTCAAAATATTATTTTTGATTCTAACTTGCATAAACAAAGAAAAAAAAGTTCTGTATAAAAAAATTAAATTATTTAATTAGGACAAATTTTTTGTGTTATTTCTGATAATTAATAATGTGTGGTTTGATAAAGGAAACAAGATGTCTTCATTCTTGGGATTCATATCAAAAGGTACCCCATCAAAGAGATCAAGACACAGTTTTAAAATCGAACAAGAAATCTTTATTTTCAAAGAATTATACATTTCATATCATTTTACACAAAATCAATAATAAGTTGAAAATGCAATCATACGAATACCATATTACATATAAAAAACTTCATGACTTGATCTTTGAAATCCACAATATCATTAATGGAATATATCTTGCAGCTTGATGTAGCTCCAAAACTGTAAAATGAATATATACAAAAACGTTTTAACTCTAACAAATTTCAAAAACAAATTTTTTGAACATATTCCACACTATATTTCATGAATTATGAAATTAAAGCCATTTTAAAGCATATTTCATAACTTTGAGCCAATGCCACATAACTAATAACATAAGCCTCTCCCAAAATTATCCAATTTTTCAAGAACAAATATTTTGCAAATGCTTTGAAACAAAAGAATTAGCAAAAAGGCAGAATATCTAATGTAATCAAGTTTCTAAGAAAAATTTACAACTAGACCACCATGACTCTAAGGTACCATGACCTAATTCAAATTGTCAAATGCTTTAAACAGTACATTATATAGTAAACAGAGATAATGATTCTAAAACCAAAACACATATAACTTTTTTAAAAAAGAATTTATTTAGCTAATATAATTTTTTACAGTTACCCATAAAAAATATCAATATAATGTTTGATTTATATATATATATATATATTATTTTAAAAATATCTGTAAAAATAATTAATACAAGCTAATATACAGGGTAATTCAAAATGAATATAGCACAAAAGACCATAATTATTTAATGAAGAAGAATTCATCAATTAACACACAATGTAGGCAGAAATTCTAAATTTCTCCTTTGCAAAATAATTGAAAAGTTCAAAGTAAACATTTGTAATGCTCCTGCATCAGTGACTGCAGACATGTTGCAGAATGAATAGCATGAAATGGACGACTGCCTGGATATTGTCTATGTGACCAAGGGAAGTCACATAGAACATCTATGACATTTGTATACAAAATTTTGAAATTCCGTCTACATTATATGTTAATCTTACCGATATATTTCACATTATAGAAATAGCTGCTCCTCTGGAAAACATGAAGAATGTATTAGTGTGTTAAAAAAAAAAACATAGCATACAATTGAAAATATTTGTAAATACATTTTCAATGTATACAAAAAGTAATTTTATCAAACTGACATTTTTACATTAGTTACCAGAATTTAAATCTTGCAACTGATAAGTTCTGCAAAATGTTTAAATTCAAAATATTAATTACATATAAAATTAAAAACTTTTCAATATAGTAAATTCTCTTACCAAATATCATAAACTGAAACATAATATTAGGTTGAAAATGGATGATAAAGCATAAGCAGTTGTTTCTACTTCTGGACAGATAATAATAGTGTACTCACACAATTTTCTGGCATTAATTTAAACTAATTTTTTAAGATCGTACTTAATACAGACATAATAAAATAGCTGCACCTACTTGGGAATTAATTTGCAACATATTGATTGAACAAAGTCAAAATAGAAATAAAATAATTTGCATAAATTTAACATTATATAAACATTAAAAATCTTAACATTTATAAATTTTTGAGATGAACACACTAAAAACAATGATTATTAATAAAATAATCAAGAGTTCTTTATAAACTACAAGAATTTTCTCCACTATTAAAAATTAAAATCACCAGAAGCCTTTAAAACTCAAGATTTGACCACATGATTTATAAAATTTCTAGAAGAAAATAATAATAAACTGAGATTTTTTCTTCTTCTAATTTTGCATTAATATCTATATTTCCAAAAGCAATACTCTTAATTTAAATATCTTTCCCGTCAATGGGCTATATTTCTTCAGTTGCAATACTTGTTTTATAATATTCTACAACATAAGTTGAATATTATAAACCAAGCTGCTGTTAAAATTTAAATAAGGAATAAAATATTTTACAACACTAAACTTATGTCATGCTACAGAAAGAATGAACCCATTTATTTACATTATTACCCAACATTTTAAAAGATTTGAAGCAAAATTTTGCACAAAATCGGATTTATGGATAAATTCTGCATAATTATTCACCATATAATACAAGTAGGCAGTGAAAAGACAACAGAAGAAGGGGGGGGGGAGACTTACTTATTAAATGCACTTGCTACATTTATTTTTTGGCAAATCTTTCAAATTTTTCACTTAATTTACTAAAACAACTAACTCCATATTCCTAAAAAGAGAAAACTGTATCCACTTCACATCGCTTGGCAAACCTTAAAAAAAAAAAAAAAAAAGTTCTTTATCATTATTGTTGCAACGATTTCATTTGATCAGAAATGTAAGGATCTTTTGATTAGTTAATGTAAATATTACAGCTATATTAACCACCAAAATTTTCACTTTTAACAGATTTTTTAAAAACAAAGATTAAGATAAAATAACACATAAAAGTGAATAAGTTTGTGTGATGTCAACAGAGCAAAGATAGTTTTCTTGTATTCACACATAATTTTTGAAACAAATTTGTTGATTTAAACAGTGAAAAATATCAATATCTTTCCATACTTTGCTCTACTTTTACAAATATGACATCATAGTACTAATAAAAATGCAAAAGTATAATTGATCATTTTAAATTTCAAGGTATTATAAATCACTTTTTTATTTGACTAGTTAATTATAAGGATATAAAACAGAATCAACCCTTAGATTTCACTATAAAAAATATTCAAGGATAAAATTTGACAAAAAAATTATGATTGTTAGAATTTTAATGCAACAATGTAATCAATCATAGGAAAAAAAATTATCAAAAATAAAGAAAAAAAATTATATGACTATTAAATTGACATCAATAAAAAGACATTTTTTTTTATAATTTTGAAACAATGTTTTTATTTTTTGAACAATAACATAGTTTGAATTTATCACTGCAAAATGTCAAAAATTTAGTTGGCCTGTAGAGCATCAATACAAATACATTAATCTTTATAAAACATAGAGATTTTTCAAACTTCTGTAATTTTGAAACTGCATGTAATGACTGCTATTTTTAAGTAAAAATACGAATTTGTTCATATTTTTATGCTTGTGATAGCAAAAAAAGTTATGTTACAGTACAATTAAAAATTAGATTCTCTTTTAAAAAACTTACTTTTAAATTGAATTGCTTCCGTTCTTCAGACCGCTTTGAAGTTATAGAATTTTAGATTTCATCCAATCATTTTAAAACAGTGATTACCCACCTTGGATTCTTAAATAGTCCTTCTGAAACCAAAATAAACAAATACACAATTATAAATTAATATTTTTTAAAAAATATTTTATATAGATAAAATTTTCAATTATGAAACTGCTATCACCAATTACCCAACAAGTTATTTTTAAAGATTAAAAAAATATATATCTGCAAAACATATAAGTCCAATTAAAATCCCCCTTCTTGCCCAGATTTTGATGATACAAATTTAAAAAATTCATTTTTTGATGATGATCACACCATTTATCAATGACTAATTTTTGCTAAAGAAATTTATAATAGATTTGAAAGGGGGGGGGAAATGCTGCATTAACCCAGGGGAAAGAATCAAATGTAAAAATAAATAAAATACAAATAACAAAAGAATAAAATTTGAAAAAGTATTATGCAACTACAACTTGTGAGTGGCTGAAATGGATTCAACTTTACTTCAAAACATTATTATTAGCTTATTTTGTAACGTTTAATGAATTTTTCTTCCAGAAAAATAGTGACTATGACTGAATTCATATTTAGCCATTTCTTAATCAGCGACACTCTATAAACACAGATAAAAAGACAGAAGAGAGGGGGTGGGGGAATTCTCGCAGAAGTTTTGCAAAGTGTCAAATTTATTTATTTATTGGCTGCCACATTTTCAGTAGTAAATTATCCATGTTTAATGAAAACTGAAAGGCCCATTAAAATAGAAACAAACTGTCTTATGGACTGGAAGGAACGTGGATGCACCACGATCAATCTATTCCAAACAAGAGGAAAAATCACAAACTGGCATCCCTTTTCCCTTTCACTGGTCTATCCTGTCTTGAATTTTTAAAGTTTTGTTTGTTTCCGTTATTTTTCTTAACAAATAGCAGAAAATAACTATACTTTATAGGTTGTTTTTCTTTTTTGAAGGGAAAAAAAATTGAGAAAGGAGTAAACATTTACACCATTTCATAAATTTGCTTTGTCAATGCACGGTTTAATTTTTTTAATTTAAAAAGAATTTTTAAAAAAATTTTTAAATGCAAAAAATCCTATATCTTACAAGTGAAGTGAAGAATTTTTGTGTAGTAAAAATTAAAAGCTATTTTTTCCTATCAGTACAAAGAGAAAATTACAACTGCAAAAAAAACCTCAAGATTTTAACGATTGACTGTCCTAAATTCACAAAAAATTGTCTGTGAGTATAATGGGGGGGGGAACCCATGGTAGGAATATAAAATTTAATATATCATTCTTGAACCAGAAATAGATAAATATCTTGTACATTTTGATTGCAATTTTTTTGTCTATCAATATATCTATTAATATGTTTAGGAACACAATAATTCAAAAACATAACAAGTTATAGATGAATTCTGGCATGTAATTTTATTACAAGAAATTTAGATTAGTAGAAAATCTGTACTAGCTCCATAGAAATATTGAGTATCTACCATTCTATTTGCTCAAATAGCTCATAACAAGGCAGATGAATGGATTTAATATATGATCATTATTCTAAATACATGTATATGGACATGGTAACTGTAATACACAATAAGCCAGATATATGAAATTGGATGTGTGCCTTGATACCAAAACCATATATTTTGGATCCCATAGGGCTATGGGAAGAGGTTCAAAATATTTCTTCAATTTTCTACACTATATAAGAGTAAACAAAAGATTATTAAATTGATTAAACATTTGAAGCACCTGAAGGGATACTACTGTTATTTTGGACAAATAATACGTTTCAGTCTTTGAGAAATATTTTTTGAAGCATTACTGGATTTAGATTTGATTAGACATCTTTAGCTATAAGAATTGCTTTAAACATCAAGGATTCTATATCAAACTCCTCTAAATAATGAAAATTAAAGTCATATGAAAATAAAACTATGAGAAAAAATAGATAATCTCCAGCTTTTATTTCATTGCATTAAATTACTTCCTGCAGTGAAATAATTGAAAAATTAGCAATTGAGAAACATGGAAAATTCAGCCAGTTTAAAATAGTTATCAAAAAAACAAATATTATTTGAAAAAAAAATTATAAGAATAAATTTTCATTAAAAATTTTTATACAATTTTTATAGAAGTTAAATTCCTTTTATTTTCACTCAGAGAATTTCGTATTTAGGTATTCCATCAAGGAAATTATCAAATAATTTTTACAATGTGCAAAAATGTATATAAGAAAAGCAGTAAGGAAATGTACATAAATAAAAAGAATATCCATTCCACTTCCCAGATAGCAAACTCAATGATAGTGTACAATATTTTTTATCATGTTATTTTCTCTAAGCCAAAACTGTGCATCGAAGCACAGTTTGCAAACTTATTCAACAATAGTAACCGGCATATAACATTAAAATCTCAACAGACTAATTTGGAAGTACTCTTTGATATACATTCATATGATGGTATATCCAAATATATAAATAAAATCTGTCTTAATATATTAGCAATTATGGTGATTATTATATACAAACAGGATCTTTTTACAGACTGTGGTAATTTATAAGGCAGAATTTTTAGAATTAATTTTTTTAAATATACCATGATGGTTATATATTCATTGGAAATATACATACATTAAAAATCTGAAATATATTTTTTCTGTAGCTAAAAGCAATAAATATACAGATATATTTTAGCAAAGCAGCTTTATTCATTTGGAATTGGAAACAAGGATAATTTATCTATTCTATAAAATAGAAAGCTTAAAAGTTTTTGTTTATCAGGTAATTTGAAATATAAGCCCTTCTATATCACTTCCAAGTAAGGAACATATGAAAATTAAAAATTCAAATATCACTTAAAAATTGTTTTGATTTCAAAAAGATTTTTCAATGCAGCTAAATTTATATTTCTATAAAAATGAGATTTTTAAATAAAATTTCAATATATTTTGAAATAGCTATCATTTGCTTAAATTTTAATCAGCAGAAATAGATACCAAATAATTTTCTTTGCCTATACAAAAATTCCAATAAGGTTAAAATGTGAGACAGTTTAAATATTTTGGAGCAAATTAAATCTTAGAAGTTTAAAAGTAACCACACATATTTTTATCTTATTAAAAAATAGTGCATTTCTTGAAAAAAGATATGACAATTATCTAACAAATACATATAAATAATACATAACATATATCTTCCAAACTACAAAAAATTTGTTTAGTTTCGGATAAAAAGCAGCAGAAACAGGTACACGACCAAAGTTTCCAGAGGAAAAAAAGTTGATAATCCAAGACTCTTTCAAATTCATAAATGCAGCAAACCTTCGTAAAAAGATAACTGATCAAATTTAGATGTTGTTGCACCTATGTAACTAGCAGCCCCAATTTCAAGTAAAATTTTACTTTAAAAAATATGATAAAGTTTTGAATATTAACAATTATAAATATGTACACAATACTCAAAGTAAGATTTATCAAGCAAAACAGATTTTTAAAAAAGCTAAGAATAATTAAATTCGAACTAATAAAGGAAATAAATACTTCTTGAGAAAGATATAAATCCTAAAAGAAACTTTTTCACAATTCTGAATTTATATAAATTCATTTCATAATTTTCTTTTCATATGACTTTCCAAGCAAATTTTCTTTAAATAATAATAATAATAACACTAAAAGCAAACAGACTGCATAAAAATGTTTATACCATAAAAACATTCTGTTTAATGTTGACCATTTTTAATATTTAAAATATCAATCTTGCTGCATTTTTAAATGAAGGGAGAAGGGGAAATGAAAAGATTTGATATTGTATAGTACTGATTTAATTTACAGGTTAAGGAATACAAAACAATATACATTTAAATAAAAAGAGAAAATGCAATCAATTATATTGAAACAAACCAATAAATAGTACATAAATTTGTAACAGCATATGTAAGAAGTTAATAAAAATAAACTACAAAAACATACTTATTTGGAAATATAGCTAGATTCAAATCATATCTTTTTATTACAACTATAAATTTTTGATACTTTAATTAACAATTTAAAATAAAATGGAAAATGAATCTAATTAAAATTGCGAAAAAGCCTGTCAAAAGAAGGCTTCTAGGATCTTATGATCAACTGCTCACTAGTTGCAAATTGAAAGTAAAATGAAATATAATATAATCGTCAAATCTTAATAATCAGCAATATATTATAAAGGTGCACACTTTTGAAAAAGCCCAAGTTTAACCCATATATAAGAGTAATGATCTCATAATTTTGACTTAGCCCATGTTCTTTCATTTAAAAATGACCTATTATTTTCTGGTCAAAATCTCTTTTTTTACAAAAATTAATTAGTTCCAACATATACTCTATAAACAATTTGATGACTAGTGCACTTTACATGATTAGAACGAAGGGATAAAAATTTCAAACCCCTTGGTAACCCTTTCCAAGTTACAAAGATTCCTTTTACTGTATTTGCAAATGTCAAAGTTATGCCTATTTGTATCTTTAAAGCACAGAGGGTAACAGATAATACTTTGGTCTTGTGTCATAATGTACATTGGTATGACTTTTTATCCTTACTTATCCCTGAGTAAAAATTATGTCTTCTTATGGTGAAATAAATTGAAATTTCTTTCTTTCTAGCCACACATTTTCAAAATTATTTTGCATACTTCCAAATGCAAATATATTTTTTGAAATCTTTTACAAGGTGCACTCAAACTGTTTTTGTCATCGAGAATTAGAAATCATAAGTGAAAAAAAATGTGATTATTATTATTATTTTTGCATAACAAATGTGATATATTTATAAGTTAAAACTGGAAAAACTTCGACACAATGATTAAAATTAAAGCAACTTATTCATTAATTGTCTTTCATTTTTAGAAAGAATATTCAAATATCAATCAACAGGGATTAACAATTCCAATTGGATGAAAATATTTGTAATATTTCACACCTTTTAAAAACAAGTGTTTCATATTATAGTTCAAATTTATAGAAAAAAAACCCATTCAATTAAAAAAAAACCTCATTCAAATAATTGAACTATTTTAGTTAAATTTATTCATTTTGACAGATATTTCAATCGAAAATATTTAGCACTGCCATACTAACATTTAAAAAACGATCATAAAAGTAATATTTCCTTGCTCCCTTTCAAAAAGCTGATCAATTTTTTAAAAATTCATATTAAATGAAGATATCGATATAAAATGAATACAATATTATAAAAAGAAATAGCTGATAGATAAATCATAATTAAATACAAAACTTACCTCAATATCCAATTATTTTAAGAGCCCAGCTAGATTTAAATACTTTAAATAGCATGATGAATGAATTATGAAGCCATTCACATCCAAAACTTCAGACATAGATGATCATGGAATCAATAATACTGTTTCAGTTAGTAAAAATATATTAATTGGTTTTTTTTTTTTAAATTTCATGGAAGAAAATGAAAACTTCAAGTTTTCAATAACTTTATGAAAATGGAGCTTACAATCTGAAGTGAAAATCTAATTCATTCAAAAGATCTGATTAAACTGTTATGGCCCAAAAGTAAAAGATCGTAGACTGATTCCAGCTTTATTACATAAGAATTTTACAAATCTAAAAAATTATAGTCCAGAAAAGAACAAAATTTCAGACCAGAGATGAAAAGACAAAAATTATTATTTAGGCCAATAGTTTATTCCATATAGATTTCAAAGAGAATATACTAATAGCAACATTTAAATGTTGGAAAGGAAAAAGTCCACAGCTCAAATACAAGAAACGGAAAGGTGTACAAAATTTTTTTTATGGTGATTTAGTAATTTCAAAATTAAGAATGAAACCAAAATTTTGTACCCAAACATAATTTATTGAAAGTACATGAGCTTTCATATGGGTGGATATTTTATAAGGTTAATCCTATTTAAACAGACAAAACAAGATTCATATGGTGAAAAGGGAATATTAAAACAGCCATAATCAAAATGAAATAATTACTATAGGAAATAAAATTTCTGCTGTCTTTTACATGTAAATGTTCTGAAAACTACAAAATTTGATTTTCTCTATCAGAAATTCACAAGCAACAAATATTTCAAAATATTTTACTAGCACTTAAATCAAAGAACATAACATTCATCATCAAATTAGTGCCTTATTAAAAAAAAAACAAAAAAACTGCAATATTTTGTATAACACATTTTTATAATATAACCTGTAAAAACATTTTGGATATGAAATCCATTAGAAGAAAAGCAGCCTCTAATTATAGAAGAAATGCTAACTGATATCAAACAACCAACCATTTTTTGAATGCAAAAATCATGCACTTTATGTTTATTAAATGTATTTGACTAAGTTCCACTTAATGCCTCATGAATGTGAAATTTTTTTACAAATTCTTTTAAATGCAAATAAATCGAATAAAATCCTGTTCTGATATGATAGTTAAACACTGATGACTATTGAAATGTATGCATGATGGACCTTTGATAGCACAAAGGCTAAATTGTTCACAAATAAGTCTACAGTTAAGCAGGGTTTTTAAACGTGAAGAAATTTTGTTAAGAAACATAAAGAATTAGTACCACTTGACAATATGAAATATTGGACTACTAGAATTTTTCAAATGGGTTCCTTTGCAACAATCCATTCATACCTGGGAAGAATTTAAAACACCGCTAAGAATTGAAATAACTAGTTGAATAACTAATAGAGTTGAAGGAGTAAACTGCCATAAGGCCGCAACTGAAGCATGGGAAATACTTTTAATAGCAATTTTGATAAAGAAAGCTCTAGCAAAACTGTATGGTACTCATATAAGGCTCTACCTATGTGATGGAACTACATGACAGAGCAGTGCAAATTGTTAATTTATAAGAATTAAAAAAAAAATATTTTTCTTATAAACCAACTTATTTCCTATCATAAAAATATTTGTCTATTTGATAGTGATTTTACAGTAGAAGACAAACTTCTTATTGTTTCAGCTACTGCTAGTAAGGTAATATTAATTCTAAATTATTTCAGCAGATGAATTGACCCAGCCATTTTTAGACTGAGGAAAATAGAATTATCTAGAATTGTGATTAAGATGTAGAGGAAAAGCGATTGAAGTAGACAAAAATTAATTATATTCATGCTTATTCAATTAAATGTTGCAGAAGAGAAATTCACAACTGCCTTGTATGTCACACACTTTTTTGAATTCTTTTAAATACATGAAGTTCTCTACAATATTTATTATATCTATAGTACAAAATAATTTAAATCACCTCTCTTTACTGAAGAAGCAACTCAACTACGTTCATGAAGGAATATTCCACCCATATTAATTATTGCACAACTGACACAAAAGGACTGAAAAAATAAAGTAGAAAATTCTCCCTTTCATATTAATAGCCAATCATTCCCCACAAAAACTACTTAGAAATATGAGCTAAAAATTATCCAAAAGAGAGGGAGAAAGAGAGAGAGAGAGAGAAAGAAAGAAAAGTAAATTTTAACAGATCAAACTGGGGTAATAATGTGATCTATTTGACAAAGAAGCTGTTGAAGAATTGATATAACTGATTTTTTTTTTATTTTCAAAACTACTGATTTACATAAATTTATTAATAGTTTGTGTACTAACTCAAAGTAGGCAACACTTTGTGTAAAACATAAGCACTATATTTACGAACAAGATTAGATCTATAAGATTTTATATACAATCTCTGAAAGCACTATCATTTTGATATTTAATTACAAAATTGAAAAGCAAAATTCGAAATATGTTACTATTGTTAAAAAAAATTGTATTTAAACACTTCTACCAACTTTAGAAATATGGTATATTCCTTCGATGTAGAATTAAATGTACTTCAATTGGACAATTATAAACTATTTTGGAGAATTTGTCACTCGTAGTTTTTGATGGAAATTTAATTGAAAATTCCAATGTTTTATGGATACCTATCAACAATACAATCAAAAAGATTGGCACACCGTTCAAAAATCCTTTTATATTTAAAAAGAATAAAATAATTTCCAACTAACCACAAACAAAATCTTACTTTTCAGTACAACCTTTCTCAAAGAGCTCTTTAGCTTAATATTCTTAAAAACTGTTTCAATTAAACCATAATTTTTCTTAGGAGAAAATGTCAGCTCACTAAATCTAATTCTCCAGTTTCAATTCGGTTAAAACTAAAAATAATAACTTGTATTCCTGATCCAATCAAATAACCTTGAATGCTTTATATGATCTCATTAATTATTTTTGAATAATGCATTGTTCAGAATTTAAGGATGTTAAAAAATAAATTATAGGATTTTTTTTAAGAATTATTTTTTCTTGTAGTAAAAGATTGACTGAATCGAATTCATTAATCCTCCCCATAAATCTATAATGGCAAAAGATTTACCGAAACTTCATAGAAAATAAAAAAAACTAAAACTCTGAAATAAGAATAGGTGAGAAGTAAATTTCTCATTCATTATTATTATTTCTTATACATTTGGTAAAATGTGTGTTACTTCTTAAATGGTAAAACATTTGACATGTCCAATGTGGAAATGCAAATAACCGATCTTTATTTTCTATTATGTCTTATTTTTTTATTATGTTAAGACTCTTCCAGTCCTGAATAATTATATAATGAACAAGAAGAATATACTTCCAATATTTCAATTATTAACCTAGTAACCTTCCCAAACTATGGATCACAAGCAAATATTGAGCGGACCCTAAAATGTGGCAAAAAAGAAGTAAAGGAAAATGAGTGCATATGACTATCCAATAACACAGAAATAACTTTTACACTTCTTTCTGAGAAGATATGAAAAAGCTTGAAATATCGAATTGGATTTGCAACCCATTTCAGGACAAACTATCAACTAATATGTTGACAAAAGCAAGTGAAGAGCTCATTGATTTATCAGAAGAAACATTAGTGAAAAATATTTCTCATCACAAGCAATTAATGAAATTTTGGCTCTCAATACTTGGGAACTATCCTCAACTGTTTGATGAAGTTATGAAAGTCATGCTCCCCTTCACTACCTCATATCTATGTGAGGCCGGAATTTCAAGCTTTGGTCAGCATTAAAATTTAATACAGAAATAAATTGGACATATTAAACTCACTGCTATAAAAAGTAATTGATGCTAAAACTGTAATGACAAAAAATAGATAAATAGATCCTTCTAATTGAAATAAACTATTTGTAGGTTATTTTAGTATTATATAAAAAAATATTTAAGTTCTTTTTTTCTTATTATTTGAACAGCTGTATTCATTGACATTGGTAACACTTTTCCATGGTGATTTTTTTGGAACAGTACAATTTAAGTAGTTTTGCAATTCACAACAGAGCATTACCATTATTTATATATCTTATTCTCTAAAGCAGACAATAGGTGAGTCGGAAATTTTTAAGTTTTTGTTAGATGGGTTGGAGTCCAGTAAACTTTGAGAACCACTGATCTAGACTGATTCTTAAGTTTCAATAATCTTGACTTAAGAAATTTCAATAAAAGCAGGAAAAGAGATTATAATTGTTCATCCTATAGGAAACAACCCTGATCAAAGTCATGGGAATTTCACAACTACTTAACTGCTCTAGTGTCTTACAACAATTTGTCTACACATTAGATGTCACTTAAAGTCAAGGCATTGCTTTTCATCACTCAAGTCTAATCCGAGAAGTATACAGCATAAAAGTACACATTTTTCATAATGATGGTATAACTTGGTGATGCTTTAATTGTAATAAATTTTAACATTAAGGTTAATGTGCATATTTTAGATTCTCTCATTATTTCAACATATATGATGATAAAATACAAACTGCTATTTATAAATGAAAAATTCTATGAAAAAGGTTTGATAAAATTCCAAATTTAAAATTTCATTACATCCACAAAGCAATGATTTAAGAAGCCACTATTGGAGTTTTGAAGGAATTAACTAATAGTTAAAATTCGCTCTTACAACAGAAAATAAAAATTTAAATAAATTATCCAAATTGATGGAAAGAGATCATTTATATTTTCCAAGATATAAATGACGTCAAACCTTCCTATTACAATCTCAAAAATGTGCACACACACATTTATAAATGCTGCTTAATTTATAAATGCCAAGAATATAATGTAATTGATATTTGCTTTTTAAATAAATTCTTAAATGCAATTCTACCAGTCAAAATTAAGCACGTATGGGGGAAAAAAAAATCCAAAAACTGTGTTTTTAAAATTCCCACTCCAGAATTTTAAACCTTCAAAAGTGGAGCATCAGTAATGTAACATACGTTAGTGAAAATGAAATTACTTGCTTACTTCTATAAGGATGTGATTCATTTAAAAATTTCCTTTACATTCCCTCTATTCAATATCTTAATTGTTGCTATTAATCAAGTGAAATGAGACACAGTTACAAATAAATAACCAGTAATAAAGCTAATATAGAAAAAGAAAAGCTTTTTTCAAATATTTGTTTGATATGTTTTCCAAATTTTATAATTTCTTAAGCTTGAAAGCTTTATTACTAACCAAATGTTATTAAAGAATTCTAGAGAAATAAAAATGTCAATTATTATTTCCAAAAGAACATGTCTACTTCGAATCTTCATGGAAAAAATATCAGCAGACCTGAAATAATCTATAAATGGCACAGTTAAGAGACAAAAAAGCATTCAAATATCAACAAAGGTTATATAAATATTTTAAAATAAAGATATTCAAATCTTGTAAATAATTCTGTATATGGGCTGATGGCGTACATGCATCTATTCAAATAAGGGATTACTATGATATTTTTGATAAACTTTTTTGTTTTCCAGAGCTGCTATAAATCTATTTTTTTAATCTATTCTTTCAGTTTATCTGGGAAGGATACATATTGAGCCTTTGAAGACTTTTAAAAAATCATGTTTTTATTGGAAAAATTCAAACTTTATAAAAGTTGGATTCAAAATTATCTAGAAGGTGACAATGGGAATTCATGAACTTGTACCATTTTCTTATCAGAAAATATATATATCTGGTTTTTGAAAGTTTGATGCAACCATTCACATTTTAGCACCATGTTGCTAAGAAAGAAATTGCAAATGAATTTTATTTCAAATTTAATTATATAATTTTTTGCTATTAATAAATAATCATTTAAAGGCAAATCATGTATTTTCTCCCAACTTTTAAAGAGTAATAAGCTTTAAATGTGGAAAATGAAATGTGATATACACGTAAAAACTATTCTATTATATTTTATATTTATTGCTTTCATGTGAATATCCTTTTTTTGTAGCATAAATGCAATTTTCTTAATGGTATATTACGTTTAAAAAATTTATAGGCCCACAAAAAAACGACACAAATCCTTGAATAAATACTTGGAACATGCATCTTCGCAGCTGAAAATAAGAAAAATTATTCAGCAGAAATCATTAGAGTGGCATGACTGAAATTTGAGTTTGCTGGTTCAAATTAATGCATTATCAAATATAAAAGATTTTTAGCAACATAAAACAATTTGTAAAAAGCCATTCATTTTAGATTTGAAAACTTTCATATGAAGGTTCCTCAACGCAGTACAAATTTCAGTCAATAATCTTTCACTTTGAAATATCATGCATACTCTGGATTTCTGTTCTAATAGTAATTAATTTTGCTACAAACTTATTAGGATAACTTTAATTTCTATAATTTTTTTGAAATAAAAAAAAAATCCACTAGCAATTAATAATCTTAAAAGAAACTGGAAGCATGGAAGAAATCCTTTATATAGGGGTGCACAGTGGGAAATTAAGTATTTTCCATGTGCTTTAGCCAAAAAATTTAGGCAACTTTGTACATGCATGCAAAAGAAGCTTGTATATCTTCTAATCATAGCATGTTTTCTGTCTTATAATGCAAAGGTTCTCTTAAAATTTATTTAAAAAATAATTTTAAAAGTTTATTTATTTTTTAAAAAAATATTTATTGCAGTATCTGCACAATGCCTTCTAATATAAAACAAGTGATGCCTTTTTAGATTTGACAAAAAACAGAATCGTAGGTATGAAACAAACTATCGGCAAAAATAAGTACATTTTATACAATTAACAATAAAAATTTGTTAATAAAATTTCTTAAAATTAACAAACTGCCTGTTAATTTTGATAGAAATATCATATCTGAAAATTTTTACATTGATGTAGAAACAGCATGACTAAAAATTAGGTATTATATATTTAAAACTGAAGAAACAAATATTTGATATAATAGGATATAAAAATTTGTAAATTTCCTCCTGTACAAGTTAACAATTCTTTAGCAATATAGAATATTTTACATACAGCTTATAAAGCTAAAAGATAAAACTATTCCAGGATGACTACTGGAATTAAATTGGCAAAACTGACACAAAATTGATAAGAGAATAATGCCATGTTGCCATTTAGAAATCAATCAAATTATAAAAAAATGACCTTTTAGCTTATTTCAGAAATTTAATAAAGTTCTTTAAAAATATTTTATGCATTGAAAAATAAAAATCTATTTTTAAACCTAAGTGGCAAAAATAAACGAAATCTTATTTTAACTTTAATAGTCCTTTGTATTTTATGAAGAAATTAAAACAATTTAACAATTTCGTTTTTTTCAATAAATGGATCAAATTCATGAAGTTAAACACACACCAGTTACAGTTAGAAGCAAAATGGTAAAAGAAAAAACAGATATATTTTAGGAGGCATTTTTTTTTTTTTTGAAACATAGAAATATTGCACTGCCTAGAAATTTAACAGCACTTATCAAGTGAAGAATCTTACACAAAAAGTAAAAGCTTTAAAATTAAAACAAAGAAAGCATTTCCTTATAATAACAGTAACAGATACTGTTTTGAATATTTTTAGAGTAAAAATCACTGTTATAAATTGTCTAAACATGTTTCAAAAATAACAAAATTTAATGAATAAAAGAAAAATTAGCAGAGTTAATTACATTTTTTAAACCTTTGAAAACAGTATAAAAATAATTTCGACATTTCAAAAGTTATTTCAACAAAATAACAGTAATAAAAATGCATATATCCTAGCAAAATTTGTATAGTTAAAATGCAACTATTTTTCTAATCTTTAAAACAATGTAAGAATAATTTTTTTAATGTGGTAATATGCATAGATCATATGCAGAAATATCTTAAAATCATGTCTTTATTTTTAAATTAAATTTCTAATTAAAATTTTGAACTCATTTTTAGTCATCTAATATCTAAGTAATAATTTTCTGCCAAATTTCATTTTCTATGATTTATTATTCTATTAATATGAAGAGATCTTTGTATCTGTAAAAAAACTGCACTTAAAATAATTTCAACTTTGAAAGATAAAAAAAGCTCGCAGAGTCACATCACTAATAAAATAGTCTGGAAAAATAAGAGGATAATAAATAAATGAATAAATAGACAAAATAAATCTGCTTCATTATTCACATTTTTAAATCTAACATCTGGATTTAGAAGTACTCAATATATATTGCATATTTCAAAAGAATTTAAGAGCTTAGAAAATAAAAATATTAAAAACATTTTAGAAACAAGAATGATATTTAAGACTGAAAATTTAATAAAGATAGATTTTATAAAAAAAAAAGAAAAAAGGAAGTGACAACAGAAAATAGAGAAGTTTTAAAAAGCCAGGATGCAACAAATAAAATGTACACATTTGAATGGGTACGTAGTAGGTTCTGGAGGAAGAGGCAGGTGTCCTGAGAGATGACAGCTCATTTCTCCAGTTCACAGTATGAGCATTTTACTTGGCATCATGCAGCTATGATATATATGAATAGCAGTTTCTGAATTGATATCTAAATTTCATATGGATTTATCCAACATAAATTTCAATTCACATTAAAAATCTAAAATTACACTTTTTCTTTGCCTTAGCTCAATATGAAAGGATTATCTTTTATCAAGAGGTTCACAAAAAGAAAAACCAACATGACTACATTTACTTTCATGCTGTTATCAACATTGACAAAACTAAATATTTACTGCACAAGTCAATGCCGAAATTCTTTGCACTATTGGTCAAATAAAAAGCCAAAGATCAAAACATCAATGTGAATATCGCCCTAAAAAACTAAATAAAATCCTTTGTTCAATAAACATTACTTCATAGCGCATTTACAATTATGTAATTCAAGTGCTTTGAGAATTTTTTTAAAAATCCTGAATAAATGGGAAATATTAATTTATTTGTATGAGTAGAAGCTTGGTTTGGAGAAAAGTTAAGAGTCGAAAGCCACACACACACACACATATATATTTATATGTGTGTGTGTGTGTGGATTACTACAAGTTTGGAGATTAATAAAGGTAAAAAAATATTGAATCAGTTTTGCAAAATTATGCTTAAGAAAATTATAAGCAATTAAGAGTAATAACTTCTATAATTGCAATAATTAAATTAAAACGATTTAAAATTTATTTGCATCTTAATAAAAAGTTCTATTTCTGTGTTAAAAACAACAATATTGTTTAGATAACCTGTAAAATGTAAAGGTTTTGTTTAATAAGTTATCAAAATAATCAATCAAGAATTAGAGTCTAATAAAAACCAATAGGGCTAACAGTTTTAAGCCTATACATTTTCGAGCTATTAATTCTATGAGAAAAAAAATGGTTAAAAAAAGCAGATGTAACAATTATGTACTGTTTTGTACTTGTAAACATTTTAATCAAAAAGCTTTTATTTATTAAGTAATTTTTTTAATAAAAATCATTTGGAAAAATACTTGTTTTTATCATAAAAGTTGATTTGCAATTCCTTAAAAGTATTTTCAACTTGTGCTTTTTAAGTTATTGTAATTTAGTATTGGCAGTGTCAGCAAAAATCCACAACATGCCATATGTTTGATGTTAGACAAAATATTATCATTTTCATGCAAAAAAAAAAAAAAAAAAAATCTTTTGAGAAACTTAGTTAATTACACTGCAAAATGGTAACAACTCAAACAGTTTTAATTCCACTTCTGTATTGGGTTATTTCAAGAACTGAAATACAAATATACAAGTTTTAATGAATTTAGACAAAATAATAAATTGTACTGAACATAAACACAGAAGTAAAATAAGAAAATGATTGATTGAAGAACAAAATAAATAAATGTATTGAAAATGTGCACAGAATTCTAGAACTATAAAATAAAAAAATTAACCAATTTCAGAAATATTTGGCATCAATATGTATACATATTTTACTTCTAGATTAAATCTAAACATAAGAACTTTTTCTGTACTTCTCAAATGCATATAAATGTTAAACTTCTAATGCAAAAAACTACAGTATCAATACACCGAAAGATTGCCCTCACTATTTAAAAAAAAAAAAAAAATGCATGGATAATTCTTGTGAAGCTTTCTAATTTCTTATTAATCAAGTCATGAATTTTCTGGAATCTAAAAATTAAATAATTAATTAGATGTCTTAACTCAATAAATGTAATTGTAATTAATCACTCTATCTACTATAAATGCTTCATATTATATAATTGTTAAAATCTCTTTTAAAATTAATTACAATAAGATGGATCTCTACTACTAATAAATATGAATGCAAGAATCTGAAAGTTTTGATCCTTGAAAGACCAGATCATTTCACCTACACCTACGAAGTTTGACGGATTTACAACTTGGAGGGCAAAAATATGCATCTCAGACATTTTTTTTTTTACTTTTAAAATATAAATTATGAAAAATATTATAAAATAAAAATAAATTTCACAATAATTAAAATTTTTAATAATGCATTTTTAATAATACAAAATTAATAGACAAGATTTTTTTTTCTAAATTTCGATAAAACAATTTTCAAAAACTATGCTTTTGTTTAATTTCTAACAACAGATTGCATTGTTACATATCTTACTAAACATTTATTACTCTGATTTTCTTCCATTGTTGTAAGTTTTAGAAATATTCTATTTAATATCTGCATAGTTTAGGAGACATAAAAAAATGAAGATAAAAAAATCACAAAATTCAAAAGTTAAATTATCTGAATATTTGCTTTAATACTGCCATGGCTCTGATTTTCATTTGAAAGATTCAAGTACAAGATAAATAGAATGTATGTAAAAAAGAAATTAAAATAACAGGGCTTTAATGTTTTATAATTTAATGGAATCATTAAAAAAAAAAGCTGGATGCCAAAGTAAATTTGTTTTAAATAAGTATACTATTATTTTAGTTGGTTACATATTTAAAAAAATGCTTAGAATTCTTTAAAAATACAAAGTTTTTTTTTAAAAAAATATTTGATTAAGAATTAGAGACAGAGAAAATTAATACTTACTTCATACTTACCATTAGCATTCTATATAGTTTAAAAATTCTTTGCAGATAAGAACCCCCTCTATATTTTAGACTCATGCCAAATAATTAATTGCTAAAAGATTCTCTAAATAATTCCAGATATCAGTTAAATAATTTGGATATTGCTTAATTTAGATAATTTTTTAAAAGTTTGTCTCAAAATGTATTGCTTTCAAAAAGCCTCATCTAAAAGTTTAACAAGATGAGAAATTTAAGAGTAATTTTTAAAAGAGCAAAAATTGAAGGAAAAGGGAAATGATTTAATTCAGACAAATTATTTTAACTTACAAGAATGTTTTCATATTTCTAAAATTTAATATCACACACTGTAGAAAAATGTGCTTAAACGAAAACACCCATCCTGAGCAAAACAAAATTTTACATAACAAACTTATAAAATAACTAGAAATAATATATGTTTTCTTTTTATAACATCAACAGGATTTCAAAAATCAGTTTGACTGTATAAAATTTTTTCTTGTCTCTTCATTATTTAAAATTCTAAAATATAAATTAATCTTTCAGCAATATGGTTTTACAATAAATATTCATTTGGAAAATAGAATTACATCAACAAAAATAGAAAATAGACAGATGGGGTACCTTAAAACTTTCTAGAATAACTTTGTAAATATAAATCAAATTTCACTGTTTTAAATCTTCCAGCAAAATTATAAATAATTAACTATCTCATTTGGGCAATTACTTTTATCATTATATTAAATTGATGTAAAAACAATAGCTATTTTTACCAATAGATAGTTTAGATGTGTTTTTAATTAATTTATTTCAATCATAAGACTTTTTATTTATTGTACTGATACTTTAAACTCACTTTCAATACAAGCTATGTAAACTTTAAAGCTATTTCTAAAAACGTTTTAAGAGTGAAGTGATTTTTAACAACCATTTTTTTTTGTCAAATTTTGCTTTATTTTTTAAAAAAAGAAGAAACCTAGGAGGAAATACACTCAAAAACAGAGAATTAATAATGTTGATTTAACATTAAAACGTGATTAGCATATCAATCTACCAAATGAAGCAGATCACAACAATGGTTTTGCAAACAATTCAAAGCATAACAATAAAGGCTGCAAGTTCATTTTTGAATCATTTATTGGCATTTGTAAGAGCTGCGATTTTTTTTAAAGGGGTGTAATGTTTGAGTTTAATATTAACTGAAAGAAATACAATGATCACATATCAAATAAGCAGCTTATGCCCCAAAAGTATTTAAGAGATTCTATTTTTAATAAGAATGCTAAATGACAATGCAAAGAAATTGCTTACTATATCAAAACTGAAAATACTCTAGAGCAAACCAAGGTTATACCTTTCAGTTTTAAAATTACAAGTGTTCCATATTTTAGCTGCTTTGAATCTAGACCACTAAAAGCTAATGAAATCATAAAAATGATCAATATAAAATATTCTGAGATGGCAAATCATTCAAGAATCTTGTTTTTTTAATAATAATGAAATATCATTTAGAAAGCAAATAAATTACCCATAATGGATTTTGCTATAATAACTAATCGTTTAAACATGTTTTTATATAATTCTTTGAATATTAAAAATCACAATAAAAACAACAAAATTCCATTTGGTTCTGTTTTGAAAATAAAGTTGTAAAAAAGATTGATGAAAGTTCTTTTACTGTTTCAAGATCTAAACTTGAATCCTAAACCCTATAAAGCTCAACGAGTTCACATAAAAATATTTAGTGAATATACAAATTATGAAGGATTTAGACTTTCAGATCAAAAGTTTATTTCAAAGCTCGTAATAAAGGGTAATTTTATTATGAAGGCAATAATGAATTAAGCAATATGAATAGAAATTAAGATTTTATTACTATAAAAAGAAAACATTTCGAATAATTTTAAAAGATGTGAAGATAATTAAATTAAATTTATTTTTTCATACTATATCACTACTTCTATTTTCATACAAAATAAGCTTCATCCATTTACTAACACTTATTTAGAAAAACTTGCTTCCAATTTCATAATATGCTTCTAGTTCTAAATGATAAAACAAATACCTTTCAGAAAACTTGACCAATAGTAAGTTTTAATAATTATCAATCTAGAGTTAGAGGGAACTGTATTTGAGCAGATGATGATTAATATAATTAACATGGATAGATAAGTTCTTTTTTTAGACTTTTAACAAATATTTCTCTCTCTAAAGAACCCAATTTAATACCATCTCTTTCCTCAGCAGGGCGATGCCAGTAAATCTGCACTGTCTATTATCCCCAAACAAAACAGCATAAATCCTTAAATCTAATAGTGCATTTAACAGAGTTCCAAAAACTTTCTATTTTCAAAGAATCTCTAATATCCCCCCCCGAGCTTTGATTGTGAGGTTATTTAAAAAGAAACTAGTTTAGAAATTCTGGAAGGCATCAAAATAGAACATTCTCTGAAATGAAATAAAATTTACAGAGTTCTGCAATTGAGAATGATTTATCTAACAAAGTCTACGAAACGGGAAACAATAATTAGTGTCTGTGGCTACAAAAAAAGTCAAACCCTTGCTATATATTAATATGATCATATTTAATACTTATATTCTATCTTATAAAAGTTGTATATAGAAAGATACTTTCCTAGATTTTGAAAAAAATTGTCAGAAAATTATGTATGTTAAGATGAGAATCTTTTTTTCAAAATTGAAAAAGATAGTGCCTGTAATGCATAACTTTAAATATGTATATAAAATGTTAATAAATGGCAGCAAAGTTTGTGCTTCATGTGAAATATTCAACTCGGATTTTAAAGCAATCAACACATCTGAACTAAATTTCATTTGTTATTAAAATCTCCATTTTGCAAACGCTTATGATCCAACATTAAAGAATATTTCAGAAAAATACTGACAGCGCAGTGATATAATATCAATATTTAAAAACATAATTTGGACTTTTTAAAAGTAGAAATTATCTTTTTATTTTCACTGACTAGAAATAGATAATGTTAATCTCCCATTGTTTGATTGTAACGTTCAATAACAAGCTTGCATATCATCATCCAAGATTCTGCATTCCTTGGTTCACAGGCGAAGTTTCTGCTATAATACTAATGCTAGAAAAATAGAAAATTGAAACAAAACCAAAACATTTTTAAAAAAACATAGTAAAGATAAGATAGGTAGTGGGCAATTCATGCTTTAATATTAACTAATATTGATAATTCTTAATAAATGTCATTACCTTCTATTTTCAAAAATAGTTGTATGGTGCATTTTTAAATAACCAAAAATTCTTTCTTTACAAAATTCTCAATGATTCTGGCACAAAATTTATTTTTAGCATCTCACTAATTTTTTAAAATATGCTTAATAATTCCCAAAAGTAAATTTATAGCCTCATATGCACACTAAAAAAAGTATTTTTAGTGAAGTTGGATATGAGTATTTTTGATTTTTTTGATTATCACACAATTTAGGTTACATAAAAGTTCATAGCTGAAAATGTGAAGATTTTAATTTTATTTACTTTGACTTTTCATAATTTTATGCAAGAAAAAAACACACACTACATTTTGAGAATCCCTTAAAATTATGTTAAGTGCTTATTTTTAATATGCTTTAATTTAATAATAAAAAATTAATTCATAAAACAAGCATCCTCCTCAACATTTTGATAACATCTAAAAAATACTTAAATGCTTTTAATACAGCAATCTGAAAATAAGTTTTAAAAAATTATTTAATGCTATTAATTTAAAATTAAAAAAAAAATTTTTTTCCAAATCACACTATTTTAGATATCTGGAAATAGAGACAGAAGATTTTTAAGGCTATCCAAATAAAATGGGAAAATTGCTAATATTAATCCTTAGCACTCCAAAGATGCTGCTGACATGGTGACAATGGTTTGCAAAGGTATTTTAGGTTTTACACACATATAATTAATTTTTTATTAGCAATTTTTGTGCGATCAGCAAGCAAAATTAGCAAATATGATCTCTGTAATGATCTACATATAAAAACATTGCTATACAACAAAAATAATTAATTCACAATCATATACGTTTTAAACTTGAAGTATGCAGGCAACCTAATGATGGTGCTTAAATCTCCAACGATCAGTATATTTTAAAAACCAATAAAATATTCATGTAAAATCGGTTTTTTAAATAACAGAAAAAAATTACATTAAAATTTAAGATGCAAATAAGTTATCAAAATAATAGTTGAAAAAATTAGAAGTTTCCAAATACCGTAAATCATTTTAATTCCTTATTGCAGTATTTGCTGCTTGTAGTGATCATCGATGCAACAGACTACAGAACTTTTGGTGATCAATTTTGATGGTTGAGCAAGATCAAAGAGGGGAAAGAAAAGAGTTTTCCCATATATATTTATATAACTAACTCAAATTTATCACATTTTTCAAGAGATTCCAGAATTTTTTAAAACTTTTTTTTAAAAAAATATATTTTTTATTTCAAGTGCTCTACCTCCTTCTAATTAGCAAAATAATAGCTACTACAAAAAAGAACATTATCGGTTTCATTAAGAGCAAACTGTGCCGATTAAGTACGTAGGGGGGATGAAAAAGAAGACCAATTTTCCTTAACTACGGCAGCAGAATGGTGTAGATATGTTGAAAATTTCCAAAATGCTTTTTTATTAATTACAAAATGTAGGAGTGGTACTGAATCTATAGCCTAAAAAACGGCAATTTGATGAATGAGCAAACATGACGTAGAATAAGCCTTGAAGGGATGTTTCTTCCAAATAAGGAAAATTCATGGACATGTAAAAGGGCAACTGCTTTATCAAAACATTGAAAACATATTACGAAAATTCTAATAACATTTTTAATCGTTTGATTAACATTATTCATATAAATAGTTTATACAATGATTATAAACTCTAATATTATATACATATTAGTTTTAACAACTTTTTAAAGGAAAGCTTTAAAGAAAAATGTATGAATAATGCATAGTTTGGTACAGCAAATAATTTTCAAATGGTTGGATCATTTAAAATATACAATGTTAAAGAAAGAACGATCATTGAAAATATACAGCTCCCATTTAAAATCATATACAAGATCAACTAACATAATTAAACACCACAATTAATTACAATCAAATACCCTTTAATAAGCCAGTCAGGAGAATGCTCTAAAACAGCATATTAATAGGAATGATAATCGGTAACATATTAATGAGACTTTATTCCAAATTTTTTACATATTCGATAAATATCTATTGAACACCCAATCCATCCTGCTGCATTGTTTTTTTCTGCCGACAGGACCAATTTGTGTATTCTTCTTTTACAACACACTAAAGATTATGCATATACTTACCAGACATAACTCACAGCACCTCAATATTATTTTTTTAACTATTTAAAATTTTTTTAAAAAACAACATTTCTTGAGTTACAACATTCATAGGAAAGTATGTTTTTCATAATGTGCCTTCCTAACAATTACCCCAGTATTTTAATAAACAGTGCAACTGTTTCAAAAAAAAAAAAAAAACACTTAAAGGGTTATCTTAATATATGTCAGGACCCACAAGTCCAATCCACCTGATACCTCTTCCAAATTCTTCCTATTTCTCACTTTTCTTTCTAGATTCAACAAACAAACAAAACTTTTAATATTATGCTTTTGAATAATTGCATTCAACGTATGGTGAAACAAAATATGATCCTTGAACTTCCTGACAAATTTAAGCACTTTTTAAGATGCTACAGACCCTGAGGCAACTATGATGAAAAAAGGGAACAAAATCTTTGTTAAAATTCATTTTTGTTTGCATAAAATTTTCAAATAAGTTGCTAAAAATAGCTACTTATAAAAGTTACTGTAACCATTATTATAAAATATAATTGCCAAAATAAGGATTTTTAAATTTGCTGATGCCAAAATTATTTTGCATTCATAACGTGCCAAGATTTCAAATATTTTATGACATCAATTTTGAAAGAATAATAAATTACAATGCACATTTGTTGAAGATTAAAATATGAATTTTTAAGATATTTTTACTGTGTCATTTTTCAGTACAGAATGAATAAAACACTTTCATCTAATTTTCACAATACTAAGTTTGTGCAACAAAGCATTTAATTAATTACTAATTTTAGAGAAGGAGGCCAACTTGATGTCGCAATAAAAAGTTAAAAATCTTAAAAAAAATAAATAAATAGTAATCTGCATTAACTATTTTCATGAAATATAACAAGAATTTTTTCGTCTAGTTTGATTTAATAAATTGTTTTGCAATATATATATAATATTTGTTCACTGCAAAAGAGCTGCAATTATTATTAAATAAACTTACCAGTTCATATTCTGTTAGCCCTAAAATCTGATTCTAGAAAAGACTGTCTAATCAAAAGCCTAAAATATAATTTGCAGTCTTTCATAATCTCCTCTGTCATTTCTTTAAATCTGTCAAACTTTGGACTGAAACTGACTATTAATTTTTGAAATAATTGTGCTTTAAAATTATTTAATAAGCTGAGCAATTAAATTATCAGGGCATATGCACAGCCAAATCAATAGACTCAGCATTTAAAAACAAGAAAAATTGTTGGCAAATTAATTTTTAAAATTCCACTTTAAATTATTGAAATGTGCAAACAAATTTGCATTTCAATTTTATGAGAAAAGTTTAAATCTTTGAAAAAGTTAAATCATATATAAAATAACTAATTTGATTTTTATTTATTTTTTTTAACAAAGAAAATCCCTGTCGCTATAAAAAGATCACCACATCACAAACTGTTTAATTACTAAAAATTTTCTTTTCCACATTTCTCCCACAAAAAAAAAAAAAAAAAAAAAGAAAGAAAGAAAGAGCATATACATATCTCCAGAAAGCTTTCTCAAACACTCCCTAGCAAAATTGTTATTTCATAGAAAAGCTTACATGGCAGGGCATAGAATAATAACAAAATATTGATCTTTGATATGAATTTAGCATTTGTACTGAATCTGTCACATAATCAGTGTTGATTCATGACATCTGAAAATCAAATTTACATTTTGGATGCCCCCCCCCCCATTGATTGAAATAAAAATTTGACTGAAAATTAAACTTATAATCACAAAATCCTGAGTCAAATTTGATCTATTTAAATATTTAAGCCACTGCAATTTTCAACTATCATACTTGAGAAAGTAATCAATAGATAGTCAATCCCTTATTGGATTTGGTACAAAATTTGATAGGTGTCTACACTAAAGTTGTTAAAATACATACAAAAATTTATCTATCTAGCTCTCTTTGTTTTGTAGTTATAACATTAATTCATTATCAAACAGTCACATAGAAAGCTTGTTTGGAATAGATTTCACTGAAAATTAATAGAAATCTGCAAATTGAGTGTAAAAATCATATACTAAGTTTCATCTGTTTAGCTCAAATCATTTGAGCTCTTAGTCACAAATATACATTTTCTAAAAATGTGATCTTTGAATAATAGGAGGTCTAAGCATAAGTGTTAAATGAAGGTGTACTGAATTTTATTCATCTAGCTCTATTTGTTTTCTATTTAAGGTAGTTTGCCTTAGACCTTTTCGAAAGTATAAAACATGGAGATTCGTCAAAATTTCAAGTTTTATTTGTCTACTTTCTATACAAGGAAGTAAAAAGGACCACTTTTTCAAATTGCGTTAGTCGAGGAAATACATAGACCACAAGAATGATCATTAAAATTTCATCATTCAACAATATTTTAATAAATAAAATACACAACTTTTCACGAATAAATGCATGGAATCTCTCTCTCCTATTATCTCTCTCAACTTTGTTAGTAGTGAAAGTTATGATACTTTAAGTTCAAGGCAATAAAAGTTGTAAAGATCACTTCCTTTGAAAACAAGTCAATCTTCATTTAAATATGTTTGTATAAGCCTGTTATGTTAATTTGTTTGACTGTAAAAAAAAAAAAAAAAAACATAAAACAATGATTAGAATTTTCAGTACTTGGATTAGCAAATAAATAATAATGTGAGTTAAACACTTAGGAAATAAATCAAAATATTCAGTTCAACAAATGAGCAAACTTGCTAATAGTTAAATTACTTACCAGTTATTTTTATACTGTTTAAGTTACATACGACAACAACATTTTCTATTTTTTTTTGTTCAGAGTGAAAATTTAAATAGATGTTGACATGACACAACATGGATTATTTTTCTTTGCTGTACTTAGAAATGTGTAACATTAACAGTTTCAAAATATTATGCATTTAGAAAGAAAAGGGGGAAAAAAATGCTGCAACCGAAGTTTAAATTACTCTTACCCTCATTTTTAGAAAAACTTTTAAAATTCATACTCATTACCATTTTATTTAAATAGTCTTTCCTAATTTAAATATGCCACTAAAAAAATTAGTTTTCAATATTTGAAAATTTTAAGATTTCTAATTTTGCACTTTTTATTTTCCTCCAATTTTTCAGGCCTTTTCTTTTCATGAGGGAGGCAGGGGGTAAGAGTGAGGAAATACTGATATTTGAAAAGAATGCCACTTAAAAACTGCTTTTAAACTAAACAATAAGCTTTTGATTATAATTTTTGTTTAATGGAGGAAAAAAAGCAGTTTGTGACCTTGAAAAGGTTGATGCAATTTCTAAAAACAAACCAAATTTAACTAATTTACCTTGAGGATATTTAAAAATTAAATACATTTTTTGTTATATTTTACAAGTCAAATTTATAAATTTCTCATAACACAAATTCTTCATTAATGAAATAACCATTGAAAATACAACAGTTTAAAGTTTGTTAACATTCAATGTTGGACAAATATTATATTTATTATGAGATTTATTATTAAGAGGTTCTTGGGAAACTGAAAATAACTGAGATACTCTAAGGATTTTATATAATTAATAGGCAGATGGACTTTAAAAACTTTGTCATAATCCCATTTAGAAAAATACAAACAAGTTAAGAATTTGCATAATGCACAAATTCAATCAATAAATGTAGTCAAGATATTCAATATATATAGCTTTTTTTTTTCTCTTTATTTCACAAATTGCCACGAAAATACCCGTTTCCACTTTCATTTATATCCTTTAAATAAATTAAATTTTAATAATAATAACATATTAATTTCAATTCTGATATTTTAAATGCATGTTATAGTTTAAAATGTATGTTATTTCCATCATCAAAATTTTAATTTTAATTTTTTGACAAACTGAAATTTTAAAATAACTAATACTTGAAGGTCAGAACTTTGAAATGTGGAAACAATAAGAAAAACTTTAAAATGCTCCTACATCAGCCATTATATTACTAAATGTGACACGCAGAATGATTGGTTGAGGTGAGGTCATGATTAAATCAAATAATGTCCGCTGTAGAAACATGATGATTTTTTAAGAGAAAATTAAAATATTTATTAAATAAGCAATGTTAGTTTCATAATAATAAAACTTCTGGCACAAAATGTTGAAAAATAAAATATGAACTTAAAATATTTTCAATAATAAGGCCCTTGGAGTTTTTTCTCTCCATCTTTTTAAGTTATTTTTTAATGACAAAATATTATACATTGAAAAAAAAAACAATAAGACAAAATTCATATTATAATGTAAAATTCATTTCAGAATATTTTTCTTCTAAAACTAGGAAACATCTTAATTTTTATTTAGGTCAGAATTATATTCAAAATTCATATTCAAGTACCTGGAAATGATTCAAACTATTTCACATATCCCAATTAATCAGCTAACATTTAGAGATTATACATACTAGGAATGTATACAACAGCTTATATACTTACAATATATACATATGTAGAGTGATAATATATACTTATAATAGCAGCTTATAAAGATATTCAAGAGGAAGGTATAGTAAGGTGAAAAAAATGCAACTTGTAGTTAATGTAGGAAATAGGAATTTTTAATAAATTAATTTAAAATATAACATTAACTTTTTAAAGTTCTAAGTCTATTTTTAAAATAAATAATTTTTGAACCACAATAATTATTTCTACTACCTTAATGTAAGGAAATAATTGAAGAACTATCTGCAAATTTGAAATTTTTATAATGCTTATTAAAACACCAGTTTTATCATTGTGAGTTGCCTTACTTCATAAATGGTTTGAGCTATACAATTCTATTTACAATGAGCCATTAAGAACATACACTATAATTGCAATTGGCAGCTATAATCTTAAGGTATATGATAAAACTATGTTTGAAGAACTCACAACACAAATGCTAAACAATCCTACAGAGAAAAAATGTCTATTAAAAAAGTGTTTACTTTGCTTAATTTTAGGAAAAACTTATAGATACACAATTCTAAAAATATTAAATACAATGTGTCCGATTTATTCGCTTTCACAAAAATATTGTCTCTTAAGACAATTTTTTGTATAAAAAGACAATGCTGTCAGCTATCTATCTTCAAGGATAATAATGCACCCGAAAAAATTAATAAAAGGTATATCATTTGCAATATTTTTATTTACATATTTACTTTTCTGCAAATGACAAATTCAGCAAATATGATATTAGCCTCTTAATTCACAAATCCTGTAAAATTCGAAAAGATTTATCTGGTGTTACATAAAATAATTGTAACAAAATACACACTTCCACCTGAAAACCAACTTTCAGTTTCCATTATAAAAGCATAATTTATAAGCCACTTAAATCATTCATTGTATTAAACAAAATTTTTATGTAGAAAGAGTTGATCATCATTAATAAATAATATTATTTTATATTTCAAAAGGGGGGAGGGGACAGCTTCAGAACATGATATTTATATGTCATCTGAAATTTTTCAAACTAAAATTTTATGATACAAAATAGATTAACTTCTGAATGAAATGTAACCGGAAGAATATAAATCCTGAAAATTTTAATTCATAAAATATAAAAATATTGCCTGTAATCATCAGTCATGGACAACAGTATTTTCTATTAAAAAAATGTGCAAAAATTGGATGACTCCACTCATCCTTACCATGTTACATGTGTCCTTCACTTGAAACAGTAAGATTAAAGAACATCTTCAAATTTATTTGTAGATTACAAGATAGAATCGTTACACAGAAAATCTGAACATGCTCCCTCCCAAAGGAAAAGAATGTGCTTACAAGTATTTTAAAGATGGCAATAATAAACTTAAAGACAAATGACATGGTGTGTAGGGAGAAATTGATGCAATAATTAAGTACTTTTTTTATGCACCCAAGCAAAAAAAAAAAAAAAAAAAAAAAAAAAAAGAACTTTTATACATTATATCCATAGACCTACATATTCTCTAAGTATAGCATATTTTTTAAATTTATAATAATGTATTGTTTTTATTGAAAAAAAAAGTTTAAATGTGAGTTTTTGAAATTTTAGATAAGTATTTTTAACATTTACTTTGGAGCACTGCAGAAGCAAGAAATCTGTAAAGAAAAGATTTTTGATTTTGATAAAATTATAAAAATGGAAAGGGGGATTAATTATTAAAAAAAAAAAAAAACTAAGTAAAACTTTTATAAAACTAACAAAACCTAGTGTTTCTTTTCCAACATTTTTTTTCAATCAAAAAATTACTAATGAATTTAGAAACATCATCAAACATAAATTACAAAAAAATTTAAACAAGAAGGATATGATTAAAATTTTTGTTTTTGATTTAATATATGAAGCAATGAATATATAAAAAGGGATGAAAAGAATAAATTTCCTCCAGTGCCAACTTTCAATATTTAGCAATTTTATTGCAGCCTTATAAAGCTAAAATATTCAAGGATGTCATCAAGATTGGCAAAACTGCCATAAAAAATAATAGAAGGGAGCCATGTTCTATAATTGAAGTTTTAGATCTAAACATAACTTTGTGCATCTGAAGTTCAGTAATGAGATTTTCTTGATGTTTCATATTTTGAAAAGTTTATAAAAAACTGCTTTTAGAATCTATACTTAAAAATAAATTACTTAAACTTTATTTTAGCTTTAAAAAATTAAAGGACAAATTATAGAATGTCATTAGATAATTTAAAAAGAAATGAAAATGATTTCACAATTCCGATCATTAATAAGTAGAAATAAATTCAATTAAAAAAAATCCCAGTTCTGTAGCAAAATGTAAAATGAAAATAGACCAAGACAGTTAATGCATTTTAAAAACTAACAGAAGATAATGTATCCATTGTCTTATAATTTAACACCATTCAACAAATGGAGAATTTTATTCAGAGAATTATTTTAAATTTCAAATTACAATTAATTTTCTTCCCTTCACATTTACACATTTAATGTGACTTAACAATTTAAAAGATGAATTGATGTTATTTCCTTACAATAAAATTAATAAACGTGCTCAAAACTAATTTAAAATAAATGTTCTCATTTAAACAATGATACAGTTAAAAAAACCACCTTTTTAAAACTGGGTGAAAATAATTTAGGCACCATAAGCTTTAATGTTATGGTAGAAACATGTTAAAATTATATTTTAAAATTAAATTTGATTAAAATTTTGAAAAATTCATTCTTATTTAACGTCTAATACTCAAGAGGTAACTTTCCACTAAATTTCCTGTTTCTATCTTTAATTATTTCTGTGGTGAATTGCTCTTTCAATCAAAGCTAACTAATATATGCATAGAGAAATTTCATTAGGGGGGGGGGGGAGTAAAATTCCAAAAATCTCTACGCATATATCCCTCTTAAAAAATGAGGTAGCAGGTCTATATTTTTTTGTAAATATATAAAACTAAATTTGTCAAGAATTTTTTTTAACAAATTAAAATTTTTTAAATGCATGCAGACATTTTAAAAGATAGTCCACAAAATCACAATAATTCGAAACGTTAAAGCTTCATCATGTTAAATTTTTCATAATCGACTATAGTAACAGCACACTGGAATGCAATAAATTCAGTATGATCCGGTAAAAACCCTTTAAAAGAAGTTGAAGAAACTGCTCCAAAACAATATACTGATGAAAACAATGATGAACTGTGTCCTGAATAAATATCTAATCAGATGGTGTTTTTAGAGCATGTTTGATTTTATTTCTTTTAAGCATCAAATTCATCTCGCCATATTCTTATTTTCCACTTATTAGACCACTCCACATATTTATTTTAATACACAAAAAAAAGTTTAAAATATATCTATCAGGAATAACTAAAATGAATTCTTCATCATATTGAATTCCACTGAAGTTTGAATATTTTACCAAGTTGCAAGAAGTTTAATACAGTATATATATTGTATTATCCATTCAGGATAATAGTTGTAATATTTCAATTAAAAAAAACCCCACTGATGAAGAGAGAATGAAAAAGAAAAAAAAAGATTAGTATTATATTAATGTTTTTAGGTATATATAAAAGTTTCTTTGAACCTTTTCAAAAAAAAATTAGCAACTTTTAAGACGCTTAAAAATGATTTTCAAAGTAAAGCGCTTTTCATGAAACAATGCACCCTAATTGAGTTAAAAGAAAGCAATGAAGTACAACTTGACACTCATATAGCAACTGTACACAGCTGTTAAGATTTGAAAAAAACCCTACTACAATAAATTTCCAATTTTCATAAATAAATACAATATTTGAACAAAAATTTGGAATCAATACCTACAAAAATGGGATAATGGCAGACAATCAAAATAAGGGAGGCTCATTTGCCAGAGTTGCAGGGCACCAACTATTGAAACTATTTTTAAACACTATATATTTCTTTTTAAATCTAACAGTTATTTTTCTACATTATGAGCCTGATTATACAATAAAAATGGCAGAAATGTTTAAAATAAAGAAAACCAAAAATGAATCAATAAGCAGAAAAATGAAAGTAGGTGTTATTTGGGAAACAGGCACAGAACACAACTGAATTCTCCAACTAGGCAGAGGATTATCAATATCAAAGCCTAAGATCTGTCCCAATGCTGAGTTGCTCCGTATGAAAGTCGTGATTGGTGTGCTAGTTATCGGGAACGTTCTTTATTTTTTTTTTAACTCCCCTTCTCTCCCACGAAACACTCACCTTTGCTCTTCCTTATTAGCTACTTCTTATTTCTGGTTTTGCTTTCAAGTTAATCTATTTTAATACACATTCATTTTCTTTTATTTGAAATCACTCATTAAAAAACAAATGTCAGTCTCTTGTGATATACTTTTTACAGCATTTGATATTCTTAAGCTGACAATATGCTAGTGAAATAAACCAACATGACAAAAACAAACCATATTCATAAATGAAATAAAAATAAATATAAGAGTAAAATAGACTGCTTAAGCAAATGTAAACATTTAAAATGAATTAGATGAGTATTATATAGTATTTATAATTTTATTACTCTAAATTTCCAATTAATTAAAAGCAACTTTTATAAAAAGCTAGCACATATTTTATGGTACAAGTTGGAAATTAGTACTGGACAAGTAATTAATAAATAAGTATATTTTATTAAATAAAATTTACTCTTGAGCTTAACTTTAAAATAAAATTTATTAAGAAAATAACAAATAAAATCTAAAACAATTAGAATAATTCTGATGTTATATTTATTATGTCCAATAGTGCTAAATAATTAGTTATATTCAAATATAAGTTAAAAGCATATATTGCTTGTAATAATATAATTCATTTCATCAGAGTAATAGGACGCAAGCAAACACGCAATAAAAAAGTTGAAGAAATTTTAATGGATACTAGATTTTGCAGCATTGTTAAGTTTCCCAATGAAAGATAAGTCATAACCAAGTTTATTATTCCAGACTTAATCATTAACCATGCAATGGAACAACAAAAAATGATAGCTGATTAAATGGAATATGCAACCACAAACTCTCATTTTACATTTTTTGCCAGAAGTTCAGAAGATCAAAATACATACTACTTAATTAAAAGGAACAAAGAATATTCCGATAAAATGAATTTATTGTCATATACCAATTACAGACTGAGTAACAGATTCAAAATGATTCGGATCCAACATTGATGCGTATCGGGCACTAACACTAAAAAATAAATGTATTCCTTGTACCACAACAATGAAATAAATATGAGTTCTAGTCAGATTGTAAGAAAAAAAAATGATTGAAGAAATGTCATGCTTGTTTGACTAGTATCGCCGTCGCTTAGCTTCCATACCATATTCTTCCATGTTTTCCATCATTTCACGGGGTGGCATTGGTGGATGCATTCCACGTTGTGCGCCAGGTCCAGCTGGCGGACCCCCCATTTCATTCATGGGGTCTCCACCTGGTGAATAATTTGCACCCATAGGTGGCTGATCAAATCGAGACTGGCGCTATTTAAAGTTCGAAAGTAATATGTCATCATAGAGTGAATACAGAGTCATGTAGAGTATTGTCAACAGTTGATTCACATTTGTATTGCAAAGCAACACATTAATATTTAGTATTAATGAAGATTGAAGACACCACAGAACGCGAACACCAGCAGCAAACAGGATCACCGAGGGAGAAAAAGAAGCAAGGAGTACAAGTTAGTACATTGTTAACCCGCTTTTTATGTCTTTATTAAGACACATAAATTTAATTTTAAACGGTCAAATACACAGATTTTAGAAAAAATATACAAACACAAAAGGAGATTTCCAATTTTAAGAGCAAAAAGCATACGGAACAGAAAATAATTTAAACACTGAGTTTCATATATTAACTTAGTAATCACCATGAGGAACACACTTGACATTACGCTTGGGAAAAAATAAAATGCAGACTAAAAGTAGAATTTTCAGTTTATTAAGCTACTTTCTGAAATCACCAAATATAAAACAATTTAAGAATTAAACTACGAAACTAAAATATTAGACATTTTATCTTGAAAATATTTATTTATTTGAAGCTTTATGTTTAAATATCAACAGAAAAAAAAAAAAACATTTTTAAGGAGGAAAGCTCCGAATTATCAATACTGGAAAATATATATCTTTTTTAAAGTTCAGATCAACAAATCAAGAAAGTTGAAGGTCACTTTGCAATTAAAAGAAACAAGTTTTTTTTAAAAAGTACATACTTTTTTAATGCATTTACTAGCAAAATGCACATTTTAATGTAAAAGAATATAGCATTAACAGCTTTCATGAAATTTATGAAAGTGATTTGACAACTATTGGTTGAAAAATAAACTTTTATTATCTTCTACTTTCTAAAAATCTTAAAAGTAAAAATCAACAGCAACATAATACTATTCATTATACTTTATTGTTTATTCCTTCATGAAAAATAAAGGTGCAAAATCTGGCACTACTTTGACCTTCAAAAGCATTTTGGCACAATTAATAATCATCACCGACAAGATTCTAAACACAATCTACCCAACAAAATAGCGAGAACTGAGCAACCAAAAGAATTGGCTTAAAATATCCAGAATCTATGAAAAATCAATAACACAAACACCGGCAATTCTTAATATCTCAAGAATAAGCCTACTTTAATTTGAAATCAAATGAATTTAGGTATATACGATGAGTACCAAAATGAAACCAATATTTGTAGGAATTAATAATTTTAATTACAGCATAGAATTAATAACAAAGAATTTTTTGAAAATAGATATCTTTGCTCACTCAAGATACAACATAATCAAATGTTATTTCAATGTTTTTAAACATGATTAATTAATGAAACAACCGTGAATATAATAATACAATCGTCAACATTTTTGTATAAAAGAGAAAATAAGTTACAAATCCTTTTACTACTGACGCATTTTAGATTTCACCCTCTCCCATTTTCGAGATAGGCTAATTGCTACATACATAGGAATGTCACAAAAGATATAACCATACCTTATTAGCAGCAAAATGTTTAATCTTATTTTGTTCGAAATAATGGCAAAACTGATTTTTTTACTTAAGTAGCTTCATCATAGAGTTGAAGGATGATTAAAATTGCAGTAAAAGTGTAAAAATGGTTTCAAAAATAATATGGCATTTATACAAATAAAAGTTTTATCTTAAGATGAATTAGCAATAAGTTTCAAGCAGAAAGGAACAGCGTAAAGTTTAATTTTTAACGATTAGTGTTTTTATTTTGAAGAGATTTTAAGAGGAAAAATTAGATATTGACATTAATACATATTTAAGTAAAGATGACCAGGGTAGGAGAGTTGAGTTTCATAAATGGTATTTGGTCAAATGTGAAAAACAAATAACTCGAAGATTATTATATTAAACTAATAGCATCATTGGATTTTTCTAAAAGTTTTTCTTTAATATATTTATGCTATGTTTCCAAATATTTATAATATACATTTATTGCATATTTATCAAGTCTGCATCATTTAAATTGCAAATAAACATAGAAAGGAAACCCGCTAAAATTAATATAATTCCAAATGCATGAAGATAAATCTGTACAGATTGAAACTGTTATCAATTTGAAATAAATAACTTTGATATAGCTCATCACACACATTAAAAAAGAATGCAATATTTAATAATTTCTTTTATAAGCAACCAAAAAGTGTTATTTTCTTTTTCTAATGAACTGCAAGAAAATTGATCTGAATTTTAAGGAAATCTTAAAATTTAGGAAACATAAAAATGATAGAATCTACCAGTAATACATTTTTATTCACCAAATAAAAGTGTACTGTCTCAGTTCCAAATTTAAATAAATATTGGTTCATAAACAATATTGGATATTAATAGTTGTACAAGAAAAAGGGGGAGATCAAAATTGAAAAACAATAAATTAAAGAGTATAAAAGTCAACTTTATCTTGATTCAAATGTCTCCAAAAATCATCAAATGAATAAAATATTTAATAATTAGTATTAAAAATAAAATATTTATATGTACAGGTTATTTTTCAAGAATGGTTAATATGTTCTTTTTAAATGTTATATAGTTTACCAAAGCAATTATCCAAATTTTACAGTAGGTATTCACTCCATCCTCATTTAACTATAAGAAAACTCTTATAAAACATTGAGCACAAAATTAATGTTTTAACTTTTAAGTGCGAAGAAATTTATGTTAGAAGTTTATTGTACAGCTAAGAAAACTGAGTTTCCTCTACTACAATTCATAACTTTTCAATTAAAAAATACACAAAATTCAAAAAAATTGTAGCATGAAATTGGTACTAGTGTTCAAAGACTGATTATGCTATGCATAGTCATACTGAATTACTCTAAAAGCAATGAATTTTAAAGTGCAGATGAATGAATCATTCAGTTTAAAAAGCAAGCAGATGCTTTACGTTTGGTAAGATTTTTTTTTTAAATTAAAAAAGAGACAAAAACTAATGTTTTGATTTGTTAAAAGCATAGCCTAAAATGATGAAACGATAAATAATATCTCACTAATATCTTAGTTATTCTTTTACTTATACATTCTAGCATTTTCGGAATTCACAAATATGCATCTTCTTTAGGTAAAAACTTGACAGTACATATTTAAAAATTCCCCAAACAATTTATCAAATGATATATTAATGTTCTAACATTGATCCTTTCTTTAACACTATGTTAATGAGACACTATCTGATTTGCTCAATAAAAGTGGTATCAACAAATGCTGATGAAATAAATCAAGGATATTTCCTAACTGACTAAAAATGTACAACTACATATAGGTTGACTACACCAAGTTATTTTTTTCTGCCTTGAACAGTAAAATAACAATAAACAGTACAAATTCATCCTTGATATGCCAGTTTCTAAATAAAATTTAAAATATAAATTATTTTATTAATTGCCTTTAAATATTATAAATCCATCTTAAATTAAGAAATCTGAACATTTTTTTAAAAATTAACAATTGAAATTTTAATTTTAACATTTGCACTTGTTAAATCAGACTGGATATTATTTAGCAGTTTATATTTTGCTGATAATTATGAAAGAAATCAAACAGTAATTTTCAGAAAATTTCAATGTTCCCCAATTTAAAAAAATATTTTTTCTGCAAAAAAAACTTTTATGGTTAGTTTACAGGGTTGCCATTGCAGGAAAAAAAATTTGATGTGTTTTCCCAGTTTATATATTTAATATATGAGGAAATACATGAATAGCGCACATGTGTTAGTTGTTATTTGATTGTAAGAGGAAACAGAAAGGAAGGGTGTCAATGATTTAATACTCAAAATAAAACCATATTAAAAGAAGATTTACATACAAAAAAATGTCATCATTAACTGTCTAGAATTTAGAGAGGCCAACATTGCATATTAAGAGGAAGGGATATATTATTTTTTATGCTATTTATTTATAAAATTAAGGATTTAAATGAAAGAAAATACAAAATTTTGTAATAATAACACAAGGCATTTATGATTACTTAACAAATAAACATTACAAAGCAAGATTACTTTAATACATTATATTTGACATTTTATGTATTTGGCATTAATTTCCAAAATATCTGGATTTTTCTGCCATTAGTTTTATAAAGCAAATCCTTAACAAAAAGGTATGGTATTTTTGTATGGCTAACTTACATTTTAAAGTTATTTCACTGGCAGTGGTCCGATGTTAAAATATTTCCAGTACATCAATGAATATATTAAAAGACAAACCTCCAATGCTCATAAAAATTCAGTTTTAAATAATTATTTTGAACAAAAAATTCTTTAATTAGTTTATGTTCAGACATTAAATTTGACATTTTCAGATTTGAATGTCATCTTTTCCTACATTTCTTTTATATACAAACTCAAACGTTAATGATGACTCTTGACACTTGACAGCAATTTTATATATTTTCCTCTTTTTGAATAACTAATAAGTGCCTCTTTTACAGTATAACTAAAGGTTATTTTCTTATGGCTTTTAAAATGAATTTTGAGCAGCTTGTAGTCTAAAAAAATTATCCAATCTAGTTAGAATAAACTGGCATTGTCTCAAATAATAATTAACCCATTCAATAAAGTCAAGTATGGTAGACTAAGCAGTTGAATATTCCTACCAGAGAAAAGTATTATATTCTTTCATTCATAGAGCCACATGCATGCTCATTAGCTATAATTCAGAAATCTCAAGGAAAAAGAAACTGTCTTGCAAACAGAAACTGGACTGATCTAAACAGAATAAAAGAGGAAAGAGTAGAAAGGGAGCAAGGTTCAGTAATACACAATCGCGAAAGGCACTATTTTGTTTCTAAAAATTACGACTACAATCTAACACTCTTGCAAGCTTTAAAGATTGGATTTTTTTAATGGGGGGGGGAATAACAGAGAAGCTTAAAACGCTCTATTTTCCCGATTTTTATGAAAATTTCCAAATTTTGTTGCATTTTCAACCCTCCCCCAACATGGCAACCCTGCATTAATTCTGAAATTTTCCTTTACAGTATACTTACAACAAAATATTTTATAAATTAATGTTTTAATTAAGCATTTAACATAATTTTTCTTTGAAAAAAAAAAGACATAGATGAATAATTATCAGAAATATGATAGCATAAGAATAACTACAGATTGAAAGAAATTATGTTTCAAATATTGTATTTTTTAATTTTTTTTAAAAGTGCAACTTATATGTAGAAACAATTATTTGAAGGGGGGAAACTTAAGTTCTAAATTCATTCATATAGATAAGAGAATAAACGAAATAACTTTGTCCCGAAACAACTGGCATATGCAAATTTACATAAACTTAAAAAGGAACCCATTAATTTTTATATAGAGATAATCTAGATAACAAACTGATCATAATTTAAAATATGCATTAAAAATTATCTTTGTACATGATGCAATTTGTTAAATTTGATGGAAAAAAAAGTATATATATATATATATAAGCCTTTAAAAATTGATTCAGATAAGCCTATTAATTATAACATTTATTTTACTATTTTTTTAATAAAACAGGTTCAATAAGATTAACCTAAAACCAATGGAATTTGACAATTAAAACCAATTTAATTAAAATTCAAAAAGGGATAAAATTAGCAAAAAAAAACAATTATATAAATTAAATTATGATACATTATTAAAACTTTGCATAAAGAATAAATACAATAATTTTTCCAGTCAAATAAAAATTATAACTTGCAAGCATCTGATCATGCTTGAGCATTTTTTAAAATTTATAATTTAATGAATTGCTCTTTTCTTATGCCGATGACAACAAAAATAACATTTAAATTAAAATTTCAAAATAGTTTGAAATGTTTTATATAAATAAAAGAGGTGCATCTTACAAATTAGTAAGACCTTATGTAATTATCAGTTTATATGAAAACAGTATATTAGCATTTACATAAAAAAAAGAATGAAAGGAAAGATAATTTCCAAGTTATTTGAGAAAAAAAATCATTTTGTCACTACAGTTTTATAATTCAAATTTGCATAAGCTGTCTTGAAACCAATTTTTAAATGATTATTAGGTTCATTGTTAGCCAAATTCTATTAATTTCCTGAAATACTAAAAATTAACTGCACTCAATTTATTTTTGAAGCAGAATTAATAACCTTTACAAACTAAAAGTTATGAGAGAAAAAAAAAAAAAAAAAAAAAAAGAGAGAGAGAGAGAGGAGGGGGAAGGAAAAAAAAAAAAAAGCATCCGCAAGATTCTAAACATCTTTCTATTCTCTTCACATTCAAAGCATATCAGACATTAGAAAATGACCTTACCGGTGGAGGTATGCCCATACCAGGTCCTTGCATCATACCATTAGGGCCATAGCCAGAGGCAGATGAAGTCATAGGATCACCAGATGGCGAGATCGGACCAGGATTCGGCATTCCATGTAAGTTTGAATCCTGGTAGAAAGAGGAATGGCTTTAAGATTCGATGGACACGTAAGTGTCTAGAATTCTCAGAGAACATCCTCATAATGAGAATAAAAAGAACTAAATTCTTTACTGAAACTGCCTCAAGTTGAATAGAGAAAGACTAGTAAAACAAACTGTAATACATATTTGCAAATACATTCATTCCTCTTCATAAAAATTAAAAAAGCTTTGAATTTCTTTTTTGATTGAATCTTAAATTAAAACATGGCATTCAAAAATTAGGAGTTAATAATTAATCTGCTAAGGAGTTATTAAATATCAATGATACATATACTTAATATGAAGATTCCATAAAGAAATACAAAATTCCAATACATGGGGGTTTTTTTCTTCATGAAAATTCAATTGGTTATACATTCATAATAAGCTTACGATTACTATCGCAATACCATGAAAAATGCCAAATATTAAAAGCAATGATTACTAAAAACAAGGTTTCATTGATGTTCTATTTTTTTTCTTTCTATCTTCATTACACTTTTGCTATTACTTATCTCTTATATAAGGGAAAATAATATAAAGAACTAGAATAAATTTTCATAATTGTATAAAAATTACAAATTAAGTTATTAAAGCCCATGATGGGAAATCCAAGTATGCTAAAAACAGAAGGAATATAAGGAAGGGAGGAACTGAAATCTAATAATGAATATACTATAATATTTAAGATTTCAAAATAAATATGTATATATCTTTTGACATAAGGAATTTGTATGCTGATATTAGTTTCCAAGATATTTCAAAACTATCTTCCACAATCTTTTTAAAAATGTGGGATAGATTCTAAATTTACTATAAGATGTTTCAGTGATGCAATTCATTATAAAGTTTAACAAAATTGAATTAAAAAACTTTTTTAAAACAAATTACTATTGCTTACTACTCCACTAAAATAAATTAACTCTTGTTTTAAAATTTAATTCTATTCAGATTTTTTTTTACGGGTATTTATTTTTCTTTTTACACAATGGAATTCATCAAAACATTTACACACTACCTAATACTTTGCAAAGAGATAAATCTATAAAATTTCAAGGTATGAATTTCTCATGATCAAATATATATAATCATAATGGATTTAAAAATTTCATACTAATGTTTCACAAGAAAATGATAATCACATCATCCTCATTTTCATAATGAGCATGACAACTGTATTAAAAGGTTAGTATTTCTATGAATAAATTTCGTATATTTTTCAACAAACTTGTCAATTTTTCACAAAAATTTTAGTTTTCAATAAATATGTGTGTGTTTTTTTCCAAGAATTTCACATGAATTTATTTGAATATTTTTTCAGAAAATCAAATGGATTAAAACAAAAGCTAGTTAAAATATGGCATTTCAATTACTATTAGGGTGGGAAAAATAAACATATAATGTTCTAATTTGATAAGTAATAAAATACGAGAAAGAGGAAATACAATGGTGCATCTTTTAGTATTCCTTCTAACACAAGTACTAAATTCTAACCAGTAAATGCTATATTTTATCTTCTCTTTACATTTAAACAAAACTTCAAAAATTGATTAACATTTCATAATTTTCTACCAATCTGAATTTTCTGACAAATAAACTTTAAAGTACTTCTTGGACAATTGTGAAGATTCATTTTTACAAGCTGCTAACAATTTCAGGAAGATAAATTACAATATTTTCGACTCCTGTAATTAATTCCATTGCAGATTTATAGAAATAAAGACAACAAAATTATATAATTCAAAAAAAAAAAAATCATAAGTTTAAATAAAGAAATTCTGCAATAAGATATAACAGGAATATTTGGGATAGGCTCATAAGAAAATAGTTTCCATTAAAAACCTGAAACTTGTTTAAAAAAAATAATTCAGTTAATACAAAAGAACAAAATACATAATTAAAAATCTAAGGAAACTTTAATGAAAGCAAGACAATAGTTTTTCATTGACATTGCAATTAACAAATTTTTCTATAGAATACTCGAGAAGAAAATTATGAACAATACAAGCACACAAACTTTGGCTCGTGGATATACATATTTTGAGGAACAGCCTAATGAAAGACCTTGCTATCTGTATTATATTACTTTTCTACAAATAATTTGTTTATTCTTTGTTTTACTCTTAACTAATTTTAAGAGAAGATAGTCTTAAATTTTATTTATTACAGTTGATAACTATTTTGTAATATTTTCTTTCTAATTGGATCCTATTTTTATAATGAGACATTTTATCTAAAATTAACAATACATTAATTTATTTTTTAATTAAAATATGAGCATTATGAAGTAAATTATTCCTTATCCCTAAACAAAAAGAAATTTTAGGTTAAACAAGCAAAAGTTCAATATTGAATATACATATATTCCTTTCTTTTATATATATATATATATATATATATATATATATATATATATATATATATATATATCACTACCTATTTATTAGAATGGAAAAATCATGTATAACACAAGATGCAAAGTATCAAAATGCTAATTTACTAAGAAATATCAATGATTATACATTCATAATGGAAATTAGTGTTTGTCACTCTACAATTCATTGCTAGTGTGAATAATAAACCCTTTCCATAAAATCTTTACATCAGCCAGTAAAACAGTTTTGATAAGCATATAGATACTACATTTAAAATAAAAAAAAATAAAAGCTTTCCCCATTTATTTTTACTGCCAGTAGGAAATGGTACAATATTTTTCTATATTCATATGTTCTCCAATAACTGTCATCTAAACCCTACTAAGTATTCCAAAAAGGTTATTTTTATGTAGGATACATAAGTGGTAAATCAGAATGAGATAATTTTAGTGTAAGTTCAAATGCAATTAAAAAACAACACACTATTAGAACCAAAAACAAATTATATAAACCAAATGGCTAAAACAAAACAAACAAACAAAGAACTGAAAAAATGACATATTTACTAATTAAAAGTCAAAATATATTACTAAAAATTATATACAATTGTAAAGGATTATATTAAAGACTCACCCTATCCATCATTTCACCATATCCAGGACCCTGCAAAAATAGGAACAATTATAAACAAAGAAATATCTGAAAGAACATTTCTAAATCTTTAACTATATTATAAAACATGAATAGGATAGCAAGCGTGCATAAAAATACATAATTTCAGTTTTTATTACAAACTAGCCGCCTTTGGTGACCAGTCGGTTCGCCAATATTAATGCCGACTAAAGGGTTAAATCATTTTTTATATAACTTGTCTCCTAATAAGTTTTTCAGCAAAATATTTTTAAGCTTCAAATTTTGATAGTCATATAATTCACTTATACCATTATGTAGGCCTTAAGCAGTCCTATCTTTGAAGCCCGCACCTCTCTCTGATTTTCTATCAGAGCACGTACAATTCACTTTTAAATTAAATTGAAAATGATGAAACTTCAATTAATATAAAGACCTCTTTACTCAATCCAAGCATGTCTTTAAATAAAACTAAGAACTGAAAGCAGAGTAGTCTGATATAGAAATTTTATGTTCACTACAGAAATTGAAGTGTTATAATTATTTTATAATTTATAATATCTCAAAGAATTATTCAGCAAACATTTCACAGATTAAATGAAACATTCAGTTTTTAATTTTATTTTTAGATGTATATAAATGCTCTCAATAATAGCATTCTTTTCTTTTATAAATATATTTCAAAAAATTATGTTTTAAATTCCTTTTGTCTTATAGATTCATATTTGTAAAATATTCTTAATATTTCAACTTCTAAATAAATAAATAAGCATTTCTATCTTCTTCAAATCTGGCTGATTTATTCCGTTCTGAATATTGCAAGTTTAGAACAATCATCATTAACTCTGGCTTCTTTGATATCTTGATAAAATGATCTAAAATCGCCAGTTTTTATAGAACAGTTATATTGAAATTTTCATAAATCTATCAGCTTTGATGATTGATTTAGTTCATTAGACTACCACTTTTTTTTATTTTAAGGGCTTATTGTCTCAAGAATATTTTGTTAAATATGATTCACAGAGCAGATGATGTATAATTATATATTTCACTCAGACCAATTGTTAAGAGATTTATGTCTTTCCCCAAAAAATTAAGAAATTAGATGTTGGGCTCCGATTACAGAAGATGCCTTGTAGATGTTAAGCCATATTTGCCTTAAGTAAAACTGTTTAGTTGGATTAGTAATATATGTATAGTAAAATATCATAGAAAACGTTTCTATCCATTTATTTTCCAAAAATATCATGTTTCTTATTTGTTTCATTTTATGCAGACACGTGCTGAAAATGACATTTTTATAGGTTTAATTTGGAATAATAGTTGATTTATTTTTTCTCATTTGAGAACATGATGAAAATTTTGATGTCTCCGAATAGTTTTATATGCTTTTACAAATCTTGCATTATTGATTATTACGTATGCTTGTTTGAAAGAAGATACATTTTCAAATAGCTGACCTGCTCTTACCAGTATAGCTTTAAAATTACGTTTGCTTCGTTGAAAGCAGTTGCGTTTTTATTTCGCATGATTCATTAAAATGCGGAGATAAATTACAATCACGAAGGCGAATTCTTTGATTTGCACAAAATATCTTCTTCACATAAGTAAAAGTAACAATTCAAAACCTGTCTTATTGTTTTAAAAATTAAAAAAAAAAGAATGCAAAAATATTTTACTACTACTGATTATCAAATGCTTTTTGTTCGTCGTTTTTTTGAAATGACGTCACTTTCGAAATTCATTTAAGATTTCTTGCCTTTAAATAATTAATTTCGCTCTCAGAAGATTATCGTTTGGTGCTTTTATAAAAATTCTTTTTCAGTTTTAACTGTCGCATTTTTGTAATATGTTTTTACTTTGTATTTTTAATTCATTAATTGAATTAATTTTGATATTACAAATGATCAAGAAAAATTTTCTCTTGCATTTATTGTTTAAAAAATATCGCTTTTCCTGTTTATTCCATTTTATATAATCACGTGATATAATTTATATTTTAGTTTTATTTTTGGTTGTTATCAACTTTTTTTAATCAGAACTTCTGAAAATATGATGGCAACATTTTATTAAAAACTGATTTTTTTTAAAGATCCTCGTGAAGATAAAATTTTATTTTTGTTTTGTTTATTTTTATTTTATTGTTGAAAAAAAGCCCGATTAAATTAAATGTTTAAAAATTCATTTAAAATAGAGTTTTAATTTATAGGTCAAAACATTAGTATCATTGAAAAGCTAATTCTTTGTACTTTAAAATGATGCAAAAATCTATTTTGTGCTGTAATATTTTCAGAAGTTATAGCGAAAGAATGCCAAAATTTGGCTTATTATTTAATTAAAAATTCATAAAAAGGGCTCCGAGGTGCACATTCCCGGCACCCAAGGTATGCATATACCAAATTGGGTAGCTGTAGGCTGAATGGTCTGGCCTGTACATCACCAACAGACACACACACATTGTGCTTTATTATAAGTATAAAGATGAATTTATGAGAAACACTGAGCAGTATTTTTCCTATAAAAACTAATAATAAATAAGTATTTTTATGCCTCTTGAAATTTCTTATTTTATTTACCCAAGATGAAATTATTAAACACACTATTATAATATGCAAAATATACATTTGAATATATTTTGTGGTTTTTCTACAACATAATTAAAAAATTATCTATCTTTTTGTTAATTTAATAATTAGATTGAAATTAATTTAAATTTGTTACTCTGCTAAAGGAATATTTAAAGTACTAAATTTTGAAGAGAGTAATTAAAAAATATTCTTTATACCATCATCATGTTTTCTTCTTGCCTGCGTCTTAAGTCATTTCTCAGAATTTCTTCTTGTTGCTGACGTAATAACATTTCTCTAGCACGACGAGCTTCTTCTCTTCTCATCTCTTCTTCACGCCTAAAAAATTCAAAAGTAACAAATATAATTACAGCAAAAATATAGAAAGAATTCCTTCACTTCCCATCATTTTTAAAGAAAAAGTTAACTTTAAAAAATCACCTTAATTCTCTTTCCCGCTGGATAAGATTGCTTTGTTCTTCCATATGGCGCAATCCTGAAAAAAAAAAATAAACAATTCATTTAAACAAATTTTAAAACCTTGTTTAATTGACAATTTATAAGAATATTGCAACATTCTCAGCTATAATTTTTATTATAGTACTTTTATAATCAAGTCGATCTTTTAGTCACTTATTTCTGATCAGATTTAATAACCCTATTCAGACTTGGGATATGATAGTCTCAATCAAGATTAGATTACAATTTCCAGCATTTTGCTTCATTTTAAGTAGACCTTTCACCTTCACACTACTATTTTGGTCATAAAAATACAGGATGTAAATTAAATTATCACTAAGGATGCTCGCATTTTACACTGAATTCCATGTATGAAAAAGACAAGGTACCTAAAATGGCTAGCTAGTATAAAAATAGCATGACTGGGTTAGTAGTGAGAGGGCTAATAACAGAAAAAATGCAATTTCATAATTTTTAGGAATCCTGGATTTTTGTTTCTCAGTTTAATTGTATGAAGTCATATCCATGGAACACTCACTATGTTATATTAAAAAGTGCTGCCATTATTTGCAGTACCAATATATTTGAACTAAAGAATACATATAAACTTCTAATTTAAATAAAAAACAGTAAACCTAGTCATTCAATATGAGTTCTATCAACATTTCCATTCAAATTGAATGGTTCATGAATATAAAAGTTGAGTAATATAAACATATTCCATCAATTTTAAAGGAGGATAAATATGCCTCAGAAGCCTGCCTGATAGTCTATTCCTTCTTTCTTCTGAAAAGTTTTGCAGCACACAGAAAAAGTTAAAAAATACATCATAAGATAACTTCATCATCAAAAAGTACTTTATTCACAGTACTAGCAATTATATAATATATTCAAAAATGACATTTATAGGAATGCCAATAACTAATACAAAAAGTGCAATATATTCATTTCAAGTCTGAATGAACAGTCTGTCTAGCACGCTCTGTTCGTATGGTTGTCAAAAGATAAATTATCAAATTTTTAATACAGTAATGAAAAAAATTATATGTATTATTCTAATAGTCATTTGAAATATAAATTAGTATCATTTTTTTTATAACATGTTTATTATTTCAGTCCTTTTTTGGCAGATTAAAATACTTTTGGGGAAACAAACTGAATAGATTTTTTTGTGAATGAGTTAGTGAAAGACTTATTTACTTCAGAAATAAAGTTACCATTTATGAAAGGTAATTTTCAAAATCCGTCAATGTATAAAAATGAAAATAATGGGAATATTTCTAGTTTGCTAAATGCAGCATTATTAACTATTTATTTACCATTAATTTTCAACCACATTAAACTATTAAGAGGCAAGAACACCATTTTGCATTATTCACAATTAACAGAAAAGTAGATTCATATTTATTCACATATTTTTTAAAAATTCCCACCCATAAGATATTCTTGAAATTTAATCATAAGTAAAAGAGATCTTAATCTCAACAACTATTTGGAAGGTTAATATTTATTAAAATTTTAGCAAATTAAATGCTTGAATGATATTTCACATAACATTAAAGGGTCAATATATAAATTAACAAAACGAAACTTCAATTCAGCTTTTTAATTCATAAAGAAGACTAAGGGAAAGGAGAATACAACTTACTTTCTCTCAAAAGGTTTGCTTCATGCTCGTAAATTGCATATTCCATCTGCTCATCCAACTGTCGACGACCCTCCTCAATTTCTTTTTCAAGATGGTCTCTTTTTTGTTGTTCTAACTCATACAATTTTTTCCAACGATTGGAGAATTCATGCTCAAAAGTGCCAGGCTCAGTTAAACGAGGTCCAATTTCCCTCTCTTTTAAATATTGTTTGTTGGTTTTCTGAAAATTCTTCTCAGGCAAGCCATCTTCCTCATCCCTTTGTTCCAGTGGTTCAACAACTACTGGACGAGGTGAACTAAAAAAGCATTTAAATTATTGAAGACATTATTTTTACTGCATTATTAAAAAACATCTCTATGAGCATTCTACTATTTTATTGTATTAACTGAAACATTAAAAAGAATTAACACAGCTATTCAGACAATTTTATACTTAAAAATGGTGTATAATATTTATACATTGCTGGTATAGAAGAAATAAAATCAGTTTTTATATCAAACTTGAATATATATATATAATGCATGACACATATTGTTGAAGCAGGGTTGTGGTGGAAGAGAGAGAGACGATACTTTGAAATTTTAAACTGATTTTACTCCATTCCAATAGGCACAATTTACATACAAACAGGAAAGGTTGGAGTGCAACATTCTACATCACAACACATAAGGGAAAAAGATGGAAATACTTTTTCCTGGTTATTATATACTAAGAGATTCTGATATTTATCTTTCCAAAATTGTCATTTTAAGTAAGGGATATTTAGACATGTTTTAAAAGAGTTTGTTACGGCTAACAGATAACTCATTTACACTTGTTTAATAGAATATTTTCATTAATCTTGAGAAACCAAATAAAACAGTAATAGTAATAGAAAGATTTTCTTACAACAAACTCAGAAATTTGGCACCCTGCTATGATATTTGATGGACGTCATGATGAAATCTTCAGAAAAATCTAGTTACCTACATTCTATCAACAAAATCTTATCTTCCAGAGCTTTTTTTATTGTCAGTACATGTATTTGTAATCTGAGTTCTGGCAAGGAAGTCAAATTCAAAATCCCATTAGTGGATGCAAAGTTCAGTAAAAATTATTTTAAACAACACCTCTCTCAAAATAAATTTAAAAATGCAATATGAACTTCCACATGAATGCATTCAGTAACTTACAGACATTAAACACAATAGAGCACACTATAGGAAATATGGAGCAAGTTCAAAAAATTAATACTTTCTTATGCTATATATGACATCATAATTTTTCCACCAAAATATACAGATTCTAGTAATATGAATAAAGTATTTTTTGATTTTAAAAATGTCTTCCTTTTGAATTTTTATTTCTTTAATGTAATAAATAAAATTTAAAAATGTGCAGAAGAATATATAACATCTAGATTCAAATTAGTTACTATGTATCATACTATTTAGAGGTACTTGCGTATTAGACTGCCAACGCCAATGATTTAGCAATTCATGGGTAATGGATTCAATTTGGCAATAAACCATCAATGGCAACAAAACCAACAAAATGACGGATGACAATTAAGGTTTCAACATTTTTAAAAAAATAATGGAAGTTTTTTTTTTGCTTTATTGGTGGTTTAGCAACTCAGTGGCAACATCTTCAAATTTGTGGGAGAAAGATTGAAGGTCTAATATGCAAGTACCCATTTACCAATAACTAAATTAATTTTACAAAAAAATATTCACCTTGTAAGCAAGTAACACCCTTCAGTGCAGCGTTTGATAGCTAATTGTGCAGACTGTTTTCGAGAATATTCAACAATTGCTTCTCCTACAGGCCTTCCACGATCATCAACAATTACTACAGCTCTTTCAACCTCACCAAAAACAGAGAAAGCTGTTTCTAACAATTCATTAGACACCCATGTAGAAAGATTTTTCACTTTTAGAGCAGCTCCATGAGTAGCAAATCTTACTCGTAGTTGCTTACCGTCTTTCATGGTAAAATCCAATGCAGCTTTAGCATTTTCTGCATTCTGTCGAGTATCCTAATAAAAAAAGCAATGTATTTATATATATGTAAGCAATATGCAAAGAGCAATGTATTTATAATAAAATTAAAACAAAAAAGCAGAAATTTAAACTATAAATTATTTTTCATCATCAATCATTTATAAATAATAAAATTAACAAACGGGCTTTCGACTCAACAGTTAACTGATATATTTTGGGGGGCATTTTATACAATAAAGATTTTAAATTTTTTTCGTAAATTTAACCTAAAATAATTATTAAATAACTAGCCGCATTGGCGACCAGACGGTTCGCCAGTATTAATGCTCGTTAATATTTTATGTAGCTGTGTCTCAGAACAGGTTTTTCACCAAAATATTTTTAAACCAAACAAATTTTGATAATCATATAATTCATTTATAGTATTATTTATTATTTTCTTCAGATGATCTGTTCACTGTACTACTCATCTCTCCCTTTCTATCTGAGCAATGATTGTCCCGGAATTGATATTTTACTTAAATGGTGGAGGAAAAGGTCTAAAATTCTGTTTTTATAGAATAATGAGATTCAAATTTTCATAAATGTAAACACACCAAACAAATAAAGACACAATTGGTTTTCAAGATATGCAAAAGCTTAAAAACAGCTTTAAAAATGCCTCGCACAGACAAAATAATGGTGACACACACACACCCTTCTTTTCTTTTCTATCCTTTTTTTCTTCACTACTTTTCTTTCTATAAAACATTTTTTCCCTTTGTTATAACTTTTTTTCTTTCCTGCCCAGACTATTTTGAGCAGGCATAGATAAAATATTCATACCGACTAATAATAAAAGCAACTATTTTCTTTCTTTTTTAAACATCCCGTTATCTATGAATGAAAACCAACTGACTTCGCATATTTCTTTCAAAACAAATCATAATTTATTACTTCCTGCTATCTAACTCAGTTGGTGTGGGGGAAGGAAATGAAGATTTTTGGCGGGAAAGTAAGAAAAGTGTCATTTTAACTATTTTCCACGCAGTTTTTTAATTTTTTCTCTCCATAAGAACCATCCTCGTGTCTTAACGAAAATATTTTTTTAAAAAAATTAGCCGAATCGGCCAAGCCGTTCTCCAGTTTTGGGCTTAGCAGCGCATTTCGAGTTGCATTTTTATTAATATAGATTGTTTGAAGGGAAATAAAAGTTTCTACAGAATAAGATAATTTCAAACTAATGGAGAAAGCATTTCAAAATGATTCTTAAAGAGCTTCTTTTCATAATTATTCCGTTCTGGAAGAAAACTAATTTGATAGTTTTGTAATGACACTATTATATATATATATATATATATATATATATATATATACACACTAGCCGCCTTTTCAGACCAGTCGGTTCGCCAGTAAAAAAATTAGCCGAATCGGTCGAGCCGTTTTCTAGTTTTTCGCTTAGAAACGAATTTCGCGATCCACACACACACACACATATATATATATATACACACCATATTACCAGGCATTTAATTACCATAATTTATATATATATATGTATCTTATAAGCTTACAAAAATATACAAACATTAAGTTTGATTTCTTTTGCTTTTCTCTTTTCAATAGTTTATTATTTGGGTACCAGATTTGTTCTAATAGGAGCAAAAATCTTATTTTTGCTATACCAAAGGACAAGGAATTAAACTGATGGCAGCATCAGCAAAATAAAAGTCTGTGGGTAACAAAAAAACAACACTCCAAATGTTTAAGAAATGTCTGTTTAGTTTGAAATCCTTAGTATTAATACAACTACTACTTTTTTTCTCCCAATAATCAGCAGGCCAGAAAAAAAATCAAGAGTAAAGAAGAAAACGAATTTACTACCATAATTTATATACAAAAATGGTTACTTTTGAAACAATTGCCATGATTCAGACATTACTTGTAATAACAGACCCAATATCCTATCTTCTCTTCAAAGAATAATACCACCATCTGTAATTCCTACTAAACAATTTTGAACTGCAGATCAAAATTGCAAGTCTCAGTTTCCAACATCACCCATTTCTTTTGAACAATACAATGAACTTGTTAAAAAAGATCAGCCACACCAGACATATCTTTGCTGCCATTCGTTGAGAGAATTGATCATGAATAATTTCATCTCTTCTTTAAATTGAAAAACTGACTAGAGTCCAAATTAAAGAGCATTATAGCCATCCTACATCTTCAGCTCTAACTGTTTTTGAAGTGGGAATTAAAAACATGATCTCATACAGTAAATACTCGAATCCTCACAACATTTATATAGAAAGGTTACCTTGTTTGTATCTATTGTTTGGACCTGAATTCATTTTGTCTATTATGGTGTTATTTTTTAAAATCCATCAAAAATTGATAAAAAAAATTGCTCTCATTCTTTATGATGTGTACAATAAATATAACGAAACTTGGATGTATTTATTCAGTTAGTTCGCTTAATTTAAAAATAAATGTTAAGCCAACTCAATTTTTTTTCTGTTTATTCATTATAATAGGGTCATATGCTGCAATGTGAATTAATTTTTAGAAATAATAATATTTCCAATTAAATGCGTGGCAAAAGCTTCATAAGCAAGATAACACCCCTCGAACTGAAGTGAACTCCTTCAGTCTAATGGACATATTACTCGGCTACAATTAATAAGATTCCAAGTTCAGTCCTAGAGCATCTGCATCAAAATGGAACCACATGCAGCAAATGGATTTAACACTAAGCTTACTATGAGTTGATAACCACCTTTGGCATTTAATAATCTAAAATATAAATTAACCTATCTATTATGAATGTATGTTGAAAGCTCCATAAGACAGATAACATCCTCTACCACTAGACAAGTAATTACATTTATTTGCTATGTTACTCAGCTACAAACCCTCATGTTGCAAGTTTGGTCCTACAAAGAACTCAAAAAAGTGACACACAACCTTGAATAGGCAACTTTCTACAGCTGTTCTGGCACCCCTCTGTTGGTAACAAAAGGCATCAGGCGCATTAGACACAACAGCTAACACCATCAACTCACAAATGCTCACTCTACACTTGGCACAAATGTATCATTTGTCTCCCCACTGTCTCAAAGGTGGGAGAGAATGAGGTGAAAGCTTCCGAAGCCAAATAACATCCTCTGGGCACAAGCAATTACTTTTGTCTGGTGGCTAAGTTACTGACAAATATTGACACTGTCTTTGTATGCAATATGTCACACAAATTTCATTGGTGTATCCTTAATTTTTTGCGGTAAAATTCTGGTAATTCAAATACTTGTGAAATTTTTAATTTTAGATATTTTTTTTGTTGATTTTCATTATTTTTACTGTAAATTAACCCTTTTGTTATGTGTGAAAATAAAAACACGTTTGCACTTCTAGTTAATGTGTTATTTCGATTGAAAGTTGGATTTATCAAGTAAAAGTAAGGTGTATCCTCAATGATTTGTACCACTCTAAATAGGAATTACAGAAGTAAAGATTTTTTAAGTTAAGTGTCTGCTGAAGATGCTATCAAATGGGATATATATTTTTTCTTAACTAAAGACACTTTTAACAAACAGAAAAGAATTATATAGTCTTTTTTTTATAATTTATGAGCATTTCAGGTATTATAGACAACACTATTACACTGTTAAAAATATTATAAAAGTAGATGCAGCTACTATGTAGAAGTACATTTAAAAAAAAGCTCAGTTATCAGAATCCATAAAAGTTCCATATCTGATCATAATTTATAAAAGTTTAAAAAAATCATACTACTTTATACAATTTGAACATAAACCTTCAATAGAGATTGCTTAACTTCAATCAGCAACATTTTAGAATTAAAACCCCTATTCGGTGGCAATTTCAGAATTACAATTTTTATAGATAACTTCAACACATGTATATAAATATATATAACAGATCACGAATAATACAATAACTTTAATGGTCTTAGAGATATTTATTTTATTCATTAATCAATGAAATTGCTAAATTTGGTATCTTGTGATGAAAGATAGTGAGTCTTCAATTTATGTCAGATGTTGTTATAGGTGGGTTGTGTAATTAACATTAAAATAGTATTTGTTAAAATACTCGTTCAATTTTATATTGGATGATAATTTTCTATTAATCTAATCAAGCCTACACTAAGATGTAATTATATTAAAATTTAGTTCAATCTTGAAAAACAATATCCCAATAATTCAAGCAAGAAAAAAATGAATCATTTACACATAATCGATTCAATTAGACACCACAATATTACTGATATAACTCAATAGAATTTAAATCTAAATAATACAAAAAAAAAAAAAAAATTAAATCGCACTTTAGTCTTTAGCATTATGTCAAAATTTTTAAGTTACTATTTCTTTGAATATGAAAGATGCAGAAAGAGGAAAAGCAATATTATATAACATCACAACACGAGGATTTTAAAACTGTTAATAGAGCAATCATAAATCGTTCACTTACCAGCTTAACAAAGCCAAACCCTTTTTGCTTATGAAGAAATACCTCAGCGATTTCACCAAACTGCTCAAACATCTTACGAAATTCTTCATCTGTTATTGAAGATGGCAAATTCCCAACAAATAATCGACAACGACCAGTGAATTTTTTAGCAGAAACACCATCTTTGCTAACTAAATTGGTTGTAGGCCCACTCAACATTTCCAATTTTTCTTTAACAGGGTCTTTACGAGACCACTGGTTGTCATTCATTTGATTCCTACCCGGTTGTGGTCTACGGTCTGGTCTATTATCTCTACGACGATCCATCCTATTTTCTTGATTACCTTCTTCATTGTTATACGGCTCAATTTTTATATTATTACTTTCAGCCATATTAGACAAATACTATTTCAATTTCAGTTCACAGACGCAAAATGGCGTAACCCAACCGTTTATTTCTGCAACTATATTCAGCAAGTACTCAACAATTAATGCGCATGCGCATCTAACATTTCACATCTGCCATTTTTCTTAGCTTTAATTTAGTGAGCATTTAATAATATTTGTAATGATTGAATTTTTTAATTAATTATATTTATTATTTTTAAAGTACTTTGGGATATTTTTATCCTCTATAGAGATGCAGATTTTTTTATTGTTCGAATAGAGCTCTTGGTCATTATTCTCGAATTTTGCAAAAAATACTAGAAGAATAATTCTATAAGCAACATACTCTCACCTCAACTCACCATGTTTATAATATAAACAAACAAAGTTTGACAATTTAAATCTAGCTTAATTTTTTAAATGGGGAAATACATTTTTCTAACTCTCTAAAGATTAGTAAAGTAAATTTTGAAAAAAATATTTAATTTTGAAAAAAAAAAGACAATCTGCAATATTCTATTGTAAAAACGATTGAGCATATAGAGTTTGACACAAATCGCGGAATAATTTTTGTTAGAATAATTATTCGAAGATGGATTTAGAAAATTGGTAAAAAAAATATTTTTGAAATATTCTTTTAATATAGATTATTATGGATAATTCTAGTAGAGTTATCTCTATAAAGGTTTTAATTTTTCTGTTGGTTTTATAGTGTTTTGGAACTTATCATCAAAAATCCAAATGGTGTAACTAATAAAATGTTGCAAACTGCAAATCCTACTACTGGAGTTGCTGAACTTGTGGAAGTAATCAATAAATTAACAGCTGCTGTAAGAATAATTTTTATAATTTCCGCTAATTACTATCTTTATCTTTCAGTTAGTGAAGTTATTTTCTTTTTTTGTGTGTGCTTTTAACAGGGGTATATTTTGTTTTGTTTTGAGTCTATGTTGTTTTTGTATGTTTGATTTAAACATTTTGTGTTTTAATTTATTTTAAAGTTTTTGTTTTTCTGTGGTACTGGTTATCTCCATGACCTCATTTTCCTGGATTTTTCAATTTCTCTTTCATTCTATTTAGATTATAAAAATTATTTTAAAAACAAACAAAATTATTTTGTTTTGTTTTGTGAGTTTTGGTTTCCTTTTGTGTGATTTAAACTTTTTCTGGAATCTTTTTACTTTGAAGATGTTCTTTTATTTTTGTGATACAAATTAATTTCAAAAACCTCATTTTCTTGGAATTTTGTGGTCACAAGAAATCGATATTTTGGCGAATTGTCAGACCTCTTGCAGAGAAAACCCCTGGTTTGAATCCCTGCCTGAGGGTGACCCTTGAAAAAGTCTTCAGGCTGGATTCATAGTATTATATTTTTTTCTCCTTTGGATTTCAAGTTTTATTGAAACCTTTTTGCTAATTTTGTCTTTCAGTTATTTATTCAATTATTTTTTTAAAAATTATATTGTTTATTTTTCTGTTATATTATTTCATAAAAATTGTGGTTAAAGTAGGAAAATCTTGTACCATATTTCTTACCAGAATTTAAAAGGTACTTCAATTAACATTTTTATTCAATTTTTGTGATTTGAAAAAAAAAAAAAAAAAGCTCTTAATCAAATAAATGATCTAATCTGAATTGAATAAGTTTTGTATTTGACCAAATTATTGTGTTTTTTTAAATTTTTCTTTTAGTTGAATGTGTTGATAATTTACATATCCTTCTCGCCTTCCTGATACTATTATAAAAACATGTAAAATTAAAAATAAAATTTCTCCTCTAAACTTTTATGAGTCAACCCCGTTAGTTCAAAGAAAATGGGGTGAATTTTCTTTGTTGAATTTTAAATTGAATGTTGATTTAAATAAATAAATAACAAAAAATGCTGCCCAGAAAAGTTGGGGAGAGAGGGGCAGGTTGATATCAATTTTAATTTGAATTTTGATTACTTTTTTTGTTATAATTAAATTGCTTATATGCATTTCAACACATTCTTACATTCTTTGGCTAGCATAAAACAAAATTAACAAACCAAATACAAAACAATTTGGTTTTTAAAAAAAGATAGCAATATTATATTAAATGAACTAACTCTATCAGTGTCAACCAGTGTGAGGCAAATTTGCATTATATATTTGCACTTTTCTCAATTATACTGTAGGTGTTGGAATAAGAACATTAAAAAAAAATCTTAACTAAGAACTTTTATTGAACTAAAGTTTAAATAATTGAATTTAACCATAAATTGGAATTTCCTTTTTGAATTTAGAAACATTTATTCAGAATACAACGAACTGAGATTGACTTCAAATTGCAAAAATGTTTTTATATTGATGTTTCCTCAATATTCAAAAGCAATGACATAAATATTTTAAAATCGTCCTTTGAGACAACTGCTCAAAGAGACATTATTATAAAAAATGCACTAGTCATTTTAGAAATTTTCTTGAGGAAACTTACATTCCATTCTTGGAGACTCTTTTAATCAAAATTTTAGCAACAAAGATTTTGAAATTTTTAAATCTTTAATTAATAGTTTCACTAATATAAAATCCATAATCTCTGAATCTTTTTATAAATTCAAATAATCAGAGCTGTCAATCAATTCACAGTTGATATAAAAATTGCCTTCATTGGGTGATGTATTCTTTTTCACCATTCAGAATGAAAGATATGACTCCTGAGTTTTATATTTTTCTCTGCATTTAACTTTTCCCACTTTCTTATTTTTAGCTTGCCTTATACATTTTTTAATTATTATTATTATTATTACGTGCAACTTTTGTTCTCTATTTGATTTTCACAGTTATTTTTAATCCTTTTATCATAACGGCTTGTTTTTTTAAGACCATCTTTCATGAGGATATTTGTCAGAATAGCAGGCTGCTTTTCCTTTATTCTCTTCTTACTATTGGTTTTGGTGGCCTTGTGGTTAGGTTTGGGAACAGGAGGGTTTCAGATTTGAGACCTGATTCCACTGAAGAACCATTGTCCAAATAGATCTGATATGTGATAAATCTATTAGAGCCAAATGTCCTCCTTCTGGTGTGGTGTGGTAGTTCGCAACTTTGATGTCATCCTCGTCATCTGACCGCAATTCAAAATTACAAGGTCCGTACCAAAATAGCTCTAATGTTGCTTTAAAACAGGGCATTAATATAACTAAGGTTCCGTGATTCAATTTTCCAGTTTAATAAAAAATCAAACTGGTAAGTAAATTTGCATATTTCCTTAGGACTGAGACCAAAATAAACATCCAAGGCTTGTTTTACATATTCTATGAAATATGTTTCCTTCTGACAGCTAAAAAATGTTCGTACTGGCAGATATCTGAAATACACTTTCGGCTTTTTGGTAGTAGTATATTAAGAAAAACAAAGATAACCCATAATTTTAGCAGCCTTTGAATACAATTCTTTATGAGATATTTCTTCTATTTATAAGGGTTGAAGCTCTATTTGTCATACTCTTTCTATTTCTAACCATGACTGAAAGAAAGAAAAAATTAGTCTTGTACTTCATGAAAACAGAAAGAAAGTCGGTACCAGGCCAACGTGCCCCACCTGGCCTAGCACCAACATGCTCTGTTGTGCCATTTTTATTTTTATTCCATTTTTTCAAAAATAAATATTAAATTAATTAAAAGACATATATTCATGAAGGGCAAAATACAAAATGTATCGCACAATAAACTTTTATGCTAATATTGTATAATCTATATGAAAATCAAATGATTGGCAAATTTTACTTTTAAAGCAAAAAATAACATTTAGACCTCTAGTGTCGGTAGATTTACATGAAACTGACTAAAAACTTCTGAGTAAAATGAAGTCATATTTCCATCTCCCACTTTTTCTGCCATTTAGTGGTTTTCAACAGTGTTATTAGCCAAGTACCAACTAGGCCCAATCTCCCCTAATCTGCTTTAAAGCAGGGTGGAGGACAATATGCTAATTTTTTATATATATATTTTAGATTAGCATAGAGAAGGAGCATAAATTTCACTTTCTTACTCTAAATGCATAAGTTTGTCATAACAATAATTTTAAATTTCTGGTAAATAAATGGTAGATACTTTCAAAGCTTATCCTTTTGTGAGATTTTTCAATGTTTGTGAGCATTAATAAAATGAAAAATTGCATGGACTTAAATTACTCCATTCGAATTTTCTAAATAGAGATTTTGTTTTCTTTATCATTGGTTATTGATGCATTTTAAAAATGTAAATCAATAAATTTTTCTGTATAAAATACAGAAGAAAATATCATCCAGTTTTTGTTGTTATATTAATGCAAGTACAAAAAGTTAAGTCCATTTATATAGAGTAAAAAGAAAAATGGAAAAGTGGCCCTTGAAACAAAGAATTCATTATTTTATTTTGTTTTATAAAGGTATGTTATAAGCTTATAATTTATATAAAACCTCATTATAATGTTACAAAAGATATTTGTGCCCTCTCAATAAATTTATAATGTATATAAACTCTCATTATAATATTAAAAAAGATATTTATATTCACTCACTTAAATGAGTATGACCTGAAAAATTTCAGTATGTTAACTCATTTAATTCAAATAAATAAATACAAAGCACTGTTTTCTGATAAAATGTTCACATAATATCTTGCTATATTATTTTCATAATTTAAATGTTTATAAACAACTTCATGTGTTACTACCCATAGTTTAAGAAATCCAATAATTGCTTATTTACCTTTGTCATAGAAATAAAGTTTCCATTTTTAAATAATTATTAATGTGAGATAATTATATAAAACTTTTTTAATGTCATATATATTCTTTATTTCTCTCAGGATAAAATACAAATATTTCATAAAGGGAAGCAGCTAGTTTATATGCTGAAGGATCCAGAGTCAGTAAAGTTAGTATTAAATTATTCTTGTATTTATTGCAATAGAATTTAAAATGAATAATTTCTCTCTAAACTTTAATCTATGATCTCTTAGCATACCAAAGTAGCTATTATTGTGACATTAAATTACATGCAGTTTTTAAGTTTAAAAAGCACATAATTTAATTCTTTATTCTAACAATATAGATAAGCCTTTATTGAGATCACAATTACTAAATTTGCTATATGTTTTAAACCTAAAATGTACTTGTAACACAATGTTACTTTAATGGCACTAAGGAAATACTAAGTCTTAAATATAGGTTTGATCCATATAAATAAATTATTTTGGAGAAATTTATTTTTAAAATTTATAGCATACTTTTATTAATGTTTGTAGTGTTGTTATTGCAGATACATAATGAAATCATGCAATCATTTATCAAATGATAGGTCCATTGATAAAATTTCATCATCACTTCTATCATATAACTTTTAAGATAAAATGAAAATATACATTAGATAACAAAATATAATTTTATTTATATGAAAAGGATATATTTATGCCAATATGTATTCTGATTTGTTTATATATATATATATATATATATATATATATATATATATATATATATTTCTACAACAACTCTGAAACACACAATGGTTCAAAAATCCTTTTTGCATCAGCTTAATTATCTTTGCAAGGATATAATTTTCTACCATGTATTTTTTTCTTCTATTTTTAAGCAATTTTTTTCTATTTTTAAGCAACTTTTTAAAGCATTTATTGAAACAAAATACATCATTTTTAAAATAAAACTTCAATCATTTTCACTGTTATTACAAATGTTTTAAACTGACTTTTTTGCCCTTTTTGTTAACAAACAAGATATGTAGATTTAGTTTATTTTCCTATGTTTAATTGATTCAGTACAAGATATAAAAATTGTAATATTATTGTTCTTACAATTAAAATTTGTTGGAATCAAACTTCACAGTGCACTAAATTGAAATTTAAGTGATACAATGAACTAATTTTAAACACTAATTTCCTTTCTTCTGAAATAATTTGATGTGTAGATCATACAATTAAATGTACATTCATACAAAAAATTTTAGAATGCATAGCAGAGGAAAGCTTAATATAAGGCTTCTAAAATTAAATGAATTATGTGTTAATCAGAATTTGAAGTTTTGAAGAGGACAGAAAAGACATTTTGAATTTTTAACTATGTTTTATTCTATCCTGGGAGACATGACATAAGTACAGCTGAAGCAATAAACACATTCAACATGGAATGACATAAGAGTTAAATGAGGAAGAGCTAATGAAAGGTTTATCTTTGTGATTATGCACTGTAAGATTTTAATAGGGATTTCTTTGCATGTGTCAGTTTTGGTAAGTTAATTTGGTATCTATTAGAAGAATTTGTTTTGGTTTGGAGTTTTTTATCCTTTTACTTGATGCATGAGAATTGCTGACTTAAGCATTTTCACAAAGCTTCTTTTACATTAATTAAAAAAAAAAGAGAAGATAGAATTTTATTATGAAATGAGAGAACATTTTTAATGAAGTTAATATGTTTTAAATTAAAGTAAAAAAAACCCTAGGAAATTAATTAAATTTAAATTAGATATTAAAATATCGTTTCATATATATATTAGAAGAGGGAAATTGTTTACTTTGGAGCAAAATTCTTTTTATTTTATTTTAAGTGAGACTACAAAATCAAAAGGACATTGGTAATCAGAAACAATCTAAAAGTTTTCAGAACTGGATCCATAAACAGTTTCATTGGAATAATTATATTGTGGGACTCTTAATGCCCATATTTTCTTTTTAATCAGACTTCTCAATTTCTTCTAGAGGGAAACTTAAATGATTTAGCCTATATCCATAATGTTTGTTTTTAACTAACAAGTAGTGTTGTAAGTTAAGTTTGCAATAAGTTAAAAAAAGACAGTAGAAGGGGTTCTTTTTATACATTTAACTTGCATGTATTTTAATTTACTAGTATTCATTAAAGCAGTGTTTGTGGCACCGTTAATAATTAGGAATTAAAAATGCATGTTAGTGTAATATTAGGATTCCTTTAATTTTATAAAGAGTTTGCCACTAAAAAATATTGTTTAATTTTGTTTTCAAAAAAATTGTTGCCTTTGCAAAATTTAGTATTTTACAAATTATTAAAAACAAATGAGAAAAAAAATTGAATTCCAAAAATTAAGGCTAAGCAAATAATTTTTTTGCCTCATGACATAAATACCTTTATGGGACCATGGAGATATTCATTTTAATTGCTTATTTCTCACCAATTGTATTTTCCCAGGATACAATAACTTTAAAATATATATAGTATTTTGGCCTGCAATATAATTATTCTGTCTGTGGGTGAAGCTTAAATTCAGCATTTATGACCATAACATACATATTTCAGCCTAAACCAAACTGCTTGAATGATAATTTAAGCTATCCAATCATATACTATGATTTAAGGTGCATCTTTATTAAGAGATTCTAATTTAATATGCTTCTTGCAGGTTTTTGTCAGAGAATTTCATTCCTTATCCTGAAAGTATTGCAAAATGAAGTAAACATATTGCAAAATATTTTCCTTTGATTATAATGTTAACTTCATTTGAATAAAATTTATACATACAGTATGATTCTTTTTTAATAAGTTGCATTTTTGTTTAATATGCATTTTCAATTAGTGCATGAGCCTTAGCACACCAAAATATGTTTGCCGCCCTTTTAAATAAACATTTATTTTTGTCTGAATGATTGTTTCGTAACCGAAAAAAAAAAAAAAGAATTTATAATAAATAAATAATTATTAAAGCAAAATAATTAAAACACATGACCAATAAATAAGCTTTGGATGTAAGAAGAAAAATGGGAGAGGGATTGGAAAAATGTGTTCTGATTTTGCTTGCTATAAGAGTAAGCTAAACGCTTTGAACAGGGACAAAGATGCATTGTTTTTTTATTTGTATGTAATTTTATAATTCCTTGTGAGCAATTTATAGTTTGCTGCTCCTATTTTCAATTCAGATTATTTTGAAGTGCAGCTTCAAACAGCTGAAAGTGCTCTTTAAACTCAAAAAGAAGATTTGGGGAATAATGATTATAATTATAGGATATGAAATATGGGGTTTTTATGTCATTGAATGTATAAAGTTTTTAGTTACAGAAAAGGAAAAATTCTTTAATTTTTCCAAAAGTAATTAAAATTTTAATTATTATTTTTAAGTTATAAGATATTCAAGTGTTTTGTATGAGACATGATAATGTTTTATGCTTTATTAACATTTAATATTAGTCTTTATAATTTATTTTTAAAATTTGCTCATTATGATTATCAGATTACATAATCTCAAAAATGTATTTAAGATTGCCACAATGCACTTACATATAAGTCTAGATATGAAAATAAATATTATTCCTCTAAAATATTTGTAAAAATATCTAAAAATTAAAATTAGGAAATAAATTATATGAAAATAAAATAAAATTAATAAAAAACTTCATGTTTAAGTAAGGAAAGTTTTTGCATAAAAATTGTTTTTATGCAATATCATGTTTTGAAGTTTTTAAAGAACATTAAAATTGTAATTAGTTTTTATTTAAAAATCTAATTCAAATTTTGAAGAACACATTTTTTTCTCAGCATCTTCTGCTGAAGTAATAACTATTTGTCAATTTTTAACTTCATATCCCAAGATATTTCTTGTAGAATGTTTTGAACTTTTTTTAACATTGTAGATAGTATGGCAATATATAAACCTTATTATCAAAAAGAAAAGGAAATACTAACATATATGCTACAGGAGTGCAATCTAAATTATTGTGTCATCTTGAGAAAAAAAAATCCAGTTGTACTAAAATACCTACTTTTTCAAATTAAAAAAAAATCTTTTATATAAAAAATAATAATTTTTGATATTTTTTTAAATATGGATCATGTTGCAACATGACTTTTTCTACAAAATTTGTCAAATGAAATCATTAAAATATTTTATGTCCATTTTATGAAATTTATTTTTATTAATAAATTTTTATAATTATTTTTCATTTTCAGGAAAACATATTTTAGTTGATAATTATCAACTAATAGTATGGAATTTAGTATTGATTTTAGTATTTAAACAATTATATATTTCTACTTTCCACATGATTTCTCCTAAAATTTCTTTTACTTATTTTGATTGCAGACACTGCAAAGGAGCAGATGCTGAAGAAAAACTTATTTATCAACTTATTGAGAAAGCCGGAAACAAAGGTGAAAAATTATAAAAATGATTTAGAAATTATCAAAATGTGGCAAGAAAAGCCTTTCTTAAGAAAAATATTATTATTCTATTATTGAATATAAAATTTAACTGAACAAATGTTATAATATTTTTACTTAAATCTCATAATTGGTTCTTAGCAATTTGTATGATGTTAATTCTAATATAATTCAGATTATATATATATATATATATATATATATATATATATATATATGCCTGTGTTTGAGAGTGAGTGAGTGAAGGGGGAATGTTTAAGTTCGATTTATTCCACCACAGAAAGCAGGTATATGTGCAAGCAAAAGCAATGTGTACAACACAGAATAACGAAAAATCTGATTAAATGTTTACCCCTCTGATTTTATACCTTCAGATTTTAAGAGGGATCTTTGATAGATGCTAATCACAAGTACTAAGGATCTTTTAGTAGAATTTGTTATGCTGGCTAAGTTCTGTCCCTACACTTGGAGTGTGGGAAAGTAGCCAGCAATTATCTGATTCAGTGCTTTTACAAAGCTTTTGTTGAATTAATTAACCTGAGCGAGTGGAATGGATCAGGAAATAAGGGAATATTTTTTAATGATATTACTATAGACTAAATTAAGATAAATTTTGGAAATTAATTGGGATTAAAATTAAGAGTTATATATATATATATATATATATATATATATATATATAACTTCTATGTCCAGAAAGCCCCAAAAGCTTATTTTAATATGGAAAATGAATATAGAAAGTATCTACTTGTTTGGTATTTCCTTCAAGGTAGCTTTGCATTTTTTTCAGCATTCATAAAAAATTGCAAATACAAATTCAAGACACCTTTGACCAGTTTGAAATGCCATTGTCACTCCTTACTGCACATTTTTGTAACTTGAATATCATTACATTTTATAAATTCTTTATTCAAGGAAAAACTTGCATAAAGTTAATCACCTAAATTAGCAGCTTGTGAAAATATTGGAATGTGATGTTTTGACTGGTAATTTAATATAATGAAGAACCTATGAGCTGTTACATTTATTTGATGATGCTTTCATGACTTTTTTTTTCTTTCAAAGATTTGATTACTTGTATCTCACCAAAGTGATGGAGTTCAAGGGCTTAAATACATTCTTCTTCATTAACTTTATGAGCAGTCTGAAGGAATTGCATGCGTACAACTTCATTTTAATGGGAAAAGATTTTCATATTTTTTCCCATGACCAAGAGTTGTGATGTACTATTTTATATGCTATACCCATTTTATTCAATGAAATTGGGTTTGATTGCATGTCCAATGACATCCTTTTACTTGTTGTCTAGGAAATGACATATTATTTCTATATTTTATAAATATTTAAAGAGTTATGGGGTATCCAAATGCTATAGTAGTATAAGTTAAATCACAAATTCATCTTAAATTATCTGTGTAATGTATAATTTCCACAAACTTGAATAAATATGAAGGTAATTCAATGAAATAAAATCACATATTTGGAGGAAATTTTGATTCAAGCATTTAAAAAATTAATATTTTGAATGAAAATTATTGGATTTTAAAAAACGACTCTCTTTCACTAAGATAGATAAGAACAAGCATTGTATCATTGGCTTACAATGATAAAAGTTATAATTTGCTGTATTTAATCTGCTTCAGTAGTAATTGGTTAGAGATATACAATATAACAATTTTTGGTTATAAAATGCTGACATGATGTTTGAATGCTTCTTTTTGAATATTAATCAGCTTTCTTTCATCTTAATTTAAATTAGATTATAAATGTATATTATAAGTAGCTACATTTCATAAATTTTTTTTGAAAAAATATGGTGAATATACTTTTTTAAGGCTCTATTGAAGAAACTATTTCATTAATTGTAATTATTAATTGTTTTCAAAAATGTAACTAACTTAGCATTAATGGAGTCAGTTAATAAAAGATCATTATTTTTTTCTTTTAATCGATGAATAATTTTTGAAAATGTGTGAAATGTTTAAATAAAAAATTTAAAATTGTAAAAGTAGATTAATAAAACTATCAGAATTTTGAAATAGATTTTTAAAACAAATAATTATTTATCATTAAAATAAAGTGGGAAATACATAATTTCTATCTGTCACAAAAATGTCTGAGCAGTGAACAATGGTAACATGAAATTTTTATTGTAATTATTCTAGCTCTCATTTCTAGGTTAATTATATTCAACTTTCAAAATTCTTTATTCATTCAAGATATTTAATTGAATAAAAACATAAGTCAAACTTTGCCATCTCTACTCAGTTTTTCACAAATAACTTCAAAATAATTATTGCATAAAATTGGTTTGTATTTAATGCTAAAAAAATAAATATTTTTTTCATTTAAATGATACTGTGATGGAAGCTTCCTGAGCCAGATAATAACCTTTGGACATGAGTGAACACTTTTGTGTAGTGCTCATGTTACATGGCTGAAAAACCCTAATGTTGCAAGTGCAATCCTATACCCATGCTTCACAATGCCAATTTAATTATTCTATAATTATTTTTTGAATTTAGTATAAATTTTTCAAAGCTCACTGGAAATATAATTTCTAATGCTGTGATTAATTTTTAATAAGCTTTATTCTTTCATCAAATCCATTATTCATGTGCCTTCTCTGCTAAATTTTTAATTGAAAGTATTACTTCCTTTTGGCACTAACTTCGAAGAAATCTTTTTTAATTTTCTTTTATTTTTTTCTATACACACCTTTTAATATTGTATATCAATCCAATGACATTGCATTAAATATACTACAAATCATTTGAACAAATTTTCAGAGCTATTTATCCTAATCAGTATCCTAAGCAAATGATTCCAAGGTATTGAGCCCCACTTGTATAAAATTAAGAGGAGCTAGGAAGAAAAATGAGTATTGTGTGAGGTTTTATTAGTTTTATTGATAATCTAGACTAAGTCCATATGCAGAATTAGAGACTTTTACATATAGCATTGATAGAAACGATAGAGAATTCAACAGAAGATATTGCTGTAAGAAATTCTTTTAGTGAATTTAAAATTTTATGAACACTTAGAGTTGAAAATATCTTTATCCATAGCAGTGCCTATTGACTTTTAAGCACCTTTTGTTTTATTGAAAACTTTTGAAATTTTTTAAAAAGCTTTCTTTATTAATCATCTATTAGGTGTAGCCTAGTTTTTTCTGGCTTCTGTGCTATTAAACCCAACAATTCAACCCAATTCATAGCAGTTCATTATTATATCTTTAAAATTTCAATCACTGAATTCATTGGTAGTTTAATGTAATTTTTGCAAAAGCCATAACATTAAATAGAATGAGTGAGTAAGCAATTACCTTTCTGTTAATCAACCTGATAAGCATGTACCAAAATTATGCACTTTTATTTTTATTCATGAGGTTTGTTAAATATCAGTGCTCATTTTAGCCTTTTAAACGCCCTTTATCCTAAAATAGAATCTACTGTTATGTAAGATGCTTATGCCTCATGTATTCTATATGATTGAATATCACCCCGAGGTTGTACCTAAATTTCCGTTATGCTCTGATTTAATGAATTTTCTGTAAAAACTTTTTAGTGTGTGTGTTTCTGCATAAATAAATACTTAATGTTGTGCAATATCCGCTGTATAAATCTCCATCAAGGGATTAATTACTCATTAAAGCATATGCAATATCACTTTTTATTCCTTGAATACATAGAAACTTTAATTTATTTGTCTGTAATTATTAAAAAAAGAATCATATTTTAATAATTTATCTTATTTAATTTATTTGAAAATTAACATCATTCTAAATTTAGTGAATAACTAGTTTGTTATAGATATTTATTTATTGCTATGAATTTTGTGTAAATTAGATGTAAATATTGTAAGTATTTCTGGATGTCTGGATTTCTTGTGTAAATATTTATAAATACCCTGGTAGACAAAAATAAGAGATGGAAGGTATTTTTTACACATTTCCCAGAAAATATGACTTAAAACCGGGACAGTTGGTTGCCATATGGTTGCTATTAGTGGGACATAATTTAAGATGTAGCTTAAGGAGGAGAATTAGATCAGTTCAGAGAATAAGCTACCTTAATTAGCTTAGCTTGACTGAGCGTCTTTTCTTTTTGATGTGCGTTCTATAGCTTTACTGTTACCTGAAATTAGTGGATTAAATAGAGTTAATTCTCCGTGAATTTGTAGCTTGTGTTGCGTATATTTAATGCACATTTTCTAGACAATAAAGTTGACATCTTAATATCGTTTTTGTGAAATTTTTCATAACAATATGCTGTATTCTTTCTGAAATAACTCTCAATACAAGCTGCTCATTGTCAGTTTGCAGATGACTTCTGTCTGACAGAAGAAATAAGAAATATTAAGACATTTGTATAGATTATACCAGAAGTATTTTTGTCAAGAAAATATGAAATTAAAAAGATCAAAAGAATAGCATTATAATAAACAAATTAAAAGCATCCAAGAAAAAAATTGTGACATTTCTCAGCTTTTATTTTTCATTAGCAGTGACATTTTCAGCTCAGATTTTGAAGATTGTAAAGATTTTCTAAATTTTATTACTGATTTTCATAAAAATCTTTAGCAAATTGTCACTTATTTCTACTAGGGCTTTTTTCTACCAATCTCAGTAAATTCCCAATAAAAAACATTTAAAGCTCTGTAATTGCTGAAGTTCTCATCTTGAGGATTAATGCATATATATATGTATATATTTATAAATTTTAGTTATAGATATGGATGTATTTTAAATTTATTCATGTAGTTTTATAATTGTTAGAACTAAAAATGAATGTTCAATTTTCAGGAATATGGATAAGGGATCTTCGTTATGCCAGTAATATCCCTCAAACTCAAGTTAATAAAATTTTAAAGAGCCTAGAAAGTAAAAAGTTGATAAAATCAGTTACATCTGTTGCAGTAAGTTTACCTTTTTTTCCCCTCTTGCTATCATAATTCAAATATAAAATAAATTAAATAATTCATTGAATCATCTTTCTGTGAGATGCTTGTTAAATGCAAAGTGATTAATTTGGATTTCGCTTTATTCGTGAAATTTATGTTTAATATTATAGCTTTGTATACTCTATAAGATGGCATGTGATTTCTCAAAACTTAATACTTTATCTACATGAAGATTTAAATACAAATTTATATTGCATTGGTTTTAAACTGAAATAATTAGTCTGCATTTCTAATTTTTATTTATTTATTGCTATTTTATTTAGACAGATACAATAATGATGAAATTGTAAATTCCTGATTAATTTTGTAATTTGATGAATGTCAGTATTTTTATCATTCCCTTTTTCATTTGTCTCCTTTTTAAAATTTTTTTTTATTTCTCATTAAGTCTAGAATAATAAAACATATTTGAAAACCTTTTACAGGATCACAAAATGCTCCAAAATTTGAAGTTGTCTCAGTAAAGCTCCTACTTCATTTTTTGTAATCTCAATTTAAAAAAAAAAACATATTGGAGAATATTTTTCCCTATATTGAATAAATCCATCTTTGAAAAATGCCAAATTATAACAAATTATTTTTTCTTGTCCATTTTTCTTAGATTTTTATCAAATTGAGGAAAATCAAAATCCTTACCAAAGCAAAGCTTTTATATTATATTTTCATTATTGTCTATAATAATATAAAAAAGGAAGAAAAGAATGTTATTATTATCGTGAAATTACATTTGTGTGTCAAATGAAAGGTGTCTTCCTTCAGAGCGAGATTATTGATAGGAAAAAATGGGAATTGTTAAGGAGCATAATAACCTTACCTAATATAATACATTGAAAATCTAATGAAATATTTTATTAGTCTTGTTTTAGCTGTTTTTCAAATCATAAAAAGCAACTATTCTGTGTCAATTTAAAAAAAAGAAAGAAAAACAATTGCTTTATTAATATTGAAATCATATATTGGGTTGTTCGGAAAGTCATTTCGTTTTTTGGGGGGAACATGAAAGACAGTTTTCGTATAATGAATAAATATTTTATTAAGTTATATTTTGGCCATTCTGGTCCAACACCTTTTGCCATCTTTCTGGCAGTAACATAATTCCCCTCTCATAAAAGTTTTGGTCCTTGCTGGCAAAAAACTGGTTCAGGTGGTTTTTGACATCTTCATTTGAGGTAAAGGTTTTGCCATCCAAAAAATTTTGCAGGGACCGGAACAAATAGTAGTCGGAAGGCGCCAGATCTGGAGAATATGGTGGATGTTGCAGTACGTCCCATTCAAGCTGTAAAAGTTTTTGGCGAGTGACCAAACTTGTGTGAGGTCTCGCATTATCCTGGTGGAACACTACACCCTTCCTGTTAATTAATTCGGGCCTCTTCTCTTTAAGTGAATCATTCAATTTGTCCAGTTGATGACAATAGACTTCTGAATTAATCGTTGTATTGTCCGGCAAAAGCTAAAAAAAAAAAAAAACGATTCCTTTGACATCCCACCAAACGGAGAGCATCACCTTTTTTTGGTGAATGTTGGCTTTTGACACGCTTTGAGCCGGTTCATATTTTCTACTCCATGACCTCTTGCGTTTAACATTGTTGTATACAACCCATTTTTTCGTCCCCAGTAATAATCCGCTTCAAAAATGGATCATTTTCTTGACGTTTGAGGAGCGAATCACACGCGTCAACGCGACGACACAAATTTCGCTCCGTAAGGACATGGGGCACCCACACATCGAGCTTCGAGGTTAAGCCCATGCCTTTCAAATGGCCATAAACAGTCGAATTCGACTAATTTAATCTCTCACCGATCTCTCGTGTGGTTATTCGCCGATTTGCATCATTTAATGCCTTTATCGCATCTTTGTCAGCTTCGACCGGCCTTCCAGACCGTAGTGCATCTTCGACATCAAAATTGCCGGATCGAAATTTTGCAAACCAGTTCTGGCACTGGCGTACTGTTAACACGCCTTCTCCATACACATCCGTCAATTTTTTTCTCGCTTGGACAGCATTTTTACCTTTTCTGAAGTAAAAAAGTAAAATATGACGAAAATGCTGCTTATTGCTCTCCATATTTAAAAGGGCACCAACCAAAAACTACTGCGTAGAATTAATAGAACTTTTTCACACACAAGCCTTGCAATATCAGCTCTCAAGACATATAATGGTTATGCGGCTTAAGTGTGAAGTTGGTTTCGAAAAAACGTAATTAAGTCCTCTGACGGGAAAAAACGAAATTACTTTCCGAACAACCCAATAGTTGATAAGAAATCATTCTTTTTCTGCTTATCAGATTAAAATTTAATTTATTTTTCATTATATTAATTTTAATTGAAACATTTTTTTCTCTAATTTTTGACATTTTTCAAATTCTAATTCTGAGATTTTAATTGTTTAATTTGATATACCAGCATCCTCTTTTAAAGCCATAAAAGGTTTATTTTTAGATAAGTTTGAAATTTCAAATGATAAGAACACCTGATCTATCATATTACCTCCAGAATTCCACATAATTCTTTGATTTTCAATATTTTATACACTTGGTTTTGGCCCAAATACATAAAAGATCTTAAATGAAATATGGTTTTGAAATTGCAGCACTTTAATTTGCAAGCCAAAAGATTATTACTATGGATCTCTTAAATTTGAAGAACTATAGATCGTAAACTATCGTCATAGAAATTTATTCAATCCACTCTTTGATTAAACTCTAAAACTGATTTGATAACATTATCTTGGATGCTCAATTATTTGTTTTAAAGTTTTGTTTTTCCATTTTAACATGATAAGATTATTCTATTAATTTGTAATCATTTAAAAAAAAGTTAAGTTGTATTTATTTTTTACTCTTTATATTGATTATGAGATAAATATTATTAAATCCAATTATTATCCAGGCATCAAAGAAGAAAGTGTATATGCTGTATAATATTGAACCTGATCGTTCAGTAACAGGTGGTACTTGGTATAGTGATCAAGAGTTTGAATCTGAATTTGTAGATGTTCTCAATCAGCAGTGTTATCGTTACTTGCAACAAGAAGTAAGTAAGATAGTAACATCATTTGATTTGTAAGGATTTTCAAAAACATGAGAAAACTTTATTTACCAATTGTGTGTATGTGTGTGTGAGTGAGAGAGAGGGAATATCAACAGAAAAAAAGATATTCCAACTTGGCATTAAGTTATAAACAAACCTATTAGTGTGTGGACTTCGGTGATTAATTTTAGTTATTCAAGAACCAGAACACTATTTTGATTTTTTTTTTCCTGACTGATAAAACCAAACATGTTTGATTAAAATTGAATTTGAACACAGAATTACAATTTTAGTCATAAAATCACATATTAAATTTGTATTTTTTAGCTATTACATTCACTTGGTTGTAAAAGTAGAAACCAACTGATTATTTATCCCTCACTAGAATTGGTCCCAAAATTGTTGCAATTCTATATCATACAAAAACCGGTAATCAATTATTTCCATTAGCTCTTTTTGTTTTGCAGTTCTTATTAAATTGTAATTGGATAGCCAGATAGACAAGTTTTCTCTGAGTTAATTCCATTCAAAATTTGATAGCAATCTACAAATTTGGTATAAAGTCTATGTACCAAGTTTCCTTTCTTGAATTCAATACATTTTTCAATTTTCTGTTTGTAGACAGATGACCCAAAAATGTATTTTTCAGACTGGGAAGTCATAAAGGGAAAGATTTGTTTAAAATTTGAGTTATATATATATATAATGATTACAGTACTTTTTGTTTATATTCTTCATATATGAGAAATTAAAAAGCTATATTTTTTATGTGCATTATACAACAAAATAATATTAAACAATGAACTGTACTATTTTTAAAATATTATTAGAATATTCTTCCTTTTTAACAAACAATGTTCCTCTTTAGGGGGAAACTTCCTTTTCATTCTTCTGTTTCTATTTATTATTTTATTGGGATTGTAATTTTCTTGTTGAACAGTTCAGTCTGAAGCAGAAATAAGATTTTCTACTTTTGAATTTGTTTATTTCTGTATTTTGTGCTTTTCATTCCATTGCATTTTTCTTATTTTTACATTTTATGTTATATATGTAGATGCATTATATAGTTAGATTATAGATTAAACTTGTTTTTTCTTTGAAAAAAAAACAGAATTATAATTTTTCCATATTTATCTACTTGTATATGAAGTAAGGAGAAAGTAATTGTAATTATCAAAAAGTTCTGATAAGGGTTTTAAAGAATCTACACTTTTAGACCTCTGGGAGTTCTAAGAACAAATTTGTGGATGTTTATCTGTGTGTGAAAATTATAACTTTAAAACTTTTTGAGCTATTCAGATATAATTTGGAATACTGTCTTTATACCAAATTTGTGGATTTCTATGATATTTTGCAAATCTGTTCAAAGAAAATCTTTCTGACTACTTGAATATAAGTTAACACGATAATTATTAAACAAAGAGTGTGAAATGTATAAATTTAGGACACAAATTCAATATTGATAGTATAGACACTTATAAAAATGTCATTCAAAGCATTTTCTGGGATAAAACCTAGATAAGAGAGTATGTGAGGAAGTATTGTAAAAGAATACCCTTTTTGGTTCAAATAATTTTTGAGATAAGATTTGGGATTCCTCTTCGCCTCTCAGTGGGGCACTATTATTAGGGCCTGACTAAGGCAGGGGCATATGGAGCAGTTGCCCCGGGCCCACACATAAGTGGGGAGGTCTCCAAATAAAATAGAAATTTTATTTTACATTTCCTTCTTTAATGAATGTTTTTCATTACTAAAGTAGTGAAGCAGAATGGCCCCAAAAAAGTTTTTGTCCAACTTTGGCTAGATCGGGCTCTGACTATTCTGGGTTGTTGTGTGTGTTTTTCTCCCTCCCTCCCTCCCTCCCCCCTCTCTCTCTTAATGGCAATGCATATTTTCATAATATAGGATCACTAAATAAGACAGGGGAGTAAAAAGTTGCATCTATTATCAGAGGGACTTTATTTCATATTTGAAATTAAAGTCTTATTTTCTTAGTAGAACAATAATTACATCAACCTACATGTGAAAGATGAAATTGTATGGTTAAAACATCTGTACATCTTGTAAGACATAAGTTAATTTACATTCAATCATGTCTCAGATGAATCAGGTTTAAAAAAAACTATGTAATTTATGGTTTATTAAATATTTTATCACTATACACATTGAAATGATCTTTATTTATGTTTATAAAAATCTGTTAGCCTATTTAAATTTCAAATTTTTATTTAAGTAGATAAAAATTAAATTTAATTTATTAAATTATTTTATTAACTAAATCCTGATTTTATTTTCTAATTTATGCATACATAAAGGACTAGTTTAGATCTTTTTGAAAGTATGTTAATGATTCTATATTATTATTTAAACTGAAATTGAGTAGTATTTTATATAAAAGGAATATTGATTTGTAGGTTTTAAACTGTACTTCTTCTTAAAATTGTACTTTTCTTAGAAAGCAGTTGCAGATAAACTCTCTGATCCTGTATCTCGAAGAAGAGCATCGTTCAAATCATCCAAAGACATCTGTGATTACATTAATGGTCTCAAAGTTAGCAAAGTAAGAAAATATTTATATTACTTTCATTGTTGATAGATGAATTGATTCTTTTAATTTTTTAAAACTGTACTGTGTAAAGAATTTTTTAATTAAAAATTGTATTATTTTTTCAAATAAATAGTTGAAATAGGTAACATAAAATTCCTTTTCTGTTAATCAATATTTTTTAAAAGATAGCAAACCAGTCATTAAATTGTCTGAAATAAAGAGATAAAAAACTTTATGAAAATTAACTGAATTGATAATTTTTCTTTCAAGTAAACTTTTTTCTACAACAGCATTTTCTTGTGATTTTACTTTTGTTTTATTATGCTGTATCTTTGTTCATGCAATTTAAATGGTAATTCGTTTCATTTTTGATATTTTATAAGGCACTTACAATTTCAAGCATTTTTTTTCTATGTTATGTTTATCCCGAAAGTACATTGATGTTTCACGAAATTTTTTATTGTATCCCATGCTCTGGATAGGCTGTGTTCAATTAAATTCTGAAATTAATATTGCTAAATTGTTTGGAATTGAGTAATGATTTCACAGAATGAGTCTTTTTTTTTGTCATTAATAACACTATGATTTTTTATGTATTTACTTTAAGCTGATTCTATTTTAATTATGCATCAATAATATTAATAACTCATAACAAATTAACAGTTTACAACTTTATAAACAAATAGAGATTTAAAAAAAACATATTATTGGTAGAATCTCTGCTTTTTTACTGGAGTTTGTCTCATATTGCTTTAAAATGTGAAATATTTATCAAAATTAATATTAACATTAAAAAAATCCTTAAATTCTTTTTTTTTTTGTCATAGCCCTGGTGTTTCTTGAAAATGGTATGTTTATATAACTAAACTAAGAACTAAGCTAACTTTTTTTTGTCCATTTTGCTCATCTCTGCTTTTCAAATAATGCCTTACACTCTTTTTATTTGGTGTTTATGTGTACTTCATTGAAATTTTAGGTGCAGTTGAGTATGCAGGACATTGAGACAATACTAGATACATTGGTTTTTGATGGAAAAGTAGAGAAATCTGTTATCTGCAATAATTCAACTTCAGATGAAGAGAACTCACAAAAAGTATATGGAGTTATCAAACCTCTCCTTTCTAATTGTGGATTGATGAGAGTTCCTTGTGGTGTTTGCCCAGTAAGCATTTAAAATGTATTTGTTAAATTATAATTTGCTATTTTAAATAAATCAAAAAATTTCCTCACATTTCAATTTAATAAGTTTTTTTATAAAATTTTTGGAAGTTTAAAAAACTTATTGTGGGGTATGATATTTTGAGATAATATGCTTCTGAAAAACGTTCCTTTCTTATTTTACAGTTTAATATGCTCTATTTAGTTCAAATAATAATGTAATATTTATTTTTCTATCAGGACAATATATATATAGTATCTTTTTACCTATTTTAAATCCTAATTGATGTCCTGTGTGTGTGTTCAATTAGCCCATATTACTTTATTTTAAAATTTTCCCTTGTTTCCTGATCTAATCCTACTTTTTTTTTATTTAACTATTTTCCCTATGCACACTCAAAAATTATTGAAGACTACATTTTTCAAGATTTTAGAAAAGGAATTTAAAAAAATCCCCCACATCCATTTCATTCTTTCCAAAGATATCTGAAGATTCTGCCTTCTAAATCTACATATATAACAGAAACCTCTATAGAAATATCTCAGTATAAAGTGCTGAGAAAGTTTCTTACAATTTTATCTTGTGTCCCAAAGTGAACGAGCATATTTCTTCAGTCATCTTCCATGTACCAATCATGCCTTTGCATAGAAAAATAAACTCTAGTTATTTCTCATTGTGCCATGATGATCATACATAGATGTATCACACAGTTTAAGAGAATATATGTAATATTCTTGATCCTCTTATGTGTATTTCTAGCTTATCTGGGGCATTTTATACTAATGCACCTTTCTAAAATCAGTTTTTCTTTCAAATGAGGATTGAAAAATGTTAAATGAAGGAATCCTTGATAATAATTCGCCTTACTTGCTGTCTTCTTGTTTGAAACTGAAATTGGTCCATTTGTATTGAATTGGGCCTCTTAATAGTAAAAGTGTTAAAATAAAAAACACTTTTGCAGGAAATTGTATAATGCTCAGAATCCTTTTATCATCTCCAGCAGTGATTTTTTATTAAAAAAAAAATCTAAATGAATTACTGAATGTACTGAGCAAATTTAAAAATTACTGAAGTTTTTTTTAAGGTAATATTTTTTAAAGTATAAAATTTTGTTAGATATCATGAATTGTATTATGGAATAATTTATTAAATTCATGTAAAATACTGAAAAATTTATTAAAATTATTTGCAAACTTGAGCATTAATTTTTTATGTTATTCTAAAGAGAACTTTAAAAATATATTTATTTAGAAAATTTTAATATCTTTAAAACAGATAATTTTATTAAGTATTCCAGTTTAAAAATGCTGAATGTGTAAGAAAGAAGAAAAAATTCTCAGAAATCTTTACAGTTATTATATTGTTTGCACTGTCCAACTTGGAATTGCATTCCACTCTTCAAGAAATACTTGCCCATTTTGATATTTAGGTCTTTCAAATTTGATATATATTTTATTTATTTACTTTAGGTCCTTAATGAATGTCGTGATGGTGGCATCATTTCACCAACAACATGTCCCTACATGAAAGAATGGCTGGAATATTGAAAGATCATTTAATAACACAGTCATTTTCATACATTTTTTTAAACCATCACAATTTATCATTGTTTTATGAGGCATTAGTTATAGAAAGCATGTAAAGATTCAAACAATAAAGAAAATATGTTCTAAATTCTGATGATTTCTAAAGCAATGATTTGCAATCTTTATACTTTTCTACCATTCCCTGTGATCAGCCTTTTTATTTTGAACTCCCTAAGATTCTACCATTGAAAGAGCCTTTTGTGCAAAGTATTTATTGTTATGTCAAAATTAGTTTAGAAATCAAATGACAAGCATATTTATGAGATTTATTTTTTGTGTTTCTATTTTTTATTATAATAGTATGAATTCCAAATACTAGCAGTTTGAAATATTTTTACATTAACTTAAAGTGAAAGCTTAGCATTGACTCACTACGAATAATTAATTCATCAAGTTGAAGATCATTTCAGTACATTGCTTGATTTTGTTTTGTAAATATTGAATTCAAATAATGATTTATTAATGATATAATCTTATATTGAGACTGCATGAAATTTAACATATTGTTTGTTCGTAATTATATGCATAAAATGTAAATGCTGCTTCCATTGGTTCTATGGTCGTAAAAGATATTAAATATTTCATTCCTCCAACACCCTTAGTAATTTTTTATTGCTATCCAGTGCATTTTTGATTAGTATGCTTTTGTGTGAGCATTGAAAAATAAAATTGTATAGCTTTTTTTAAATTTTAATATCCTCTTATATATTCTGCTGTCACTAGCATTATTTTCATTGATTCTTAATTGATCCACTGCATATTTTGAAACATATGCATGCCACAGATTGAAAATCATTGCTTTAAATTATGAATGGGTTTTATTTCAATTAAAAGAAGCTTCATTGTATATTTTGTTCTTTTTAGTTTAAACATTGTATAGAAATTTTATTAGTTTTTTTTCTCTAATTATTACTTAAGTGAAGAGTTTGCTTCAATGTATGTTTTGCTAGAAGTGAGATTTGTATTACTATGTTCAAAAAATTCTAGAATTAACTTATTAAGTGAAAAGAGTGCAAAATGAACTCATTAATTTTCTTTCGATCAAACTACACTACTCAACTTGGAATTTTTGTCTTTGTTAATGCAAGGACCTTGCTCAGAATCCCAGAACAGAATTCCAATGTTTTCTCCTTATTCTCCATTGTTTTTTGTCTTTGCACTTTTTTAGAAGTTAGCAATTGTTACCTCTTCATACATGGAAAAAATTGCATAGGTCTAACTACTGAGCTAATTTGAAAAGTCTGTGTCATAGCAGAGATTCATGCTATTCCAGAATAAAGTTTTTTTTTGAGTGTATATATATATATATATTCTCAAATTATTTTATGATATCATGATATTTTTTTTAAGTGGAAGAAAGGCACTAATGTTTTGTCTCCTTGAACTGTTTTTCCCTTTCCCTGTCACTACATCTCTGGTACCAGTATTAGGATATGAAGTTTTGATTAGTGATTTGACATCAAGTGGAAATTGTGAACCCCTCCCTCCATTATTGTAATGGGACATTTCTGAATTAGTCTTTTTAAATATTGTTATTTGCATCTTATTGATTTATGCAAACTACTGAACTGAAGAAATTCTTCCTGTACTATAATCAATCAAAAAAAAGGGGGGGGGGGCTTTTTTTTGTTATTGTTGAGATTGTAAGTTTTAAACCATATTTTGTGCATGTTTGCTTTGAAAAAAAAAATGGTTTTGACTAACCTTTCAGACAGTACTCTTTTCTTGTTCATTGAGAAATTGCATAGTTCATTTATATTCTTTACATAAAAATTCTGGAAACAATTAAATTCCAGAATTTTTTGAACATACTAATAGAATAACCAGCCTCTGAAAAGTCTGATAATGAAGGATTCAATAAAAAGCTTTATAATGAGATATTTTAAAAAGACCTTATGAGAAAGTATCACATTAAGATACGAGATTGAATAAGTAATGAGATTTATATTACACTTCGCATTCTTATTTAATAATTTATATTCAAAAAAATTTAAGTTCGAATTGTTTTTATCAGACTTTTAAAAGTAATTTATATGAACAAATTACCATAATTATTACAAATGCATTAGCTGGTTTGCATAAATAAGTTGCATACATAGGTTTATATGGTGTTGTGATAAGTTATTTTAAAATCTTATGAACAAACTGAAATGGACTTGAAATTTTTATTGATTTTAGTGTATAACATTTTTAGATGTAAATATACTTTATTATCATTCAAAATGTTTTTGAATATTGATGTATAAACTTGTAAAATATGTAAAATAAAAATTTCTTTTTCCATATAGTTTTCTTTTATACAAAAACAACACACTCTCTCTATCTATTTTATTCTTTAATTATGCATCATTAACTTTAATTAATGGAATTAAATTTTAGGAGTGTTAAACATTTTAAAAAATTATCTTTACTAAACATAGAAGTAAGAAGTAATAATACAATTTCTTTTAATTGGAATCCTATTTTCTATTTAAAAATGTTCTAGAAACCTCATTTAGAAATTGGCATTGTTCTGTCATCCATTTAACGGTAATTTTGCCAGTCATACGATAGCCCTAGGAAAGCTTTAGTTCTTAGCTTTATAAGATGGCAGATAAAATTACTAAATAGAATAAGTAGGGCAGGAATAAATTTACCTTTTCCATCCCAGTCATGGGGACTTTTATTTGTTGTTGCTTATATGAAAATCAAAAACTTTTTGTTCAGACTGTACTTTTACATCATTATCAATAATTTAAGAAATGTATATGTCTAAATTAAATGGTTATTTCTTAGTTTTATGAAATGTTGAAAAGTTCACAAATACACACTTATACAAAGGTGCTTTATTTATTTATTATTATTATTTTGGATAAGGTGTTTTTAACTTGTATGATTGGAAATGTATTGATATTTATTTTCCTTTCATAATATATTAGATACTTATATTCTTTAAACATTATTATCAATAATTTATTAAACTTTGATTTGGAATTTTCTGTTAAATACAACAGCCAGTCGTTTTAAACCATCAGTTCAACATCCCATTGATATTTTTTATAAATAGCTATAAAAATAGTGTAATTTTGTATTCATTTTAAAGTCACTAATTTTTACTGCAGTATCAAAAGATTCTGATAGCTGTACCATTTCATTTTTAGGAATTTCTGCTGTTAATTTTTGCTTTATTCAAGAGTGGTTTGATTTCATTGTGAAATGACCATATTAAACTTATAATAGCATTTTGAAATTCCCAATATTTATTATTTTCTATCTATTAAATTCATCATGTTTGATTAAAATTTATTCAATTAACTTCTGTAATATATAGTATTATTTCTCTTGTAATATTTAAGTAATTTTGATAATCTTTTAACTTGTAGTTTTTAAAAATGTATTTCAGTGTGTTTAAATTTTTATTTTTATTTTTAATTATTTTGTTTATTTATTTTTGTTTTTGTTTTAAGACTAGCAGCCCTGCAGCGTTCTGGCTCAGAACTGGAAGAAAAGGTTAGGCGGAAGGCCTCCTATTCTGCTTAAATATGATGACCCTATCATGAGAGTGAAAGAAGTGAATTATATATATAAGATTACTTGCAAATTTATAATGTACATACAAATTATATTACAAATAAAAAATGAGGATAAAGAATATAAATTACTAAATTTTTTTTATTATTTTATTATGAAGTTTTGATTAGAGAATTAAAAAATTAATTTGAAGCTGTAAATGTATTTAATACTGATTGGATATAAAATCATTTCTAAAAATGTTTTTTAAATATATCTATAGACTATTATTTTTAGATGTATTATTAATCTTGGGTGATTCTATTCATTTCTTTCTCTTATTCTTATTATAAAATTTTATTCCTTCTAAAATTTTCTTATATAAATTTTTATATATTTAAAACTTTGCTTCAGATTTAATGAATTATCTGCCCTCCCAACCCCTAATGATTTCTCTGTATTTTCTTGAAAATATGAATACCATTGATCAATCGATTTTCCTAAAGTAATTTATGCCTTTAGTAAAATTATGAATAAATAGCATTAATATCTGATATAATTATACTTTCAGATACAAATACCATATATATATAATTATACTAAAGGCATAATATATATATATATATATATATATATAATTTGCTTGATTCTAGATTATGAAAAATAGATTTTAAACTTTTTAAATAAAAATATAAATTTCATTTTTTCACATTTGCTTTTTTAAAAACTGTTATTTTTTAGTATTTAATAAGTGTGTAAGCTTATATATTCCCTTTTTTCACCATTTTAGTAATTTCCACATGGACTTATTAAGGTGACAGCTGTATTTCATTAAAAATGCAAAACCAAATGTATTCCTTTTCTTTGCTTTTGCTTTGTTGAATAAATTATGTATGCTCAAACTCCTAAGTAATTATCTGTTAGGATATACTATCCATCCATTAGTTGAATTTTGACCTCAAAAGTAGCGTTATTTTTAATAGTTTTTTCTTTCCTGGTAATACAATAATTTGGTAATAATCTGTATTTTTTTCACAATTTATTCGGTTTAAAATGTGTAATGTGTATATATTTAAATAAAACTTTCTGAAATGATTTTTTACCAATTAATTTTTCTTAGAAAATTAACATGGCAATATTTTATTTCACATTTTATTGTGATATTTTATGTATAGTGTGAAAAAAAATTACCAAAATCTATGCTTTCAGTTAAAATTTGCTCAGAAATGGGTTGAAAATGAATATTTATCTATTTTATAGAGGCCAAGTGGGGAGAGACCCAAAAGCCTGATGGATCGCATAATGATGTTTAGAGAAGCCCGAGAGCAGTGGCACAATAGAGTGGAAGACAAAGATGCCAGCCAATTTACTGTGGCTGGCAAAATGGTACAAATGCAGTATTCTCCTCAAGCTAGCCCAATTATTAGTAGAGAGAAATATAGCCCAAAATTGGCTCAGAGTAGAAGCAAAACAAATAATAAATTTATGATTACTTACTTTTATTTTTACATTATTTTTTTTAATGTTTGATATAAAGTAATCAAAATAAATAAATGATTAAATAAAATAAATAAATAAAAATAAACAAACTAAAAATGCATTAAGAAATTTATTGTATGATGCTTTCTACAACATACATATTTTATTTAATTGAAATCACGAAAAAAAATATTCTTCATATTTGATATCTTTTTAGGCGGTTTTAGAGACATACCACCATGCACTTATGGCACAAAATTCTCTACCACTTGAAACACCTTTGTAAAAAAGATCTATTTTTCTTTCCCTAATACTCTTAGTCAAGTAGTTGATAATTTATCAGATTTTTGCTATGTATTTTGTGGATGAGGAATTTATTTATGTCTGAGTATGGTTTATACAAATAAGATGTTTAGAATTTTCACTTTTCATCTGAGTTCTTGCATTAGCAAGCAAACACAAAATGAAATATGTATATTAACCTATATTAAAATATATACTATATATTTTTTTAATTTTCTTATTTTTAAAGAGTTAATTTAAATATCATGTTTCTTCATAACTTGAATATAATGCTGATTGTATTTAATATGCAAAGAATTTGACTTTTTTTTAGCTTTATTTGAAGGATACCCATTATAATTACATATGTAAGATTTATTGATAATATTGTATGTTTAAGTATTTCTATAAATAAATAATGAATAATTATGTTACAAAACGAATGAAAAAGTATTAATTATTCATAAGAATATGTCGTAGGTGCATGTTGTTACTCCAGTGAAACCTCCACCCTTCTTGTGGTGCAGCTCACTATAAATTTTTTAAAGGTATTTTCTATTCCCTTAGACCATAAGTATGTAAAATAATTGCATAGTTAGAAAAAATTAGAAAATTTATTTCAGTGCACTTTAGAGGGTTAATACTATGTGTAAAATAATATTTGAACTCATAAGGTGGGGAAGGGGAGCAATTATAAAAAGAAAATTCTGGCAAATATATATAAAATATTTTTTGTGTTAAATTAAATATGAAATTGATTTTGTTTAATTATTAATTGATATCGTTAGGCATTTGCACATACTTTTAACTTGATATTGCTCCTCCTTCTCTTTTTTCATCTGCTAATGTACTAAAGTAATGAAATTTTGTATATTTGTGTCTTTCTATTGATAATGTTCTATATTTTCTAGGAATTAAGCTGTCTTTTTTCCACTTGTTGATAAAACTAAATTATCAATTAATCATTTAAATTAATTAAAATTTTTACTCTAAGTTTTTTAATTGTTATTTAATATAAATAAAATATTTTCAAAGTTCTATGATATAATTAATTAGAAACTAAAAATTAAAATAAAAACTTATCTTACTTATAAAAGTGATTTAAAAATTATTTTGATTTACTTTATTTGGAATTCTTATTTCATTTGTGTATGGTTTAACTTTTGCCCTCAATAAATTATTGTTATCTTTGTATTTAATAAATTTCTAGTTTAAGAAATGCTTTTTTTGTGTGCATGAATAATTCTTGTTGGTTATGTAACTGGATCTTTGAAATTTGAACAATTTTATCCTTTAAGTCTTTAAACTATAACGAGGTTAATAAAAAATATTTGTTTTGGAGATTATAAAATAAAATTATACTAAGGATTTTTAAAGAAAATTATCTACTAGCCATAATAAAAAGTATTAAGTCAGGTTAATCACTTTGATGACTTCCTTACTTTTTTTTTGTGTGTAAAATTTTGTTTGTAAATCTTAAAAATTTGGGAAGGGGGGGGGAATGAAATGAAAATGGAACAGCTATCTCACAATGAAAGGAAATAACTTATTTTTAAAAAAAAATTACCAAAATTACACTAGTCCTTTTCCTATTGGTTTACCAGCGATGGTTGTTTTGTTTGTAGAAGTTGTTAATTTGAATTTAAACCAGTTTCAAGGAATGCCTAAAATTTTGCTAAGTGTGAAAGGCAATATTTCTTTGTCATTTTCATTGGAGCAAATATTCCAAATTTTCATGGCAAAAGATTGAAATGTGGTAGGTGTTTTCAACATTTTTTACTGAAGTATCATCGATTGATTCAGGGTGCACCTAATTGTGTATTGTCAAAAAGCAAAACCACTCCAGCTTCTCAAAATCTAACTCATTCAGGCTCTAAAAAGTTAAAAATTTCTTGTTGTAGTTGATTGTTGTTAATAAATTATGATAAAGTGACCTCTGATTTTCTGGACATATTTTATCTTTCTTTACATATCTTATGTGTTTGTGCTCAAAATCATGTGTTTGTGCTCATATCAGGGCATATCTATTCTACAATAAAATATGCTTTTTATCATCTGATCTTCCTGTGCACAACATTTTCTTCACACTTGTTCAACCCCCTAATTATAACCAATGTTTCTCTTTCATTTGATCCACCCTATGACTTTAGAATTTTCTTCGCCCTTGTTTTAATATAATTGCTGTGTAAATATGATATGATTATGTTTGTTTTATATTTTATGGTGCATGTGCTATTAAATTAATTAGATTGCATTAAGTCCAATGTAATTAAATATATTACAAATGCACTTTTACAAGGATATAAATTATTTCAGTTTTATTAATTTTAAGTGATAAATACTTTCTTGTTAGTTTATTTAAATTCAATTGTCTTCCTTTCCAACCAACATCCAAGAGATTTCCAGTTATCTTAGTCAGATTGTGCCTTCTACACCTTATCACTTAAGTAAAAGTCAGTCTTCCCTGATTACTAATAGTGAGTTGCATTATAGTTAAGCAATTTGTTCATCTTATAATTGTAAAGAAATACACTGCTCAAAACAATTCAAGGGTATTATGAGTCTTATATATATATATATATATATATATATATATACAATGGAAGAAGACAGTCACAAATGCATGTTTTTCTCATTTTCAAGGTTTGCAGTATTCAAATTTTGAATGTGATGTTGAAGATAATGCTTTAATGACAACAAATTTGATTTGATTTTCAACTTAATGTGAGAAAAAGTGGAAAATAATTATTGACATTCAGTAAGTGCATTGTTTCAATATCTTAATGGAGTCATTTAATTGAATTAGAAGCTTGGAAAGTTGTCAGCTAGTTAGAAGTAAGGCAAACTTCAGATGAATGAGCAGAAGCCATTAGATTTTCTGAAAGTTTGATTTTCAGTATCTGGAATGCATTTTGGAGATTGGAAGACCAAAGATCAGGGCAGTGGAATAAAGATGCAACAACGTGCAATGAAGACAGTTATTACTGCTAACGGCTTGAGGTCACCAAAATCTGCATGCCACTCTTCTTCAACAAAACCTAAGCTTGGTTACTATCGATACAGCATTGACACAAACTGTTCAAAACTACCTTAACGCTGTAGATCTGTGTGCTCGGTTCGGTGATATTCTGTTTTTGACATGTTTTTCTGTTCATCCTGATAATATAAGTATTTTCATCTAGAGAGAGAATGGCATTGGAAACAATCATGTGTTTGTGCTCAAAAGTGTAAGATTTGCCTGTGGGTGAGTGATGGTGTACGCTGGGATCGCCATTGATGGCCACACTGATCTTCGTATCATTTGAAATGGAGCTCTGATTTTTTATCGATTTAAGAAGACCGATGAGACTCGGAGATCTATTGTAGTCCCTTATACTGCTACAATTAGAGATGATTTCATGTTAATGGATGACTATTGCTGGTCACATCATGCTAACTTGGTGAATGATTTCCTTTTGGAGGAAGATATCATACAAATGGATGAGTCAGTGTGTTTGTTCTCTGGTCATGAAACCGATCAAACATGTAGGGACATACTAGGGAGACGAATTGCTGGATGCCTACGACCCCCTACAAACTCTCCAAGAACGGGAAGATCTCTCCTGCAGGAGTTGGGAAAAAAAAACTTTAATTTCTCTTTAATAGCCACATTGACTTGATGCCTCAAAGCTGTTCAGTGTCGCTGTCATTCAGAGAAATCATACTCCGTATTAAAAATTTTTTTCTTTTAAGGAAACATCTTTTTTTATTTGTCTTTCTCCATTTATTCCCAAATGTTTAATAAAACAAAAAATTTTTTTGCCAAATAAATGTTTTTTTTAGATATATAATCTGCTATGTCTCTTGATAATGTATCTATCATTTAAACAATTCTCCAGGTGCAACTCACAGCTGCAATATCCTTTAATTGTTTTGTGCAGTATAGTTAAATTCTTTCCTGTAGAGGGCTTTAGTGAATCTCAAATTTATTTTTAGTTTACTTCTGCTCCTTTTTTTTAGTTCTACATAACATTTTCAGATTTTAATTTTACGATCTTATAAAACAATTTGAATGAGAAAAATGCTGCTATAACTTCCTTGTGTAATCTTTAACATTATATATTTTTTAAACTATTATTGAATGAACAATTATTAGGTTAATTTTATAAATATGTTTCCACATGTCTGATTTCAGACTTTTTGGTTTGATTATAAATATTGCAGAATGCTTTTATTATTTAAATAAAGGCAAAAAAATATAAGTTTTTATGAGATATAAAAATATTTAAATTAAATAATAGTTAAATAAATATTTAAAAAATACAGGGAATTGTAAATGAAAAAAATATATATTACTAGCTTTTACCCGTGACTTCGTACGCGTATAAATTTTGATGTGTATGTGAGAAGTGACAGTCTAAAATGTTACCGAAACCGTATGCATGCTTAAATTTTCATCGTCACAGCTGGGGTAACGCAATGCAGATTAAAATTTTTTTTGTTTTATTTTCATTCAAAAGCATTTCTAAAGGAATCAAAAGATCTATTAATTAACAATGTTTAATTTTAAATTCATCATACACTACAAAAATAAACGTAAACGTTTGAAATAACCGTTACATCTAACATCATTAGCGTGGGGGAGATGTTATGTTTTTGAAACCATAAGGGTACTTTTCCGTTTGTCGGGCTCAAACGAACAATCGCCAAAGAAAGTTGAGAACATTTGGCGGAATTCTAAATTATTTGCTAACGAAACATGCCACTATAAGCATATATAAAAAATATATAGCTGACACAAATACAATTTAATTACAAAAACACACAGTGGAGCAGTTTTAATATATAGTCATTTTTGCACAAAAAAATAGTTTGCTACCAAATTTTAGCGAAATGCCGTTTACAGTCACAAGGTTTTGATGCTCGTTGCTGTAAATTACTGGAAAATAGAAAAAATATCAATAAATGCAGTAATATGGAGTGCGCTAAAAATTTAATCGAAAATGATGAAAATAGGCAAAAGAAATAAGTACAGCAAGAAAAAATTAAGAGAAAGGAATAGTAAATAACGAATTATATTAACACAAGAACAGCATAAGAAAAAAATTTAATAAACATTCCTTTAAAATAGTAAGATAATATTAAAAGAGCACCGGAAATAGAAAAATAAAAACAAAAAGCTCAGGCAGATGTTTTCAGATTTTTTTATTCTTTATTTTTGGGCGGAAAAGTTAGTTTTTAATTTATAAAAAATTAGCCACTCAATTAACCGGAATAAAATTTAGCCTATGTTCTTCTGTAGACTATAATCTATCTATGTGCTAAATTTCATCCAATTTCCTTCAGCCGTTCTGGCGTGATTGAACCCCATCATCCATCCATCTATACAAACTTTCACATTTATAACAGTAGTATAGATAGATGAATTGAATTAAAGTTTAAAAAATTATTTATGTTTAGTTCTTCATACTTGAATGACATCAAAGCTGTGATGTTAGCTGTGAGCACATTTAATTCAAATTTCCATTCATAATCATAATGCAGTAACTTTTATTAGCAAACAAAAATTAGTAGTTTTGATTTCATTAAAGATCTGTTGATATTGTTTAAATAAACAATTATATATGTTCAAGCTTATAGAGTGTGTGAAACTTAATGCTGTTGTTGTGATGTTATTTAAGTGCAAAGTGCTAAATTCTTAGATCTACGACTATTTTAAGATTTAAAAGTCATTTTATAAATTTTTACTGTAGTGGATATCCAAAAATTTATATATATATTTAATTTTATACCCCTTATACTTAATTATTTCAAAAATTTTGTTCTTAGTTTTTTTTTAAATATGTTTTTTGCTTATAGGTAATATATCAGAACTTGAAAAGGTAACTAAAGTAAACAGAGTTTCAGTTCCCAAAATTGATGATGAAAGCTTCACTTCCTTTTTCAAATCTGTGAAAGACAGATATTGAACAGAATAAGCGTCAGCACTTTTGATATATCTGATGAAGTCTTTGAATTTATATCTTCTGAGACTCATGATCTGTAAGTTATCTTTATTTTATGTACTTAAATTCATTTTGAATAAAAAATTTATTTCAAAAAAATTATCAATTAAAATTTAAATTATTTCATGGTTTTTTTTAATTACTTAAATGCTCATTTTATATAAAGGATTTTGTGAAAAGCATGAAATGGAAAATAAGTTTAAATTTTTAGAAGATGTTATTCTTTGTCTTCTGTTCCTTATAGAAGAAATGCATTTACATTAAATGGGCTTTTATGAATGAAATGTTTATTTTTAGCATAAAATGGGCATTTTGATTTTGAATGTTTTTATATTATAAAATAATTCATTTCAAATAATATACTTTTAAAATCTAATATTGATAATCATATTTCTTTTAAATGGAAATCACTAATATATTTTCCATTTAAAGAAATCTGCACTTAATTTTTTTACAAGTGGATAATAAATTGAAACATTGTCCAAACCTTCCTTTTTAGCATAATGTTGTAGATTGAATATTTTTTATGTGTACTTGATCTTGATGGAAATTTGTTTATCTATCAATATATAAAGTTGTATTTATAAATATAATCTTTATATTTATGATATAAAAGTTATATCCATAAAGATACAGTATTTTATAGCTATATCATTTACTATGAATGATATACTTTTTTTATCAGTTATTAAATTGTAATAGTGTGTAAATTTGGTTTGTAATTAAATATTATTTTTTCTAAGAAGCTACTAACATGCATCTAATTTTATTTAAAGATAATGATTTGGATATTTTCAGATCCTTTTGATTAGTAAATCATCTAAATGATAGTTTTAACTAATTCAATATTTTTTCTTCTTCTCTTTTTATGTATACTCTATAAAGTATGATCTTTTGTTATACTTTTGATTGTGTTCTTTTTATGAAGAAACTGTTCCTTATTCCTTTGTTGTATTTATCAAATTGGGAAGCAGAATAAAGAAAAAAAATAATTTCATCCTTGTCTTGTTCTTACAAAATGTTTCTTTGAATATCTTATGCACTTTAAAAGTAGTTTTGTTTGGATAGAAATTTCTTCAACCTTGATATCTTTAGAAAAATATTATTGCAGATAAAAATAAAATTAGATTGTTAAGAAATTCCAGCACTTCCAAGATAATATTTTTAATAGATTAAGAAGTCAATAAGATTTTCTGTTTGTATCAAAAAAAAATTTTTACTGGTGGAGTATTTTTTATATTATCAAATTAGAGATTAAATATGTATAAATAGTTTGGTTTTGGACAAGGGAGTTTATACATTAAAGAGATAACTACTTTTGATTTGCTTTTATATTCCATACAATATTCTTTTTTTCTTCTAAATATACTTCCTCATTTTTAGATTAAGTCAAAGAAAAGAAGCTTAAAATTCAAAGGAAGCATGCATCTTCTGGAAATCCTCTGAGACTTTTCGCTTCACGTTCTGATTTGAATCAAGATTATGAAGAAATTCATAGAGTGGCTGAGAAAGAATTAGAAAGAAGGAAAATTGAAAGATGTATATATGATAATTGCTTTGTTCAAATTTTTTGAAATGCTTTTTGATTTAGTAAGCTCTGAAAATTATATTTTTGAATGGCTCATCCCTCATAATTCTAAACATGCCAAGTAGTTGTTCTAACTTTTTCTGTTTTTATTATTCAATTCCTAGCTAATAAATCACATTTGCTAGCATGTGATCTCAGACATTCTTGAGTTAAAATATTCTTCTAATTATATAATGATTCATTTTATATAAAAATTAGTCTCTTTTAAAATCATATGTCACAGGGTTGAAAGATATCATACTAAATATATTATTTACATATTGGAACAGTTATACCCAAAATGATTTTTTTCAAACATAAAATGAATGTATATGTTTTATTGCAGAATAATATTTCTCTTAAATAAGAGAGAGAGGAAGGAGGCTTATTTTCCGGCTTATGCTCCTGTAAAAATTCTTAGCTTGTGCCAGGCTTAAATAAGATCTTATCTTATGAACAATAAACAAAGATCTTATTCTGAATGCATTTGTAATGTTTGACGATTAAAATTTGACAAATATTTTGCGAAGTAAAATGTGACAATTTGATTCCACTTAATTTTATTTTGTTTTTTTTCTTTGTGGCCCTACATTTTTGTTTTAAAGAAGACATCATCAAAATGTCAAGTTTTATAGCGAATCTAATTTTATAATTGTGGGATCTTAGTCTTGGGATCTTTCACCAGAGGTATACATTTATAATAAATCTGTAAAATCTATCCTCTTCTTCTTGTCTGTGTTGTAGGAATTAGGGTAAAAACTCTTTCCAAAATTCTAGCTATCTGTTTTTAATAAAACAAGATTTAAATATAACATTTAAAAAAACATTTTATATGCATAATAATAATTATTTAATCAATATAATTATATTATTGAGCTGATAAGTATTATTATTGAGCTGATAGATACTGCTTCATATTGAAGTGTTAAAATTGAAAAAGGAATTCAGTTTTAAGAATATGATATGCTTTAAGGCGGAATTACTATTATGAGATTTCTTTTAACTTTTTCTTATAGGAAGTATACTAAGTATTCGAATATAAGATTCTGATGAATCTTCACTTATCAAACCTCTCTGAGACTGTAAAAAATAATTTTGTAATTATGTTTGCCTATCTTGAACATGATTGCTTGAAAATACTTTCAAATAGAGGAATGAAATTTAGTTTTTGGTCAAGGAATACAATAGTATGAAACAAATGAAATTTAGTTTTTGATCAAGGAATACAATGATATGAAACAAAAAACTAGATGAACTAATATGGTACTCAAGTTTAAATAAAAAGATAAAATTTTTATGTCTAGATCTGATTTTCTTCTTTATGCTTCAGTATCCTATTTAAACTAATTGTCAAAAAATACCTCAATTAAAACATATTTTAAAATATTGAAGTTTTAATCAGTTAAACTTATTTTGAATAAAATATAAGTTATCCTAAAGTTTTATTTTAAAGTATGAGTATACAAAACATCAAAGAATTTTTTTAACTTGTAATTTCAATAAAATTATAAAATTTCAGTGAAGATATATTACCTTGCAAAATTTTATCATCTTGTATATACCAAAATAAAATTGTCTATCTTTTAGTGGCCAAAGGTTCTAGCTTAGCTATATCTGCATTAGCTGGCTTAGCATGTACAGAAAATTTTAAAAATGTTGCCTTGAAAAAAGGATCTCCTGTTGACCGTGTTTCTGAAAACTAAATTTATCTTTTACAAATAAAAGGTACATACAATAAATAAGTTTTCTTGAGTTTTTTGCATTATTATATATAAAGTTATATAAATATTTGAAGTTAGTTTTGAAGCTTTAATTATTTAATAAAGTTTGTCTAGTGCTTTCCTAATTGTTCAAGTTAATATTATTGCTGCAGATAATTATTTTGTGTGAGTTTAAAATTGATTGAAACATAAACTTTCTATATATGAAAATAAAGTAAATTTATTTCTATCATTTATTAATTTTGATGAAAATAAAAAAAACCATATAGCTAATAAAAATGTCTATGATATATTTGTTGTCCACATGTTACTGTTTGATTGAAAATCTATTTTTACATTGTTAGATGATTGATTTTTTTCTTCTTTTTGGTGTAAAAGAAATGAATATATTAAACACTTATCTTTGAAATATTGAATAATTTACAATAAATATAAAATATTAGAGTATGAAACTTGTTAAAATAATATTCAATTATTAGCAGAGATTTTCTTTTAAATTTGATATTATTATTTCTTTACAAGTTGTTAATTACTCAAAGTATATAACATGTGTAGCATATTTTACTTTACATTTTGTAAAGTATTTATCTGTTCTGAAATAAAAGAAACATGTTTTTATCTCATTGCAATAATCACTTTTTCCTTCTACATTTTCAAGTTTGAACCAAACTTTATGAATCTTTTTCTTTATAAAAAGTAATTTTATAAATCTAATTGTTAACTTCCCTTGCCATTTTAAACATAACATTATGACTTTAAAGTGCTATGATGATTTATTATAAATATTTCATTTTGCTATGCATCCTTTCGAAATTTAGCTATAGTAATATATTTTTGATAATTTATGCTCGTTTATTTTATTTATTGATTGTGTATCTTGGAAGATGTATGGGAAATTGTAAAATTATTATATTTAGTTTTGATTCAATTAGACCTTTTTTGTTTTTGTTTTTAAAAAAATCAAAATTCCGATTTGTCTACATATTCTAATTTTTTTAAAATGTAGGATGTGGGCATGCTCAAGTCAGATTAGTGGAACCCAAAGCATCCTCTTTAAACCATGGTGAAAGTTACGTTCTTGTCATTCCTCATCGAGTGTATTGTTGGCATGGAGAATTCAGCAATGTTATTGATAGAGTGAAGGTGAATGCATAATAAACCATTTTGTACTATTTATATATATGTGTAAAGTCTTAAAATGATGTGATATGTTGTAAAAATTAAATTTTTATGAGCTACATGAATGAATTTTACTATAAGTCAGAAATTGCATCAATGGATGCTTCAGTTTATTTAGTCATATATTTAATAGATTCATGACTTCAAAAGTGAAAGAACATATTCAAGATCATGTTTAGATCATTCTATCTTTATATAGATTTAGTGTATGTTTAATTTACTGTAATGTGTCCTTCAGTAATTTTGCAGTGAGTTGTGAGAATGGACATTTGATTGCTTTTCTCAGTATAATTTGCAAACAGACAATATAAAAAGTCAAGTGAAACAACAATAGCTATTTCAAAATATTCTACAAATATCCTCTTAAGTGTGTAGAAAAAAAATTGATTGCTTTTAATTTGTAGAAAATTATTTAAACTTATGATTTTGTTATACCAGTTTGATTCGAGTTGCTAAAGTTGTATTTGTTCGATTTTTATTTTTGCCTTTTGTATGTTATTATCGTTAAAATAGCATTATCTGAAATTATCATGAATAGTTTTCAGAATATTCATTTTTATTATTAATTTCATAAATCATTATTATATAATATAGAGATTAGAAGGAATTATCTTTTGTATATTAAAATATATATTACATTAAATCAATTTTTTAAAAAAACTTTATTAAAATGATCATTATTTTTATTTTAGATATTTATCTTTCATATTTTATTGCATAATATAAAATTCCATCATTTAGTCTTGAAATCTTCACATTATTCTATGTAAATAATATATATATTTTTTATATGTATATATCTGCTCTGTCTTGAAGAGAAAAAAAATTTCATAAATATTTTTGATGATATTATGTATTGCTTCATTTTAACAACAATAACAGTAGTAATAAATCGAAAAAATTTTATAGGCTGCAGAAGTTGCAAATTTAATTCAAACCTCAAAAGACTTGGGATTCAAAGGTCAGTCAGAGGCTATTATAGTTGAAGAAGAAAAAGCTTCAAGAAGAATTTATATGAACATACTGGGTGGTCAAATAGCCAGGGTCTAAGCATTAAAAATAGACAGAGAAAAAAAAAAACTTAAATTTTTATGTGCTTCAATTCCATGGAATGTTTGTAAGAATTGAAATTTTTATGTCTGTACTTCTGTAAAGGAATTTAATTGCTGAAATGAGTGTAATCATTTCCGGTTTATGTGTCTTTTTTCCTCTTGTTCTATTTTTTATGTCATTTCTTTATTAAGTTATTAAGCTCTTGATGAGAATTGTGTTAGGAGAAGTAAGATTAGCTTGAAAATTCGTGTAAGATACTTACAAAAGGTTTAAGAATTGCATTTTAACTGTTGCTATAAAAGTTGTATCAATGTTATTTATAAGGGATTATATGAATTTAATTCTAGGGATTATAGATGATTAATTCGAGCTATTTTTATTCGAATTAATTGGTAATTCTAATTTTTTTTCTTCTTTAGTCCCTTGAATGCTAAATTGAAGTCAAAAAATCATTGGTAAATAGCATTTTTTAATTGTGTCATTAGTGCATTAATTCAATAAATAGTAAAATAAACTGAGCGGCGGAGAAAAAAATATTTATTTTTTGATCACTGGTTTATAATTTATTAAACTTGTGGAATTAAAGAAACTAAAAATTCTATTTTTTACATTTTTTTAACATTTTTAGCTCCGAAAACAGTGTAATCCCACTACATTGTTTTTTTATATATGAATTTTTGTAATAGCGTCATGTTAAGAATATTAAAGTATTTAGCCTTCCCCAACGTTAGCTAGGATTAATTCTTTATATATATATTCTAAAACTGGACCTGTAAAGGTCATGAACACCGAAAATCCTGTTTATTTTCGAGGCTCTTTGTATTACTTTTTTATTACGTACGTCTGAATAGATTTTGCCAAAATTGATGTAAATATTTTAAACATCGATACAATCTTTATAGCTGTTTGATTCAAATCCTCTTTCTGTCTGATTGTTTCTTCTTCTATGGAACTTAAAAATCTTCCTGGATGATTAGAATTGTTGAAATATCATGGAGTGCTATGCTCCCAATCGTGACACATCCACTATCATAAACCATTTTGATTCTGTGCGCATCGCCACCAGATTAAAGAAAAACAAAAAACAATTACATCATGATATTTATAACAATAAAAAAGTAGTAATTAATTAAGGTAAGAAGAATCTAATCAGTGCTTTAATAAGGATGTGTCTTACACGGATTATCTGTATTCCCTTCCAGAGCTCAGTATTTAGAGTATGAGTTAATAAATTTTGTGTCATTTATGAGAGAAAATAGCGATGAGTTTCAGTGCACGCGTAGAGACTGGTTATATTGTCTTTCGTGAATTTCTTTTGGGAACTCGATGTGAAATCGAAAGGTAGCGTTAGCTGGCTAACACTTGTTTTGTGCCAGCTTTTCTTGTTAACATATGTTGTACATTTTAACAGAAGTGGAATTAGCTGTAAAAATATACTTGTATTACCGAGATTAATAAATATGTATGTAAATCTAATCCTGACTTTATTTCTCTATCTATCGTAAAATTTCAAATAGAAATTTGGAGATGAGATTGCCAGCCCGCCTCAGATGTCGTCCTCGTCATCTGACGACGCTTCAAAATGACGAGGTCCGTCCCAAAGCAGCTAATGTGTTGCTTTAAAACAGAACGTTAATATAATAACTAAACTAAACTTGTAATTTTGTTTTTCAAAACAATCAGTACCATTTTCAATGGAAGACGAAATTGAACGAGTCAATTTTGAAAAAATCACTTCATTTTTCAACCATTGTTACTTTAAAACTTCAATTAACGAGCAAATGTTTTTTCCATTAGGAATTCATCTAAAATAGAAAAATGCTTTCCATTCTGAAAAAAAATTTAAATTTACAGTTATGTAATTTTCTTTTGATTATGCTTGATATTTACAAGGAAGTTGTCTAAAGACATTGATTTTTAGATATTGTAGGGTCGTGGGCTGGGCTGCTGGTGAGTTGGGCCAAAGAAAAACTCAGGTCTTGGAGAAATAAAAAATCTATTTCCAGCTATAATACATATATATTTCGCCCAGGTACACCTTCTTGGTTAATGATTTTACAAGCACATAAGTAATTCAGTTCAGAATTCCACTAGGGGAAGATCCTGTGTTTCAGATAAGTTAGGAACCTCTCTCGGAGGTGAAAAGACATGACGGAATTCTTAAAACTCCCAAGATGCAGCCAGAAATTCGGGATTATCTGCTCGTCGATTAACCTGCTGGGATTTCCGGAAACATAAGGTGATGAACTGGCTTGAAGGGCAACTCAGAAGACAAGCTGTTCAACTATTCGGAGGTCTCCCAAAGCTCTAGTGAGTTTTCACACTTCAGACAGGACGCACTGTGATCCAAAAGTTCCGATGAATTTCACGTGGGCTCAGTTACAGGGCGCGGCTGCATACGTACACTCCAAACTCTTTCCTAAGAATTTTACACAGAATTCCAAGCTGAATTCTAACTCCAATCACTAGCTCTCGCCTTGTCAGTCAGCCTCCTTCCCTTGTCCATCTTTTTCCTCTCCTTTTTGTTTGGGTCTCATACGCCGGTCTTCGATGACAAATGACCAATCAGAGTAGTTCCCAACTTTCATTGGATCATCTGACCTAAACTATCTTTCCAATCGCATGAGGGGGAAAAGCATCGATTAGCAAAGAGATGGGTGGTCTCTCTTCCTCTTAGTTGAGGTGGTCTATCCAGAAGGAAAGAAACGCCATCTGCCGCCGGTCAGTTTTGTGTTGAGTTGAAAGGCGGGCGTTTCTTATCTATTGACAAGGGCACATCTGGACTTAGTTTGACCGCTGTACTTCGCTTTGAGTACCAGATGTTTGCATTTTACAAATTTCTCTGCTATTAGTGTCTACCAGCTACAAAGGGTTATTTTCCCGTGGGAACGTAGTTCGGTATATTCTTATCTGTTACTTTTCTGAAATCATCACAATGCGCTTCATAAGTTCCTTGATAAAAACCATCATATGATGGCAGCGTGAGAATCTTCACATTGCTCTGATTAAGGAAAAAAAATGGATTGTCAACTTAGTTCCTTCTTCACTCTTCAAACATACATTGCTAGATTCTAGCAGCTTTGGAATAATTTCCAATTATTATGTTAATAATATTAACTAAATAAGGTTAACAATTCTCGTTGAATATATGCCTTGAAGTGAAATGCCGTTTTCCTAATTTGTATTCCTTAGTTTTATTTGTATTACGCTAATAAACGCGAAAAATCACATGTTTTACGAGAATACGTTAGAATAATGTGTACGGATGTTGTGTTTGGCTCGTTTAACACTGAATTTGGCTGATACCAATCAAATGAGATCGGATAACATCATGAGATGTGAAAGATTTATTTAAAAGTAACTCATAAATATTATTCAAATATTTATGACTTATTACTCAATAGTTATAAAACGAAGAGAGCTACACAAGTAAAATTCGGTACGCTGATTTAACATCTGAAGTGCAGGAATCTGTTAAATTTTGTCCCAAATCCAACCACCTGTTGTCGATCTTTACTTTCAGAAACATTTAAGCACGATAGTTCACAAATGCCATGCTTTAAATGCATCAATGATGAGATTTTTATGAACTCAAGTGTACTTTTGTGTTAAATTTTTGTTTCATTCGGTCGAGTAAAACACATTTAAAGTACAAATGTGATTTTTGGATAATATTAACTGAAGAAGATTGATCACCAAAGATGACACAAAAGATTCAGTAGAAATATGATCTTTTGGCGTGGATTTAGTATTTCCTATTTATTGTAAGCCATGGAAACCGTTTTCTGGCATGAGAAATCTTTCAGAGAATATGCGAGAAAGTTTCACTCCCATTCGTTTTGGGATGAAATTTTCTATAATAACTTATATTATTCAAAATTAAATGTTACTTTCAGCTTTCCATTTCAAATTGTTAAGTTAGCATATAATAAATGACTACAGTTTTTTAAAATTTTAAATACATTTTGTTAAATTTGGATATAATGTGTTACTCTTGTTAATTTCATCAATCATTTTAAACGACAGAGTTATTTTGATATAATTAAAATTAATATATCTTAATCCTTTCTGTGATATTTTTAAGAAAGAAGTATTGCGAAACCTCTTTGGGGGGGCGGGGACAATAAAAATGGTTATAACAAAACAAGATAGTTAAAATCTACTTTAATATGACCTTTCAGCTATAAATTAGATTTAGCTTCATGCTTTTTTGAGATTAATGCTCAATTTATATATATTTCAAATTTAACGAAGATAAAATTGGATAAAACATGAAAAAATAGAAATTTGAATAAATTTAAGGGTAATCTGTTGAATCACCCCTCCTCTTCGCTAAAGGGCGATAAAATTCCAAAACTCGTGAGTCGTGTTTCTTAACTAAATCGAATGCATTGGCTCTTGGAGGGTTTCATTTCTCCGAGGGAGAATTTGCAACAGCGCAAAGAATTGGCGAGTTGTGAAAAGTGCCCCAAGTAGAGAGGTGATTCTCCTATCTCGCCAAATTTAACATGGGCTTCGAGTTTGCTTATATTTTAAGGCGCAAAACCCATTTTTGGCTAAGCTGCGCCACATAAATGTTATTAAAATATTTATATCAGTTTTTGATAAAATTCGATGCTTTAGATGTCTTTGAAATCCGAATGTAAAAAATGCTAAACAGTGGTGTAAAATTTGACGTAGTATTAAAAAACGTGGTTAATATTTATATACGATTATTAAAAAGTTATAGGTGCGATCGTAGTTTAACCCCTGCTTGGCGCGCTTTTCGAAAATCGCCAACCACGATCTAGGGTTGGTTTAATAGGAATCTAGGGTTGGTATAATAGGAAAACCATAAAGTTCTCATCTTTGGCGAATTATCGCCAACTTGGCGAAGAAGGGGGTTAAACTACTAATCACCCAAGTTATATTTTAAACGTCTATTTAAAAAATTATGTTTTAAAAAATGTAATATTTTTTTTAAACCTAAACATGTTAATAACAAAAGTTTTTGAAAAAAACTCCTCTAAATTAGGCTGAGAGATCTGAAAAAAACTTTAGGCTCTGTGAAACAAAAATGTGTGAAATAAACACGGAACAGGGTATAATCCTAGTATACAGTACCTTTGATTTGGCGACTTTATACCGAGAAGCTGTGACGTCATTTCTGCCACGGATTCTTGTTGGCTGGTTGCCTAAGCTATGGTTCCTGTTGAGTTGTTCAGATGTTTGGCGACGTTTTTCAAAATGGCGCCAAAGGGGTACCGTATACTAGGATTTAACCCGGATAACTAGTAATAAGGATATAAGTAGATCAAAGCAGTGCTGATTCACTCATTAGTTTTCACATTGGATGCGATGAAGGCATTTCATGGATATATTAATTATCTTTGATTCAAAGTTATATTAATTATCTTTGAGTTTATCGCTAAAGCAATCGCCTAAATGATCAAATGGAATAATTGCATTTGCAGCCCTTCTATTATTATTTCACTGCATCACTTGCCTTCGCTGTCTTGGTCTAGGGCATAATTGGTGATATGAGGGGGCTTATTAAAATGGATTTCAAACGACACATCTAAAGAAAATTTCTCTGAAGAAATTTTAAGAGGAAATGCTACAGAAGACTGAAACGGGTCAATCTTTTATGCATCTATTTTCATTTCTGTGCTATGAACTAAGTAAGCTTGAATCACTTCACTTGAATAAGTAAGTTCACTCGAATCACACATTTCAGCTCTGCAAACAGTTTCTGAATCCATTTCTGGTTTTCAAATTAGACTGATATATTTTTGAAATCCTCTCCCCGAGTCAATAGCCTTCATCTTTGAGTTCTCCTCTTTCCTTGGCTTTTTTGCGTTTCCGTCTGGCTTCAATAGATCGTCTTCTTGAAGATTTTCTGCTTCTAGACCTATTACGACTGCGTCTTCTTTCCGCTGCTGCCCCCGATTTTGCCCGTCTTCTGCCTACAGATTTTCCAATTTGCTCCGAGACCTTAAAGGAACCGTTGATAATGTTACGATCCATGGTTTCACCTTAATCAAGTTGAACTGCGTTGTGTTCAGATGAAATTACATTGATTGAGTTAATTTAAGAAACGAAAATCTCATTAAATTTTTTTAATTAAGTAGATTGTTATTTTAGAAAAGATAATTTGGATTCCAAAAAATAACAAATATATATATGTATTTTTAAAAATGAATTTAGTTTTAAAAAAAGGTTTTAAAAATCTACTTTGTTTTTTAAAATAAGAATAATTTGACTATCTAAATTCTTTTAATAAACTTTATCTTAAATATTGCATTAAGCTTAACTATTGCTACCCTATGCTTCACGAGCTGCTCTCTTTGAGGTGAGATTTCGCTTTACAATCATGTTGTTGTTTCTCATCCCGTGACCAGCAGAGCTAGATCAGGTCGATGAACACATTCATCCTGAGAAAGTCCGGTACCATAAGAAGATACTGGGAATTCATAATAATCCAATTTGCATTCGTTAATTCATAAAGAATAGTAACCAGTATTTTAACAGTTAAAGAAAAACTAGTTTTAGATAATGCGAAGATGAGTTATATGCTAGATAGACAAGACACCTTCTTCAAAAATGTTTTGGGCATTAAAGCATTTCAATATCTATTAATTCTATTGACATATAATGTATCTATTAATTCTGTTGACGCCTGTTTGCGTCTCTTTCATTCATCTCCGTTCCATGCTGCATGCCACTCACCGTCATTTTGCACTCCATCTTACCACTGGAGCTGCAGTGTCTCGAAAAGGGACTGAATCGCACCGGCGGAACTTTGGTGCAGCTGTCAACGGACGGAGAGTTCGATTCGGATGTTTGTGTGCGCTCTTAGTGTTTGTGGATGTCATGTTTTTGCTCTCTTCATTTGGTAACAGGGAATAACAACCTTTGATGCTATAAACCCCAATCTCCTAATTTTTTCAAGTTTCAAGATGAGATATGAAATATTGTATCGCTTTTTATCACTTTGATTTAATATATCGTCCTAAATGGTAAGTATGATAAGTTAAAAATGTGTGGCAGCATTAAGTCACCGTGGAAACCAAAAAACTTTGGTTTTAGTTTTGTTTTGTAGAAACATAAATAAAATATTAGAAAATAGTATTAATTTCAAGCCTCAAAAAAGCGACCATATCACAAACTATTATCGAAACAACAAATATGTCATTTCCTTAGGGGACATCCCTAGCATTTAAGCACTATCTTCCAGGTCCAAAAATCGTAAGGAAGATGTTGTTTTAGCCCGACTAATCAGCAAAACATTTATAACAGCAGGACTGTTGAATTGTTTTAACCTCCAAAATGTCAACTTTGTCTCGAATGTAATAGCATTAATGATATTCAACACATAATTCTCCCGTTCAAAAAATATACATATTATAGAGACAAGGTATTGACTTTCCTACAATTAAACGAACAAGATATCTCCTTCAAAAATGTTCTAGGAAAAATAACTGAAAACAAAACTATTCTTCAAGTTTCTGTTCATGCAATGAAGTACTTCAATTGTAAGATAATTATTAACGGCATTGTATTTTTGTGGCAACAGTTATTTTATGTTGATGTGTTTGGCAACAGTGTGAAAAATTCGATCTTGATAAAATAAAAATGGTGATTTCGTTATTCTAAGAATTTAGTCTTGTTTTATAAGTTAATAATTCAGAAGTGGGATAAGAAGTGGATAATTGTATAGTTTTAGAAAGATGTCTTTACTTGCGAGATTACGAAAAAAGGATTTAGAACTCGTTGCAGTGGAACTTGGAGAGGAAATCGGAGAAAATAATAAAGTCGTGGAATTGATAAGTTTGATCAAGAAAAGTAGGAATTATGATGAAGTTATAATACATGGAATAATCGGTAACATAAATGCCGATCGAAAAGCAGAGGAAGCTGCTCTAAAACGTAAAGAAGAATTTGAACTTGCAGAAAGAAATGCTATGCGAGAACATGATTTGGCGATAAAGAAGCTGGAAATTGAAGCCAAATCGTTATCGCCAATTGCTCAAAACGCGCCCAATGTGGAAATCAGCCCGAAAATAGACTGGAAGACTCAGGTAAGAAATTTTGATTTGAAATATGACGACATTGGATTATATTTAGTACATTTTGAGAGAGTAATGAAGAGGGTAAATATGGAAACCTCTCTATGGATGGCGTGTTTGACTAGTGTTCTTCCTAGTGAAATAGTCGACATAATTATAAGAGAACCTGAAGAATTGTCTGAAAACTATTCTTATATGAAAGAACTGCTACTTAAGCGTTTCAAGCTAAGTGCTGAAAAATTTCGCCAATTGTTCTACTCGCATAAAATTAAACCTGGAGGTACGTGGCGAGAATACTACTATGAATTAGAAACTTATTTCAATGGGTGGATAAATGGGTTAAATGTAAAAACTTTTGAAAATTTAAAGGACTTAATAATATCAGATAGAATGAAGCAAGACGCACCTTTAACAGTGCAAGAATATTATATCAGTGAATGGTCACTGTTGAAGTCGCCAACGAGCTTGGCTGATAAAATTGACGAACACATTGAGCTATCTGGTCTATACATAAATAATAAGAATATTGGTGGTCAATATAATACCAAAATAAATAATCGTTCTGCTACTAATTATCGAATGATGGAGCCAATTACGTGTTATAATTGTTACGAAAAAGGTCATTTGGCACGTGATTGCGTAAAACCTAAAAGACCTAAGTTTTGCACATCATGTAGGACTGAAGGCCATGGAACTAGGGAATGTCCTAAATCACGTAGTAATCTCACAGTAAATTTATCCTCCTTATCATGCTCTAATAGAGATGTTACACTTAAAATCGTATCAATAAATGGAATGAATACAGATGCATTAATAGACACAGCGGCTGATATATCAATGATAAAATACTCATTTGCAAAGCAAATTAATGTGCTTGTTCAACCTAAAAACAATGTTATTTCTATAACAGGAATTGGAGGTGGCATAACACAATCACTTGGAATTTGTACAGTAAATGTGGCTATAGACAATTTAATTTTAAAGGATGTGAAGTTGCACGTTGTAAATGATGATACATTTCAAGGGCCATTCGTCATTGTCGGAAAGGATTTGATAGATTTTCCAAATTTAGTGATGATAAGACGGGAAGGAAAATCTAGAATGTTTCACATGGATGAATTTCGACGTCTAGCGAACATTGGAGTTGAAGAATCACCCCATGCAACTGCTATTCTGAGAGCATCAAAAACGATAACTGTTCAACCGAATATGATACAAATGTTGGAAGTTGTAGATAACAAATCAACGGATGACGAAGTGATGACTTTTGATAACGCTGATAATGAATCAAGTTCGTCTTTATTAATTCAAAATGGTAAAACACTAGTACCCATAGTTAACTGCAGCGATAATACTCTACGCTTAAAGAAGGATCGAGTTATTTTAAGAGGTGTTTGGTCGACTGAAAATGTTGATTCTATTAAATATCCCGATATCAACGGTGACAAAGAAAATCTAGTTGCTATTGCCAAAAGAGATCTCAAAGAAAAAGTTAAAATTGATGACATTAAGATTGGACCAGACACATCGGATGAGCAAAAGCAACGTGTCTGTGACCTATTGAATGAATTCAGAAAGTGCATCGCTCTAAGTCCTAATGAGTTGGGATGTGTCAACAATACAGTCATGAAAATAGTTGAAAAGGCTGGTAGTACTCCTGTCGCTCGTTCTCCATACCGTGCTTCCCACTACGAAAGGCAGATTCTAAGAGACATTATTTTAGAAATGAAAGATCAAGTATTGTTCGAGATAGTTCATCTGAATATAGCAGTCCCGTTTTGCTTGTAAAGAAGAAAACTGGTGAATATCGAATGGTGATTGACTACAGACAATTAAACGCGCAGACTGTCAAGGACAAATTCCCTTTACCACATATAGATGATTTATTAGACAGAATTGCTGGTTCTAGTTTGCTTTGCATTCTTGATGCCTGCCAGGGTTTTAATCAAATACCTATGGATGATGAGTCAGCTCGTAAGGCCGCGTTTACAACACCAGACGGCCACTATGAACCCACTAGACTATTCTTTGGTCTTTCAAACGGGCCTGCAGTGTTTCAACGATGTATGTCATTAGCTTTAGGCAATTTATTATGTAATGGTGTGTCGTGTTTCATAGATGACATATTTTTTGGATCCTCTAACTTTGAAAATATGATCAATATGCTTAGAGCAGTGCTCGAAAAATTGTGCAATGCAGGGATAACGTTGAAACTATCAAAGTGTGAGTTTGCTAAAAAAGAGATTGAATATTTAGGATTTGTTGTCAGCAAGGATGGTATCAAACCTGGACCCAGAAAACTTGCTGCTGTTGCCGAATTCCCTGTTCCCCCCAAAAAGGGATGAAGTTCAGAGATTTTTAGGATTGACTGGATTCTTCCGTCGCTTCATTGCTGGATATGCGTCAATTGCAGCTCCTTTAACCCGCTTATTAAAGAATGGTCAATTATTTGTCTGGACCAATGAACATCAAACTTCTTTTGAAAGATTACGTAATCTTCTTGTATCCAAACCAGTCTTGAAATTGTTTGATCCTCGGGATGAAACCGAACTGCACACCGATGCAAGCTCCGTGGGTTTGGCTGGAATGCTACTTCAGAGAGACAGAGATAATACCCTTCGCTTGGTCTATTGTGTAAGCAGACGTACTAATCCAGATGAAGAAAATTATCATTCGAGCCGATTGGAGCTACTGGCTGTTGTTTGGTCTCTCAGTCGCCTTAGATCCCTTCTTCTTGGTCTTCGATTTACTATTATTACAGATTGTTCTGCAATTATATATCTAAAAACTCAAAAAATATAAGGCCCCAAACGGCAAGGTGGATAGAACAGCTAAGTGAATTCAATTACGATGTTAAGCATAAATCCGGTGACCAGATGACCCATGTGGACGCCCTGAGTCGCGCACCAGTAGAAGACGAAGATCCTGAACAATCTAAAGAAGCCACTGAATGCAGCCCATTAGATATAATAGTGAAATGTCCGGACCAACTAGTCGAAATTGATACCAGTATTCCATTAAATATAAGTGAGAAACCGCGTGTCTATTATATAAGTACTGAAGAAGACAAAGTAGCTTTAATTCAGTCCCAGGACGAAGAGTTAAACAATATCATTAAAATATTAAAATGCTCCAAGAAAAAAGCGGAAAAGAAAAATATTGTCAGTAAATATGAACTTATAAACGGAATACTGTACCGCTTACAAATTGACAACGGTGTCTGCAAAAAATTGTTTGTAATGCCACGATCTATGAGGAAATATTTAGTTGTACGCTTTCACGATTTTTCGGGTCATTTTGGAGTTGACAAGGTCAAATTACTTATAACACAGCATTTCTGGTTTCCTCGAATGTCAGAATATGTAAAACAGCATATAAATCAATGCGTTACATGTGCTTTTACGAAAGTACCCGCCGGAAAAGTTCAGGGTAAACTCAATCCAATTCCGCCAGGTAAACGACCCTTTGAAATAGTACACATGGACTTTTTGGGACCCTTTAACGCTAGTTCGAATCGCAATACTGAACTATTAGTAATAATTGATAATTTGACAAAATTTGTTCGTTTACGTGCATGTACTAGTTGCTCTAATAAATGTGTATTGAAGTACTTTCAAGAATTCATAAATGACTTTGGAAGTCCTATCAGAGTCGTTACTGACCGAGGCTCATGTTTCACATCATCAGCATTTAAAGAATTCTGCATGAAGCATGGCGTAAAACATACTGTGAACTGCTCGCAAAGACCAGCTGCTAATGGACAAGTGGAGCGGATAAATCGTGTGCTTATACCTATGATTTCCTCAAATGTGCATGCAGATAACCATAGGGACTGGGACAAGATGTTGCCTGAAATCCAGAGATGCATTAATTGGTCGCCCAGCAAATCTACATTCCACCATTCCACCTATTATTTGGATACAAGCCTAGAAAACTTGATAATTTTCCAAGAGAATTGCTTCCAATGTCGGATGAATATGTTTCTCCTGGAGTACTGCAAGAAGAAGCACGAAACGATATACTGAAAGCACAAGAGAAAATGAAGTCCAATTTTGATAAGCATCACTGTGATGCTCATACATATTCTGTTGGCGATGTTGTCGTTGTAAAACGGTTACCTGAAACCACTCCTGGGAGTCGCACAAAAACGCAAGTTCGATACAGAGGACCCCTTGTAGTTGTGAAGGTGTTTCCATCTGATGTATATCAAGTCACAGATTTTAGAACAAAAGCACAAGGACGTGTAAGACGGCATTATACAACTACAGCTCATGCATCGCAGATGAAACTATTTCACATTGTAAATGAAGATGAAATCGTTGACGTTGACTATGATGATGAAGAGGAAGATATGGTTAATGAACTCCCAAATGCTCCACGAGAAAATAGAATAAAAAAATTGCCAACATACCTTCAGGACTATGTGCTTTGAATAATTTACAATGTGCCTCATTTCCGTAATTTTATGGACAGGGTCGTCCATTTTTTTTTCAGGATGGCCGAATGTAAGATAATTATTAACGGCATTGTATTTTTGTGGCAACAGTTATTTTATGTTGATGTGTTTGGCAACAGTGTGAAAAATTCGATCTTGATAAAATAAAAATGGTGATTTCGTTATTCTAAGAATTTAGTCTTGTTTTATAAGTTAATACAATATCTATTACCTTCATTGATCACATTCTGCTGGGACGTCTATGGTTCTTTTACTTTATCGTCACTCCGTGTTGCATGAACTCTCCACTCTATTCACCTTATCATTTGAATGTTAAAAACCTGAACGTGGGTTGAATCGCATCCTCGGATCTGCTCTGTAATCGCTAGCTGACTGAAATTTCAATTTGTGTGCGCGCGCTCTTGTGTTTGTAGATGAAATTTCTTGCCTTCTACATCGGAAAATAGCAGTCATTGCTTTTATAAATGCCTACCTTTTACTTCTTTCAAGTTTCAACCAGAAATTAAAGTAATTTTTTTGAGGTGTTTTAAATTACTCACCCTGACGATGCTTCATTAGTTTATCAAGACGCGATCCAATTCTATTATATCTGATGACGCTGAAAGCAAAGAAGCTGGATACAATACAACAGAATTAACTAACTAGCTTAGAAATAAAAAAAGAATTGAAAGTTAAATCCAGAAACAATAGTGCAATGTAAATAAAATTCCCTGAAACTAGAGAGCGTTACTATTGTCATTTCCCGACTTTCAAAATTAGTTTTTTATACGACTCCATCTTTTTTTGTAAGTAATCTAAGAAAGAAAAGATTTCCAGTAGGTCGTTTCTCTCTTTTTCTTCCAATAAATCAAAATCGTTAAAAAAATTTTTATCCAAATTTCATCTGAACCGCTACGTTTATGTCTTTAAAACTCCTCAAAACAGGTCTTTCTTGGGCTTAAGCTATTAAAATTTCATCATCGATATTTAACTCACTTATGTTCATAATAGATGAAAGCCTACTTATGCTAAAAGAAAAACTATGTTTCACGCAGGCGCGATAAAATAGAAAAAGCGACTCTAGACGTTAAAAAAATACTGTGTGTACAAGGTTGCATTTGATTATATTCGCCAGTACTTGGATTGCGATGATCAAAGTACGTTGGCACCAATGGCAGCCGGCGTCTGCACAGAAACCACCAAAGACAAATTATTTTCCCGCCAAATGTGTTAGCCCTGATATAATTCAATACACTACTGCTGTTATGGCGGCTGCGGTGAATTTATCGTGTCGGAAAACTCCGCTGTGTGTGTAACCAGCCTTACACAACGGAGTATAATATCGCACCGACAGAGCATTCGTATCATTGAAAAGTGGCGCTTTAATTATATATTTTTGCAAACAGTTCTAAATCGTTTCTTGCTTAAAGTAATTAAAATGATGCAAAACAGTATATGTTTTATGAAGTGGATTACGGAAAGAATGCTAACCATTGGGCTTGAATTCATTTCTCAAAGCAACAAATGAAAATATCGGTCTTTTGTGAATTACGCAGGCGAGATATTGGAAAGCCTATGGTCATTTTCTTTTGAAAAGACGAAAATTGACTACGCGAAGTTGACCTCTCTCAATATATCTGTCATTTGAATTAGAATAGAAATTTAATGAGTTTAAAAGAAAGCTTAGAAATATTTAAAAATCAGTTGCACATTTAATAACTTTGTCCGCTCTTTTTCTACCAACGATTACGACATGAGATGACGCGAAGCAGAGTATAATAGTGAAACTGTGAGAAGCAGATTTATTAAAAATCTCACAAGCAACGGGCTTCTGGGGAAATTCAGAGAGCACCTGTATTCTGCACAAATCAATCGTTATGCACTTACCATTCTATCCTTCACTTCGCGAAGCAAAGAGTACTTCGTTACTATTTCTTGCCAAATAATAGAGGAAGTGATTAACATAAAATTAATTTTAGATGCTGACAGAAGCAACAAGCATCAACCATACTGCCTGAACATTGTAATGACTGCGTTGTTGGTTTTTACATTTTACTGAGCCATGTCACTGTGGTCATGGTACTTTTTTTTTTCATTTTGACCCTGAAAATATATTGATTAACTTTGGAAATAAAATATTTATAAAGAATTTATATTACACATTATAATAAGAAGAAACTTAATAAACTTTGATATTTAGATATTATTCAACCATTAGTATTCTTTTATTGGTAGATTTGTTCTGAACCTTGCTACAATATGCAACTAAGTTTTCATAGTAAGATGTAAGTAGTATTCCTTTTACTTAAAACCTTGGCGCTGCTCACAAATTTTGATAACCTTATAATTCGAGAACTTTATACTTATCTATAACTACTGCTCGACAACATAACTTTAACAATATATTTCGTTTATAATACTTTTGATGCTGAGACAGCTTAACATAAAAGTGGCAATATGTGGGAAGTACATACAACCAGGTACGGAGGTAATTTGTTTCATAATCAGTATGCTACTAAAATGCATCTAAAAATAGCAGCGCACAGATATTGTACAAGACTGTGAGATTTTAAACATTATTAATGATATTGTATAATATAGTAAATGATATTAAATGATATAATACAATATTGTGCAATACGATTCGCTGCCTGGGAAATGCAACCCAATTGCGGTGGTCATTTACTGAATTTCCATTTTAAAGAGCCTTCGACACTATTCTCCAAATTGCAGATAAACACGCGTTTATTATTGCTCTAGACAGGTAAAAAGCTCAATGGCTGCTTTGCTATTCGGATTAGAGGTAAAGTCTGCATAAATATGAAAGTGTTCCTCGCGAAGCATGCAGCAACTAGCAAGTGCATTTTTTATGGTACAAGTTACAAGGCAGGACATGCCTCTCTAATCGACGTGTAGATTAGATTCATGTGCTTACGATATTAAAAAGGCAATATAAAAGATGTTAAGAAATAGATCGATTTCAACAGCCTTCTTGAAATCATTAAAAAAATTGCAACAGACTAATCGGACAAACGCTTTACGAGTAACAGAGCAAACGCTTTACGAGTAAAGCAAACTTCAAGTCATTAAAAGGCAATACGATGTGTAACTAAGAATTAGTTGAAACCCTTCAACAAAATGGATTCAAATTAAAACTCAACAACTTTTCAAGAAATTTCAGATTTAACGAAACTGAATGAATTTGAAAGCAAACTATTTCGAATAATATTTATTTCCAAATACTGAACACTTTGGGCGATATAGAACACCAAGGGCGATATAGAACATTGCAAAAACTTGGCTTATCGTGTTTAGTCTTGTCCGCTCTATAACAGAAAAATTACTTTTCCTAGTATTTACATTTTTATTAGAATTTTAGTAAAATTCCAAAAATTTTAACCATGACGGAACGTATCGGCGAAGAACTTTTTGATGAATTATACGCGGATAGTTTATCTGATTGTCCAAGTCCATTTCATATTCAATTACAAAAAAGTAGCCGGTGACATGACATAGTTTCTGTGTAAAATTGCCAGTCACCAAAGTGTTAATATAAATTAGTTCAAAATTTTCGCTTCATATCCCATTTCTGGTATGCTGTCAAATAGCGAATGTGAAAAGCAAATAATTTGTATGAATTATGAATTAGTTAACTATCAAAACAATATATAAATAAATAAGAGAAAATGGATTGAATTTGAACCACGTTTTTTTCTCAGTATATCTGAGAACTATTAAAAAAAGCAGAAATGGAGACAGTGAAAAACGATAATTATAATTAAAGTGAATAAAAAAAGTTGTAATTATATATAATTTGACTATTCTATTGTAAACATGAATATTCAGAAAACATGAAATATTTATAATGAAATTTGTTGCATTAAATTTGAAATATTTAAGCTTCGATCCTATTCCTGAAAATGAATAGGATCGTCCTAAAATACTTTTCAGATGTATTCACAAATGCTTTTTTTTCTCCAAATAAAATTAGTATCAGAAACTAAATTATGTTTCCCAAACGAAAAGCTATAGAAAAATGGATAAAAAGATTCTGTGATTAATAGCTTTGATGTCTTCTGACTTTTACCTGTTAAACGTTCAAAGTAAAATTTAAGTTTAACTTTATGACCATGGAAATCGATTAGGGTACCTTAATCCTTCCTAGTATTTAAAAAATTCCTTCCAATCTTACCAGCCATGTAATACCTAATACTCTTGCCACTTTTCACGAAGTAAGGAATGAAAAAATAAATAATTAAGCGTAAAATGACATTCTAGGCTACCTCAAGGACTTAATCCACTTTACTACAGTCAAACCTTGCTTTATGAGCCCTTGCATAGCGAGCAAAAGAAAATAAAAACGAAATGACTCGCTTAAGAAACGGCGTTTCACAAAATGAGCAGCAAGCATTCATTGAGATGTTGCATGTCAGATTGGCTTCTATCAGTCTGAGTTGGGTGCTGGTTTGAAAAGAGCCCTTGTACGTACGTGGAAGAAATTTTGTCCAGAAAGCTTTGTTGAACGGAACTCAAATGGGTTTGAGTAAATGTTCTTTTGAAGATTTAATAAGATTTTGCCTCTGATCAAGATAATGGGGCTTGGCGTAACCAAGACGTCGAATGGTTGTAAAACAAAATCAGAACTGCCAAAGGGGTTGTTCAGTTGTATTCAATGTCACAGAAAAAAGCTACAAGAATCTTTCAGTCAAATAAAAGAGAATCTGAAAACAACGGTAATTATTACATTGCATGTTTAGAAACATTATCCCAGCAAGGCAGTATCTAGGGGCGTTACAAATTCTTTTAACGACAATGCTGTGCACCATTTTTACCAAACTTTGCCTAACTAAATTTCTTTGCGTAAAATTTCCCTAATTATTTGAACTCCTATGAGAATGGAAAATAATTTAATAATTCCTTCAAAATTTTTGTTATTCGAATGCCATAACTGAGGAACGTGCATCTTAAATTACAAATAATATATTCCAGATAATCCTGATTGACGTTACTCGAATAATTGTTCTATCATTATAAAGGCCTTAGTCTTTATTTGGTAAGCAGATGACATAGGAAGATTATATCTTTAAAAACTGATCAGAATTCAAATAACTTCTGATTGGGATTCGCGAAAAGTTTCTGTTGAACTTTCATAGGATTCAGCTCTGCTTCTGATAGGATTATTAATTAGCATAATTTTTTGTTTATTCAACATATTGCGTGAAACACAGTGTACGAGTTTTACAATGAAAACTTCTAAATAAGTTTAAAATCTCGTACATTCCGATAAATTAATTTGTAAATTTTGGAAAAATTCTAATACCTTAATTGGAAACCTTATAACATCGAGTTTTCCCACATTAACATATTAATTTGGAAAAATTCTAACCTTTGTTACATTAATGCATAATATGTAAGCAATATCTCTACCTAGCCAGAGGCCGTGTGGGGAACTTCGGGGGGGGGACAGCTTAAGAGCAGTTCCGCCTAGCACGAAGGAGCAAATGGTACTGATATTGGGAAACTTGCAAACAACAAATGGCAGACTAGAGAACGCATATTGGTTTTATAACATCAGAACAGAGCTGAAGACAAGACCTTTGAGAATATGTACTTTATAGAAACTTTAATGACTGCAAATTTTAAGAGTTCTTCAACGTTAAGAGACATCCAATTTTCGATCCATCTGAGTCCTCACCATAGTGCACAGGTTTTGACTCACGATTGATAGAAAATTCTTTGCTGCCACATTGACAAGACGAACATTTGTTTTTAAAAAAATGGCTCCGATGTACAGAAAATACACCAAATCTAGATTCCAAGTTCGACACTTGGATTTTTGGATCCCAAATACAGGCATTCCGCATCACAACCCCTTGTTATATCTTACCAATAGTGCTCCTCACAGTGTCAAATTGACTAGATGGGCATTGGCCTTACAAAGGTATAATGTTAAAGTTTCTTATTGAAGGGAAAGTGCTCATGACAATGCAAATGCACTTTCCAGACTTAATTTCTGAGTAAAATTGTGTTTTATTCATTATTATATGTATTCACTACGGTTTTTTAGAAGAATTTGAGATTAAAAAAATGTAACATGTTAAGTGCCTCTTTATTATTTTATTCTCTTTCTTGCTTTCTTTACGTGAAATTTCTATTCTGTTATATTTAGTATTATTATGTATATCATGTGTCTTCGAGGAGTTATATTATCTGGGGCTTTTAGCAAAACTAAATTTTATCATTTTTCTCCGAAATGCCTCCATGTATTTCTTTTTGTTTTTTTAGTCCATTTTCAAGCGCATCGTCTTCAGTCGGATGCTCTTCCGTTGGGGGGAGGGAATAAGGTTCATCTATTTTCCCGCCGCCAGATAATCCCTCATGGAGTTTATAAAGGGAAGTTTGTGAGCTGCGCAAAGTAGAAGAGATTCCAGTTAGACTTTAAGTGTTTTGTGTATTGATTCGTGTCGCGTCATTAATATTAATAATCTTTAAATGTTGTAAATAAATAATTTCGGCCATAATGATTGCTATTTCATTTCGTGCCCAGTTTGAAAACTTTACTGTTTTAAGCAAGAATAACAAATAATTAAATACAATATTAATTCAAATTACGTACACAGTATTTGAAAGTTATACAAATATAGATTTTCTACAAGAATTATATAACAATTGGGAACTAATTTAAAAATAAATTAGGTTCTGACATTATATAAATTCTATAAGATTGTGGAATATTTTAAAAAGAAAGAATTCATTTTAAAATGCGGACATCAATTCTGAGTTTTACAAAATTGTTAAGTGTTTAGCGTAGAGGGTTCCTATTGAATGGACTTTACTTGAGGACAGCACAAACAAATTTATTTTTCAGTTATTTACAGCATAATTGATAAAGTAAAAATTTCAGTTAAATACAATCCAGCAGTCAACAGTCACTTACAGCGTAAATGCAAGTCTTACGCACAATAAACACAGTCTGCAAAACAGCTATCGTATAGCACAGCAACAGTAAATCACAGCGGGCTCAAAAACACAGCTCACTAATCAGCTATTCCAGCGAGACGCTTTTCTTCCGAGAGGAAAAAAAAACTGATTGACTCCGGCTACTCGTCCCTTATATAGCCGAGGAATCACGTGCCCCGAAACTTCTCAAAACACCGCGTGATCCAGCGGCTACTAGACTATTCCTTTCGCCAAACCAACCGAGCTGGCGCGAAGCTTCTCGCCAAACGACGCCATCTTGGGCGCGTTTTCACGGCACTTTCCAGCTTGTAACATTGCCCCCTCCTCAAGGACTGCACGTCGTCTCGGGCAGTACAGACCCTGAGCAGAAGACACAAAATAGTTGCAATTACATAGACATTAATTTGCAGACAGAAACACTGAAAAAAATTAAAATAAAGAACACTATTTACAAATATACAGGTCATATTCACATAAATGAGGAAAGCCGGTCATAATGTACTACTCTCGGTTTTGAGTTCGGTGACTTCCTTATTCGAACCACGACGTCATTCAGTGTTTTCAGGACTGTATAAGAGCCTGCCCAGGAAGACTGCAGCTTCGGAGAGAGTTCCTTTCGTCGAATCGGGTTCCAGAACCATACCTTGTCACCTTTTTTGAATTCATGTCCGGTGGATTTAGAGTCGTACCTGGTCTTTATTTTCTCCGTCGCTATGTTGATCCGATCTCAGGCAAACCTGTGTACGTCTTCTAAACAGGCCTGGAGGTCTTGAACAATTCACAGGCGAAGAAGGCGTATCCGGTGAACGCCCGAACAGAAGATCACAGGGCAGTCGGAGTTTTCGTCCAAAGAGTATCTTGGATGGTGTGAAGGCAGTCGTTTCGTGAAACACGCTTCGATAAGCAAGCAGGAACAAGGGTAGTTTCTGATCCCAATCTTGTTGATTTTCGAAACGAAATAAGAGAGGTTATTTAGAATCGTACGATTGAACCTCTCTATCATGCCGTCTGATTAGGGATGAAGAGATGTCTGCGTTTTGTCGATTTGGAGGAGTTTGCAAAGTCCTTGACATACAGCAGAAGTAAAATTCCTCCCTTGATCAGAGTGAAGCTGAAGACGTTTTCCGAATCTAGAAATCCAGTTCTGAAGTAAGACTTCTGCTACAATAGTCGCCTCTTGATCAGGAATTGGATAAGCCTCTCGCCACTTTGTGAAATAATCCATAACGACAAGAATGTTTCTCTTTTCATAGTCCGTCCGACGAAGATGTCCCAAGATGTCAAAGGCGATTCTCCCAAATGGTGCACCTACTTTGTACCGCTGTAACTTGCCACGACTGCGTGTTTTTTGGTCCTTTACGGGCGTTACAGTCATGACATGTTCTGCACCATTTTTGAACCTCATCTTTCAAGTTGTTCCAATAGAAACGCTTCCGGGCTTTATGCATCGTCTTCATGACTCCGATGTGGCCACCTGCAGAACTGCTGTGTAACTCCTTCAGAACTTGATTTACCTTGATCGGGGAAGTACAAGTTGCCACTGAACTGACTTCCCATCTTCGTACTCCCAATTTCTATACAGGATGCCATTTCTAATTTCGAGTGAATTCCGGAGAGCCCAATAACGTTTAGTTCCACTACTGCGGCTTGAAATGTCCTGCCATTCAGGTATTGAATTGTTTGATTCCAAAAATTCCATAATCGATTTAATTTCAGGATAATTTATTTGTTCCTTGCTGACCTCTTCATTACTCCAAGGATCAGACTGCCATAATCGGTTTAATTTCAGGATCATTTATTTGTTCCTTGCAGACCTCTTCATTACTCCAAGGATCAGACTGAGGTGGGATCGTCTGTGATTTTTCATGCTGTTGGTGTAGCAATCCCACATTTCTCTTCAGCAGAGGAGCAGTAGTGACAACCCTCGGAGCAAGGCTTTCTTAATAAGGCATCTGCATTTCCATGCAACGACCCTTTCCGATGTTTAATTTCATAGTCGTATTCTTGAAGTTTCTGTATCCATCTGGCTATCTGACCCTCCGGATTCTTGAAATTTAAAAGCCAGGTCATAGATACATGGCCCATTCGGAGAAGAAAGTTTCTTCCATAAAGGTAACTATAGAAATTCTCCACTGCCTTCACTATAGCGAGCAATTCTTTCCTGGTAATACAATAATTCCATTCTGGTTTCGAAAGGCACTTGCTAAAATATGCAATGACACGTTCGTGGCCGTCGATTTCCCGAGATAATACTGCTCCAACGCTCTTATTACTTGCGTCTGTATCTAGGATGAATTCTTTTTCAGGATCAGGATAGGACAGGACAGGATGGGAGCCGATGTCAAGGCTTCTTTCAAGTCGTTAAATGCCTTTTCGCATTCGTCCGACCACAAGAATTTTTGTTTGTTTTCGATTAGCTTGTGCAGTGGTCTAGCGATCAAGGAAAAGCTCTTAACAAATCTCCTGTAATATGTGCAAAGGTCCAAGAAGCTTCCAAGTTCATGCACGTTTTCAGGGCGGCGCCAATATCTAACTGCTGATACTTTTTCCGGGTCTGTTTGAACACCTACTGCAGAAATTATGTGTCCAAGGTAACTTACCTCATGAAGGAACAAACGACATTTAGATGGATTCAACTTCAAGTTGGAATCTTTTAATTTATCTAGAACCTTTTTTAAACTACAAAGATGCTTTTCAAAATTCCGTTTGACTATTATGATGTCATCAAAATAAACGAGGCAATCTTCTGGAGTAAGTCCTTTTAAAACTGTCTCCATCAGACATCCAAAAGTTGCTGGCACATTACAAAGGCCAAAAGGCATGACCTTAAATTGCCTCAGTCCATGTTCTCCAGTTGTAAAGGCTTTTTTCTCACGATTGTCAGGATGGATCACCACTTTCCAGTATCCACTCTTCAGATCGAGAGTGGAGAAGCACTCGTTCACGGAGAGTATATCATCGATTCGGAGAAGAGGATACGAATCCTTACCGGCGACTGTATGACATCACGAAGAATCTACACAGAACCTTGTAGAGCACTCTTTCTTTCGGACCAAAACGATGGGAGAGACCCAAGGACTAGACAAAGGTTCAATGACGTCCTTTTCTTGCATGTCATTTAATAAATCTTTCACCACTTCTACTTTGGCAAATGGTAATCCGCCGTATAGGAGGATGATTTCCAGTATTGATTCGGTGTTGCGTTAACTTTTTTTCTTCCAACATCATCAGATGTTTGTGAGAATAAGTCTTTAAATTCACCAATAACTTTTCCTGCAGCGACTCTTTGCTCCTTTTCCAATTCAGTGCCCTTAAGTAATTCCAGGCTCAAACGGTCGGAAGCCTCCTTCGATGTTAAGTAGCAACTTTTCTCGAAACAGGTACCTGGGGAACATTTTGCTAGAACTTCACCTTTTTAAATTAATTTTGATTTATTACTAACATTGATAACCCTGACGGGTACATTCTTCTTCGAGAGATCTACAAGACTTGAGGCCACCATTGTTCCGCTTGGAAGATTCCCGTCGTTGGAAAATTCAACAACACTAAAGCGGAAATTCTCCGTTTCATCAGCAGATCCTTCTAAAATTATTTCTTTTCTAGCTGGGATAACAAAGTCTGTCGAAGCAACAATCTCATGACAGGTAAAGGCTCCTCCAGAGCTTAAATGGAAAAGAGTCGCGACTTTTGAAGTGGAGTGCAGGGAGTCATTTTTAAAGTCTATTACAAAATCATATTTCTTCAGGAAATCCAATC
>JAOUZG010013254.1:0-10289 GCA_026289955.1 Argiope argentata
AGTGCAGGAATCCAAAAGACGAGATTCGTTACGAGAAAGGAACCTAATATCAAAAAGAAAATGATTTTCAAAAAACACCAATATTTTAATATTAATTACAAAATATGATAACTAAACACAAGAGTTCTGTGATTTACACCTTCTAGTTTAGATTTCAAATATTATATATTTCTTTAATAAATGTTTCTTTTATTTTTAAGTCCGTTGCATTCATCCCATGAATATACACAGTATGGTACACATTGTAAAAGCCTTATCACAATGCAAAATAGCGTCTACACTTTCGTGGACAAACGACCACGATAGTGACGTCACTTGAGCATTTGCTGACGGGTAAACGTAAAACCATTTTGCAGCGTCATCTGTTGGTTCGAAACCGAACTGTTAACATATAAAATAATGTAAATTTCTTCAATTTTATTTTTAATGAGTTAGCATTTGAAAAAATTGTATTAACATCGGGTGTCATCCACTACACGTTTTAAAAAATTTATTTGAACTCGAATTGATGAATGGAAAGTATTCTATTAACGATTGAAAATTTGAACAAGATATATATAGGGAGAGTGAGAGTTAACAATAGGAATTTAATAAACAGAATAACTGAAAGAATAATAAGTTATTTTAATTATTTCTTTTGTATTTCCAGATGAGTTAGATTCATTTTGCTCTGATTGGTTGATTGACTTTCAGGTCAATAACACAAGTGAAATTTGTACTTGAGTATTTAGAGGACGTTCATAAAGATTGCCATGTTTAAAAAATTATTATTATCATGGTGTATTAGAACACGATGTTGTTTTTGGGATGAGATTATGGCGTCAACAAAATTCCGTAGGCGAAAAATAAAAATTTTATTATCTGCACGAGCTTCTCAATATATCAGCTTTTAATAACGCGCTGCCATCGCATTTACAAAAGCTCTGATTTTTTAAAAAATAAGTTCATGACTACAGCAAATAAAACCTAGAAATATGTCATTTTGAGCATGTGATTGTATGAAATGAAATAAATAGGACATGCTACATTTTTGTAAACAATCAATGCGAGACAAAGTGTTTTTTTGGATCGTTTGCAATACTAAAGTGACTCATTCAATGAAACGATTAAAAGGAATAAATATATGATTGAACTCGCACGAGCACTTGGTGCTTGGCCGTTCGAGAAATGATGTTCAGACATGATACATTGAAATATGCATAGCAGATTTAATCTTTTTTGGTTTTAATTTTTGGTTTCGGTTTTATTTTTTTTCTCTAACTAACTCTATTGAAATTGATGTGCAGTTATATGTTTTTATATTTTAGTCTATCATAATTCGACTTAAAAACTGTTAAAATAAAGATAGATAATATTATTTGAATAGATATGATAGATACTTAATAAATATTTAACAGATGGCTAAAAACATCTTTATTAGAATGCATGCGAGAAAGTTTTGAGAAGACCACTACCATCGGCTTGCTGTACTAGTTTCAATAAGCCAATGAAAAGATATCCTAAATGCATACACAGGTTTCTTCACTGCACTAAGAAGCATGAAAGATTCGTGCATTGGAATACAGAAAATAAAAACCTGAGTAGTAGTGGCATTTGCGATACTACTGAAAGACCACTTTTTATTTTGGGCGAGAAATTGAGACGATAACACTTTTATCACGGAATATACAAGAATGTTTTTTGAGGAGGCCTTTTCTCATTGGTTTAATCTGAATTTTTAATGTAAGGAGAAAACGTTTACTTAATTGGAATGCCGTCAATAAATTACTGTTATAAAATACTCGTGAAGTAAGTAATTACGGAGAAAAGTCGATTTTTTTTACGAAATTGTGATTTATTTTTTCATTTAATATTTTTAACGCTTGAATAGTTTTTTTTAAATAAAACCATTAGAGTTTTGTTTGTTTGGGAAAGTTATATATACATTTATATTTGTATTTTCATGCATGCTATTTTGCATCTTTAGTTGCTATTTTTTCAAAGTCTAATCTTCAGTATAATTTATAGACAAAAAAAATCTTCTTAAATTGAATTCTAATGTATATTTTTTGTTCAAATTTGGTATAATATATTTTCAATAACTGCTGCAGTTTCTGAACTAGATTTAAGAATAAATTTACTCAGATACGTTTTATAAATGTTTTAGTGCATCACAATGTGATAAGGATCGAATGATCCGTGTTATTCATCAGTCGAACCCTAATGTTTGAAGAATTAATAGAAATACAGTTTATCCAATTCCTACTATTAGCTCACACTCTCCCTATATATATATATATATATATATATCTTGTTCAAATTTTTAATCGTTAATAAAATCCTTTTTATTCATCCACTCGATTTCAAGTAAATTTTAAAAAACTTGTATTAGATGACATTTGATGTTAATAGAAATTTTTCAAATATTAATTTCATTAATTTTTATTAATTAATTAAAAACTAACTTTTTCGTCAAAATTCTTCATTTCTCCACCGCCAAATAAGCAACGAATTCAGTCTGTTTTTTTTTCCCCAACACTAATAGGCTTAACATGTTTTCGGCCGATTATTTTAAACGATTCTGTTTATTTTCATAATGTTTGAGGCATTTAAAATAAAACGTTGTTAATTAATCAATTTTTTTCGATTAAATTTCAAGTATTTTGAAATTAAAATAAATCAGAATAAAGAAAATTAGAAATTTTTCATCTGTATTACTTTACCCCAACTGGTGTAAAGAAATCACACATTTTGGGTTGCCACAATCGGCTTAGAATCCTTAAATGGCGTTGAAAATTCAATACTAGTACAATTTTTTGATCAATTATTTATAGTAATTGTTACTGGTAGGCCGGTAGGTATGTCTTTGGATTGGTATCCCTTGGGTTGCTAGTTCGAATCTGCCAGCTGAAGACTCTCCCTGAGTGTGCATGTGTGTGTGCATGCGTGTGTGTGAGAGAGACCATTATCATTTCCATAAATTAGAAACGAAAAAAAATTAGCAAGCGAATGAAGAGTAACAAACAAAAATAATAGTCGAACACCATATATAGAACGGAAAATGGAAAAATGCCTGAAAATTCGCTTTCTATTTTGTCGCTTGATATTGTGATTCTGTCATATTTATATGCATATCTATATTAATTGTAATAAATTAATAAAAAGTAGCTAAAATAAAACTTTTTTTTGTTAATCTAAGTAGGAATCGATTAAAAAAAATTGTTTTTTATATTATTCATTTTTTTAGTTTAATATTTAAATCTAACTGCAACTTTTTAATCAAATCATTTGATAAACTTGACTGGAAAATTTTTGCTTTATAACTATATAAAAAAATATATTTCTTTAAAAACCCAATTTTTGAAAAAAAAAAAACCCATCGGCAATTAACTAGTGTAGCTGCCACTATTGACTGTAACCGGAACTGCTGCGCCTGGTGACTAGACTGGTGAGCGCAAACCGCGAAAACACCAGTAAAGCTCAAGAACGCATCTCAAACTTTTCTATGTGTTTGTGTAATTTTTAAAATTATCTTGTGTTGCGTGTAACCTTTTTTTTCTAATAAATAATTGTTACACAAAACCTACTTTATTAGAACACCCCACCACAACTGGCGCCCAACCGGTTTATTTAATTTTAAGGATTCCGTTGCTTGGACTTTGCTCGCAATTTTTTTTCAGCACTCCCTATCCGACGGAAGAACAGCTCTGAAAACCTAATCCATAGGTTAAGGATTAAAGGAAACATCATCCGTAGGTAATTGATTCCCTCGCACATTCCCGATCCAAAGGATAGTTTTGGTAAGTTCGAATTTCTTGTGTAGAACAATCCTCGTTCTTACAAAAAAAATTGCAGTCACAAAATGTATTGATTTAATTTGAATTGATAATAAATCTTATATGCAATGTGTAATTATAAAAATTTATCTCGGAGCATTCAGTACTTATTGTGAAAAATATGTATGGATATTTTGTTACTAATATGTTACCAGTCTTTAAAAACATTGAATTATTTTATTGCTGTGTGTCTTAATCATATTTTAAAGAATTGGTATAATTGATAATTTTAGCACAGGCATACACAAATTTTATGAAAGTGTTATATTTTTAAAAATTTTCTCACCGCTTTGAAAAGAAAATAATCAATTTTATAATGTATAATCAGAGAATCATTTTAAGTCAGCGTAGTGCAGTTTGATTATAACCTTGAACTCTCGCCAGTGTAAAATTTCTGGCTGACTCAGCAATACTATTTCCTGAAAAAGACACAACTCTCTTCAATTGCTTTCATTTGCGTTGAACTTAGAACTCGCTTGATTAATGTGCATTTTCGATGCTGATATTTTGTTATCGTAGTGAGTAGAGAATATCCATTTAGATTTTTTTTTGTTATCGCTCTTTTATGCAGAAAGTATTCTTGTCATTAAGCGAATTTATTATAACATTAATTTCATTATAGTCATTCAGTCATTTCATTATAGAATTAATTTCAACTTAGATTTCTCAAAATGTATAAAAATTCCAACTAATTCCAATTACATATAAATACAATCTAAATATCCTTATCAATTTTATCTAAGCATATATTTATTCTTTTTTTTCAACTGATTTATGTATTAACGGTGTGTTAGAATATATATATTTATATATTGTGTACAAATTTGGCATCACTTTTACAAGATAAAGTGAAATAGTGGCTTTAAAAAATGAAAATTTCTGGGAAAGGTAAAAAAGTGTGATCTCGAAACTTTAGCTCGTGAAATGAATATCGACATTCCTCCAAATACTGTGATTTTAACTTTAAAATCCCTAATAACTACATCCGAACAATACGATTAAAATTTTATGCGCGAATGTTTAAATAACATTATTGAAGAAAGAATATCCAAAGAACGCGAAATTATTTCTACTCATAAAAAAGCTGAAGAAAAGGGAAGAAATGCTCTTGAACAAGAAAGATTGGCAAGTCAAAAAAGTGAAGAGAAAGACAGACAAGAATTTGAACTTCAAAATATTCGACTTCAGATAGAAGCTCAACAATGTGCTTCATTGCCTGCTGTTGCCAATGTTCCAAATAATCTGCAATTATACAATTTGATTCTAACATTTGATCCCAAAGAAGACGATGTGTCACTTTTTTAAAATTTATTTCAATGCCAAGTTAAATTTTTGAAAATAGAAAAAGACTCTTGGGTAGCACATTTGCTTGGTGTGCTTCCAAATGAAATAGCGCAAATAATTGCTCGCGAACCTGAAGAAAACGCTTAAAATTACGAGCATGTGAAAAATTTACTTTTGCAAAGATTTAAACTCAATCCAGAGAAATTGCGACGTCTTTTCGCAACTCGTAGAAAAACTCCGGACAAGACATGGAAAGATTTTCATTTTGAACTGAGAAATTACTTCGAAAGATGGTTAAAAGAACTCCACATCCAAGATTTCGATAAATTGAAGAACTCGATGATCCTAGATCAAATGAAGAAACGGGTACCACCAGAAGTAAAGGATCATTTCTTAGAAATATGGTGTGATTGGGTTACCCCAGATGACCTAGTAGAAAAACTAGACGCTTACGACAACTTGCGAAGAAGCAAGAAAGAATCCCAAATGCTGAATAGCTGTGTGGATAAGCCATATTACTCAAAACAAACTGACCAAGTCAGGCTTGATAAAAGCAAAAGAACTTTTTACCTCAAAGGTCCAAAATTGCAATATCAACAAACTTTTGGTAGAAAGCCTCTGTATGGGTTCCCCAGTCAAAGTAGGCGGGACTCCTTTTGCAATGACAGAGCCCAGAAAACAAGCCCTGACATACTACAAGAAGCTAGAAAACCATTAACTTGTTACGGCTGTGGAAATCCCGAAGTAATAAAATCTAAATGCCGCATATGCAATCCAAAGCTCCAAGAAGGCGATGATTTCCCTGCAAACCTTAATCAAATGACTTTCTATAGTTTTTCAACTGATGTTCACCCACTGAACATAACGGAAGTTTCAATCTGCAATAAAAAAGCAGCCGTGTGTGCTAATACAGGTGCTACACATTCTGTGGCCGGTGAAAAACTGTACCTACTTCTCAAAGAGCATGGTATGAAATTTGAAGAGAAAACAATTGATATGACATTAGCCGATGGACATATACGAAACACAGAAATACTCACAACCATTGTGAATACTATTGTAAAAGGGAGACTTATTCCAACAGAGCTTATAGTGTTGAAACACGCCAAAGGAAACCGAACTCTTCTCGGCGTTGATTTTTTAAGTGCTACAGGTATCGTCCTAGATATCCAGAAGAAACGTCCTAGATATCTTCTCTGAAACCCCTCAAAAGAAGTATGCTTTCATGGAAGCGCCTCCTAATATAAATGCTCTCCTAACAGTACCCACTGTGCCTCAACCTTGTCAACTTCGTAATCATGAAGGTACAAATCTTTCCCCTCAACAGCGACAAGATTTTAATTCCTTACTGAAAAATTACGAGACATGCTTCCAGCCAGGGGGGCGCCAACACCTTTTATCCAACACAGAATCAATACCAGTGACCACCTTCCAATTGCAGTGCCACCTTATAGAATGAGTCCTGCAAAGAAAGAAATCTTAAGACAAGAAATTAATAAGCTCTTGGAAGAAGAAATTATCGTAGAATGTGAATCCCCATATGCTTCGCCAGTGGTATTGGTACCAAAACCTAATGGCACAATGCGCCTGTGCATCGATTACCGAAAGCTGAACTCCATTTCAATTCCTGATTCCTACCCACTTCCACGAATGGATGATTTGCTGCATGACGCAAAACCTACTCCTTTCATGTAAACCATCGATTTTCGAGCAGGATATCATCAAGTTGAAGTTCATCCAGACAATCAAGACAAAACTGCATTTGTGTGTCCCTTTGGAACATACATGTTCTTACGAATGCCATCTGGTTTAAGGAATGCCCTTGCAACCTTTCAAATGTTAATGGACCGTTTCCGAAATGGTCTTGATGATATTCTCACTCTCACATATCTCGATGACATCATCATTTTGTCAGAATTATTCGAGAAACATCTCTCTGATTTACAAGCTGTTTTCGAAAGACTCTTACTTTTTCATTTGCAAGCAAATAGAGATAAATGTCATTTCGCTTAATCTCGTGTCAAATATTTAGGATTTTGGATTGCACTAGAAGGAATCGAAATTGATCAGGAAAAAGTTTCCTCCATTCAGAAAATGCCACCTCCCAAAAATATTAAAGAAGTACAACCCTTCCTTCAAACATGTTCCTGGTCCCGCAGATATATTCCTAACTTTGCAGAAATATCACGACCTCTTAGTGATCTTGCAAAGAAAAAAGCTTCATGGGAATGGGGTTTCACCCAGCAAAATGCCTTTGATAACTTAAAAACTTGTCTCATAACACCTTTCGTGTTGAAGCAAGCGGATGGAAATAAACCATACGTTCTTCGGACAGACGATAGTAATTATGCCCTTGGTGCTTGTTTACTTCAAGGCTCAGGCTCTGAAAAACACCCAATTGAATATGCTAGCAGATTGCTTTCTGAAGCAGAGCGCAACTATTCAACTACAGAACGAGAAGCTCTGGCTGTCGTATGGGCCCTCAAAAAGCTCCGTGGTTACTTAGAAGGTTCAGAAGTAACAATGGCATCTGACCACCAACCTTTGAAATGGCTTTTGACTCTTAAGTCCCCAACAGGAAGACTTGGTCTATGGGCTTTAGAAATTCAATCGTTCAGCTTGAAAGTTCAATATGTACCCGGAACAGCAAACGTCATTGCGGATATGCTTTCATGCCCAGTTTGCGAAGAAGAAATTTCCTCTCGAGAAATTTGTAATATTGTGATAGCAGACATGCCTGCGAGAACTTCAAAGGAATGCGTGATTTTCAATTGAAAGATGATAATTTGCGTCCAATAATTGAAAGCTTTGAATCATCACCGAAGGATGAAAATTTTGTAAACTGGACCGGAAGAGGATATTTGATGAACCAAGGAATCCTCTATCTCTTTGTTCCTGATGCGGATACAGAAGAGGCACAACTTGTTGTTCCATCTCATTAAATTTCAAACGTGTTAAAACAATACCATGATGCAGGTCATTATGGTGAAGATGGAACTTATCATAGAATGGCCCAGCGCTATTACTGGATAGGAATGCGGTCTTCCATTGCTGCGTATGCAAAGAAGTGCCCGGAATGTGCTCGGTACAAGCCTACTAATTTGAAACCTGCTGGACTTTTAAGGACACCTATCCAATCTCAAAGATTTGAGACACTGTCAAGTTATTTGTTTGGACCATTACCCCTGGGCGCTACTGGTAAACGATGGATCTTTATCGTTGAAGATTGCGCTAGCCGCTGGATAGAACTGTTTGCTCTGGAATCAGCCACTGCAAAAGAATGTGCAATCATGCTGATAGAAGAAGTATTTCTACGATATGGTATTTCCAGACGCATTATAAGTGATAATGGCCCGCAATTCATTAGCGCCGTCCTCCAACAAATATGTTTTGTTCTTCAAATAGATCAGTGCCTTACTCCAGTTTATCATCCTCAGGCTAATCCTGTAGAAAGGAAAAATCACGATCTAAAACCTCGATTGGCTATTCTTGTGGGAAACGGCCACGATAGTCGGGAAGGAAAACTCCCGTGCACTCGTTTTGCCATGAATTCAGCTGTTTGTGACACTACAGGACATACACCTGCCTTCCTGCAATTCGGAAGAGGATTAAGAACTGTTGATGATGTGGTTCAAGTTTTTAGGACTGTTGTCGAAAACGATAACTTCGTTCCAGAAATCGCACCGTATTTGAAAAGATTTGCAAACATTACAAATGACATACGAGAACGTATCGAAATAAAACAAGATCAACAAAAAAAATACTGCGACGTCAAATTTTTTATTCTCCTGGTGATAAAGTTTGGGTTACTTTACACTCCTTAAGTAACACCAAAAACAAAACAAAAAAAAAACTTCAAAATTTATTCCAAAACTGGACGGACCATACTTGATCCTCCCCCAGAAGTCTCCTACTTCATATGTGATAGCGAGCCTTGACAAGCCATCCGAACCGATACGTCTGCTCTTTCGCCCTTCAGAGATGTGGATACTTCTCCACTTGTCCCTCTTAGAAAAAGAGGTAGACCCCCAAAACCCGTCATGCCACCACGCACTACTACTCAACCCCCTCCTTGTGTGATCGAGTCATCTACATCAAATCACCTTGCCCAGAAACTCAAAAAGCCTCAACAGATAACACAGACTGCCAAAAGACCTCCCAATACTTTTAGTCCTGTCTCTTCGTCGGGACGTCATCAGAGACAGAGGGGGAGATTGTAGCAGCCACTATTGACTGTAACCGGAACAGCTGCGCCACCTCGACTGGTGAGTGCAAACCGCGAAAACACCAGTAAAGCTCGAGCAACGGACATCAACGCATCTGGAACTTTTCTATGTGTTTGTGTAATTTTTAAAATTATCTTGCGTTGTGTGTAACTTAACTTTTTTTCTAATAAATAATTGCTACACAAAACCTACTTTATTAGAGCCTCCCACCACACGTATATTTTCATTTCATGGGTGTTTTTTTAATCTTTTGTATGCAAATTTGGAAATATATAATTATTTTCGAACGTTTTTCAAAAAATTTCTCCCGAACATAGTCACATACCTCAAAACAAGTGATATGAAAACAATTTTTTAAAAATCAATTCCTACTTAGGTTAATAAAGAAACATTTTATTTTAATTACTTTTTATGAAATAATTACGATTAATATAGATGTGTATATAAATAGGACAGAATGACAATATCAAGTGACTAAATAGAAAACGAATTTTCTGGTAATTTCCCATTCTCCTTTCTATAAATGGTGTTCGAACTCGCTGCCCAAGAAAAACGAACCCAACGCCGTATCAACCAGACAATTCTGGGCTAGCAATTACAATTCCTATAAATAATGGTTCAAAAAATCGTACGAGCGCTGAATTTCCTACTCCAATTGTGACAACGCAAATTGCGTGATTTTTCTAAACCAATTGGGGAACGTAATACAGATTAGAAATCTCTAATTTTCTGTATTCTGTATGATTTTATATAGAAAGTACTTATTATTACTTTATTAGAAAGTACAAAATGAACCGGAGAAATCGAATTTATTTTTAAATGCATTAAACATTAAGAAAATAAACAGAATCGTTTAAAATAATCGGTCAAAAACATATTAGGCCTAACCTCATTAGTGTTAAGGGAAAAAATAAACAGAATTCTTACTTATTTTGCGGCGGAGAAATGAAGATTTGTGTCGAGA
>JAOUZG010013265.1:0-13123 GCA_026289955.1 Argiope argentata
ATGAATGGGACCTCAAGTTTTGGGGCAAACTTGTACGTTCGAAAATCATCAAACGAGAAAACTCGTGAATGATCCTCAACAGAGGGGACGTGAAACACGAGAAAACTCGTACGCGGTCTTTAATGTGTTAAGAAGCATTTAAACGATACTTTTGAAATGGTAATAAAAGAAATCGAAGCTATAAAAAGATGGAAATATAATTTTACAAACACAGAAAGACATGAAAATATTAAAAGTCCTTTTTCTTACTTTCACCTAATTTTTCATAAGCTGATTCCTGTAGAATTTTATTTTCAATAAATCAAAGAGACAGATCAGTGGATTTATAATATTTCTTTAATAATTATTGGTGATTTTTAGAAAAGTAATCGTTTTGCTAGAATTACAAATTGGTGCATATTTCCACTAGAGTACAGTTGGGAGGAAATTAAGCAAAAATTAATTAAAGATTTTTCACTCAAATATTTAATTGACATTTGTACCTTACTCTATTTAGAATTTTTCATGGATTAAGAAAAATGTTGCGTTAATACTTACACTAATTATAATGACCTTACGTTATTGACAAAAAAGTGTTTTGAACGAATCTTTGAAGCAAAGCGAATTCTGCTTAAAATACTGAAAACGCCGATTTCCTCAAAACGGAAAATGCACACTATTAAGAACGGAAACAGATAATGAATAAATCAAATTCATCCATTCACCAAATCCAAATTTAATTAAAATACTTTCTTTTTAGATCTTTCATTGTATAAATAAGAGACAGATTTCATTGGCTTTTATGCAATTAGGTCAAACGTTAGTGTTGAAGTAATAACACCAATTTTACATTTTTTTAAATCGTTTATAGACTTCAGAAAATTCCCGATTATCATTTCTGTTGAAATCCTTTATTGATTTTATTTATATTTCCGTCAACGATTATCTCCCCTTAACTTTTTTTATTCATTCATAAGATTCGAGATTTAAAATTTCAGAAAAAAAGGCTAAAATATAAAATAAAAAAACTCACCAACGACTTTCCATTTCGATTTACAGCGAATAAATTTTGAGGTAATTGAGGTAATTCTAGGTAAATTTCTAGACTTTGAAGCTCTAGATCTTGAAACTTGTTGTTGATGGGATACGAAGCAATAAAGGCTATGATCCCCTTTTGAGACTCTAATGCAGCCATCTCTGACTGCAAATCGATTGTTGCCACTCTTAAACTTTAAAACTCTCGAATAAAATATAAGTGTTTTTTTTTTTTTTAAATTTCTCGTATAGGAAGGAAGTATAGATAATTTTGTAATCGTCGAAAACTTTAAAATCCAGATTTTGATTTTCATTCTTCAGAATTCTATGAATTAAAACACACACACACATTTTTGGAAAATATCAGCCTGTCTGCCTTTGACAAAGATAACTTTAACCACTTCGCATACAATGACGCGTCTGACACGCGCATCGAATTACTGAATTTTTATTTTCAAGACAGCAATTAAGCCACAGAATTGTGTATTTAAATACGAAAATATCAATAGGAAACGATTTAGTATCCCAAAATCTCCATATATTATTTAAAAAAAATCAAATTACCAATAAATTACCAAAATAGGATGAGTTTAGAAAGCTAAATAAATTCGTATGTCAAGTGGTTAAAGACTTTGAGCTAGAAATATGAAATATCAAGTGGTCTTTGCAAAAAATTATAGATTTCTCACTAATTTTGAGTAAAATCCGTTCAGAGGAAGTCAATTTCTCAGGCTGTTTTAATATAAGATAACACGATAACTAACAAGAAATATTAAAAACAGTTTTTTTTAATAAATTCCTACTTTGGATATTAGGAAAAATTTAAGAAGTTAGAATTTTTTTTATTTTCGTTACTTTTTTTTAAAGAATTACAATTTTTGTTCTAGTGTTTCACTTTACAACGGAAGGAGGGGTGCAGAAACTTCTGAGGGTATGGACCCCTCAGCAATAACGATCACATTTGACTCAGTCAGTAAAATCAATTCAGTAAAAGCATTAAATTCACATGGCCGGCATAGCCTGATTGGTGGGACGTTGTATTCTTATACCTTGGGCTGCGAGTTCGAACCCGACAGCCGAAGATTCTCCGTGTGAGTGGTGGACGTTACATCTGTCTTGGTCAAAAAGTCCTTCGAGTAGAGAGCAATACCACTGGGGTACTGGGTCAGAGGGGATCGTTCTATGTACCAAATCTAAATTACGATTTGTGGATGAATGAATGAAATACATGAATGAAGTCTACAAAGTAAAAAGGATTTGTGGCGTGTGTGAGATAGAAGTCGGACTTCTGCCCTTGAGTCTGCGGGATTCCTACCCTCATAAGCAACTGTACCCTTCCTTCCATTGTAAAGCAGTACACAAGAACAACACCAACTATATTCGCGCCAAAGATTAATTTTTCGCAACTATTATACGCGAATGATATGAAAGGCACTTTGGAATGATGATGATGATTTCGTGTCCGCTTTTTACCACGGAAAGAGGGGTGCAGTAGCTGCTGAGGATATGAACCCCTGTGTACCCGAGGGCAGAAGTCTGACTTCTAGCTCATATGAAAATGAAACGCACACCCATGCGCTAGCACAGCCCCTTTTAACAGGGGGGGGGGGTACATTCACACATCTCACAGATAGAACACAGAAGAACAACCATGCCCGAACCGGCACTCACAGAAAACGAGGAAGACGAGCTATCTCTGTGCCAGAAAGCCGGCTTTCGCAAATATTATACTCGAACGATATGCAAGGCAATCTGGAATAACACCATAAATGGAGAGTAACTGAGAAAGTTTTGGGGAGACTACTCCATCTTTGCCCCTTTAATACATAGCCATATGGTAAAGGTATAACCCAAAATCAAATTTGTAATTTACTGTAAATGCTACTATTTTATGCTAAATATAATGTAATTTTAAAACATTTCCTTCAATTTTTAATAGTCTATGCTGCAGAATCGTTAACTGAACTTGGGATTATTAACTAAAAGCCAGAAAAACAACGTCGCTAAATTGACGTTCTCGAAAAAAGAATCAATTTCCGAAACTGTTAATTTAAACGCTTTTCGTCGTCTCCGATAATTCTTATTGTTGCTGGGTGAAAAGAAGGAAATTGGATGCCGGTCGAAATTAATTTCATTCTATTTCCACATATTTGTCTTCCTTTCGGGATGGAGACCATCAGAGACAAAGTAATTTAGAAAGTGCAGAATTGGAGAAAATTAAACCCTCCGATAAAATTATCAGAATTTTACCCTTAAGTTAGCAGTGAGTCTTTTGTTTGTATCAAATATTAACGAAACAGTTGATTATTTTTTTAAAATACATGAAAATGCGAGTATGGTCTGAAAATCTTTTTCTTAAATAAAAGTTTTATGTATCGCATCTCGAGAAAGAGATGCGTTATTATTATAAAGAAGACATCAAATTATCTATATTAATAAAAATGCAACTCGAAATGCGTTGCTAAGCGCAAAACTGGAGAACGGCTCGACCGAGTCGGCTAATTTTTTAAAAATATTTTCGTTGAGACACGAGGATGGTTGTTATGGAGAGAAAAAATTGAAAAACTGCGTGGAAAATAGTTAAAACGACACTTTTCTTACTTTCCCGCCAAAAATCTTCATTTCCTCCCCCCACACCAACTGAGTAAGATAGCAGGAAGTAATAAATTATGATTTGTTTAGAAAGAAATGCGCGAAGTCAGTTGGTTTTCATTTATAGATAACGGGATGTTTAAAAAAGAAAGTAGTTGCTTTTATTATAAGCCTGTATGGATATTTAATCTATGCCTGCTCAAAATAAAGTCTGGGCAGGGAATTAAAAAAAGAATAAAAAAAGGGTTTGTAGAAAGAAAAGTATTGAAGAAAAAAAGGATAGAGAAAAGAAAAGAAAATAAGGGTGTGTGTGTCACCATTATTTCCTCTGTGCGTGACATCTTCCAAGCTGTTTTTAAGCTTTTGCATCTCTTGAAAACCAATTGTGTCTTTATTTGTTTAGTCTGTTTACATTTATGAAAATTTGAATCTCATTATTCTATAAAAACGTAGAATTTTAGACCTTTCCCTCCACCATTTAAGTAAAATATCAATTCTGGGACAATCATTGCTCGGATAGAAAGAGAATGATGAGTAGTACAATGAACAGAACATCTGAAGAAAATTATATTAAATAATACTATAAATGAATTATATGATTATCAAAATTTGTTTGGTTTAAATATATTTTGGTAAAAAACCTGTTATGAGACACAGCTACATAAAATAGTATATGAAAATTTTAGCGAGCATTAATACTGGCGAACCAACTGGTCGCCGAAGGCGGCTAGTTATTAATACAAATTGTCTTCGTTGATCAGATATTTTGTTGAGAATATAGACAGAGAGTTTGATCTATACATAGTATAAAATGAAGTCTCCTGAAAGCGTCAGAAAGAGAAAAAAATTGAGAAATAGTTAACGGATATTGGAGATATTTATACCATTTTGTAGGGCAGAAGGTTTTAATATTTTGAAGTCATAACAAAATAAAAATAGAAGTTTTATAATTGCGGTTTTAGTTAATGAAGTCGGGCGATCGCGGTAGACTTGCGACTGCAGGCAACTTCACAAACAACATCATGCAGTTGGATTTTTTATGACAATTTTTAACTTTTCAGTAGCTTAAATTCTGCAACTTTGGAAGTGATAGACAATGTGAAATGGGCTTCGTTGGTCCACAACATGTTAGACACCCGTCACTTTCTCCTATGTTTTGAAGCTTATTTTTTGCTTCAATGAAACTCCATATCGTTTCAAGAATACGTTTCAACATTCACTTCTCTATCTACATTATTTCGTGACATTGAATTTTCAAATGTTAAGGGACTTTTGAATCACCCTGTATATAATTAAATCAAGCCGGTATTTTGGCACAGAGGTAGAGCATCTTCCTCATATTCTGGGATTCCCGGGTTAGAGTCCTGGTTCAGGCATGGTTGTTCTTCTGTGTGCTATGTATGACTGCGCTCCTCAGCTTAGCTTTGGCAGTTAATTAAAATATTTAGGGAAACAAGAAATTTGACTGATATATATCACGGCAATGGAAATAATTGCTGAAATTAGGGATTTTTTTCATTTGTTAAAATTTAAGAAAGTTATACAGCAATTAAATTGATTCCATAAACAAAAAATTTGTTTTAAAAATCACTGGCGTTCTGGAACAGCGATAACGCACTTTACTCCTCATCTGAGTGTCCCGAGTTCGAGTTCCGGTTCGAGCAGGGTTGTTCTGTGAGTGTGAGGTTCCTATATGAAAAGGGGCTGTGCAAGCGAAAGTGATGAGTGTGTAGCTAAGTCGTACTCTTGGCCCTAGTTGGCGCTACTTCAAAACAAGAGACGCTCCTTTCGGTTTAAATTTGCTGCTGTATCAACAGGGAGCTTGCCTATGGCAAGTGCCATAAGTAACATCAACAACATAATTAAGTCATGGAAAAAAATTAATAACAAAATTACGAAAAACAAATGAATGAAATTAAAAATAACTTTTGAAATTTCAAAACAACGTAAAAATTGCTTTTATGCAATTAAAATTTTAGACAATTATAGCGGAAGATAGGCAACCTTAACTTAATTTTAATGATTAATTAAAATTTCAATCCCCTCCCCTATCTTTTCTAGATGAGCATTTTCAACCTCCAAAATATACCTGCATCAAATTTGATTTAGGTCAAACGATAAGGCTAGAAGAGCCCCAACATACACACATATTTCATTCTTATTATTACTAGGAATTATAACAAATATACCTTGAAAATTAATTTTTCTACAAAAAATTTAAGGTCATTGATAAATGATACAGCTGCACTGTTATCCTATCAGTGAAAAGGTGCATTTCCACAACGATTACAGTGAAATATTTAGACACAATTTTAGATGGTACAAATAGCGACATTTTTCGCGTGATTATGATATAACTTTTAAGATGAAAACGATCGCCTTATGTGTCTATTATATAGAGGCACTGTACCAAAAATATCAAAATTTCAGACCATTCTACAGCGAATAAAAGATTAAAATGAAATCTGCTATGCATATTTCAGTATATTATGTCATAACATCGTTTCTTGAACGGCCGAGCACCACGTTCTCGTGTGAGTTAAATTATATTTTTATTCATTTTAATCGTTTAATTGAATGAGTCACTTTAGTATTGCCAACGATCCAAGAAACTTTGTCCCGCATTTATTTTAAGTGTCCCATTTCCTATTTATTTCATTTCATATAATCAGATGCTCAAAATGACAATTTTCTAGGTTTTATTTATTGTAGTTATTAACTTATTTTTTAAAATCGAATCTTTTGTAAATGCAAGGGCTACGTGTTATTAAAAGCTGAGAAGCTCGTGCAGATAATAAAATTTCAATTTTTCGCCTACTGATTTTTTTTATTTTTTGCCTACGGGTTTTTGTTGAAGCCACAAAACATCATTCCTAAAACAATATCATCTTCTGACATGATAAAAGGCGTTAATAGAAGTTTTCTGATCACATTATTATATATAGTATATATATTTCTGCTGTAGTTGTTGTTTCTTATGGCACTTGAAATGGACAAGGTCGCTGAGGTAAGCCTAATCAGCCTCTCCTGTTTTTAGTAGCTCTAACTGGAGTCAAGTTTACGACTTGCCCTTTTACGGTTTCATCGCACCTTCGATAGCCCTTATCTTTGCTAGAAAGTCTTTGGTTTAAAAGAGTTCTTAATAATTCATCTTCCAAAAAAAGAATCATAAACATGATTAGATTTCTAATTGATCATGGAGAACTGTTACGGTTATATTAATCTCATCAGTTTTTGAGTATCAATTAATATCACTCATTTTTATGATAAATCCTTTTAACACTTCAAGTTACTAATTTTTTTTAATTCCCTCGTATTTTCATCCATACTGTACATTATGATATTCATTCATCCATTTTGTTGTACTCCAGACCTTCTTCACTCTAATTTTTATCACTTATTGTTATGTTATATGTCTGTGTATTTTGTCTCTTGTATGTTTCTTTCCAACAATGTAACAACAACTGTGCAATGTTTTTTTTTAATAAAGTCCACCATACTAAACCGGAAAGGGGCCATTTGAGACCTAGAAACGGTGTGGTGTGATGTTAAGCGTCATGCTACTTACTCACTCATCACATTCGGTTGCACAGCCCCTTTTTACATGGGGTGGGGCATTCACACACCTTACAGACATAACACAGAAGAATAACCATACCTGAACCGGGACTCGAACCCGGGAAGCCCAAATCACGGGGAAGACGCGCTACCCTATGCTATGATGCCGGTATTTATTCATTTATTTCACATATATATGTCAGATTATATGAAATTTACCATTAGAAAACCTTCTTTAGTTTTCCAGTTGCATAAACAACTGGACTCGCGAAAAATCTTGCTTAGTACTGAATTTATGCTTTATTCGAGAATAGAGTAGAGGTTCTTTCAATGCTATTTCCAATTTCTTTCAGTCAAATAGCATCCTTTCATGCAAACTTCATTCTTAAACACAATCTTTCGTGCGACTTTGAAAGAAATATCTTCTGAATGCTACGGATGCATATTTTCAGGACCATTCGCATCAGCTCTGTTCGCGAATAAATTCTCCAATGACGTGATCTATGCGCCACACCTAGTTTTATCTTCAAAAAGATATTTTTTCAGCTGCCTTGAATTCTTGGCAGCAATATTATACAACTGCACGGGATATAGTTATCAAAACATCATTCTTTCTTTACAAGTATAGAATAGCGGGGAACGTCCCTGTGCTTCTCGCATTGTATATCTGAGTTTCTCGCATTTTGAGATATCTTGAGTTTTTTTTTTTGGGGGGGGGGTGGAAATTCCATTCTTTGGGTGAATATTATTCTTTTATCCAGCTTATAAATACAAAATTTGTCACAGTTTTCGTTACAAAATTTGTTTGTTTAATACAGGAAAAACAATGCATTAGTTGATGATGAACAAATATAACTTTAGTAAGATATTATTGCTATTAAAGTTTTAATTACATATTTCAAATTTAATTTATTTTATTACATTCAAATAATGAAGAATGCATAAAAATATATACTTATTATGAAAAATAAAATATGAACTAGAGCATCTCTAACACTTAAGCATGAAGCAATATAAACATGCCGGTTTTCTGGCGCAGAGGTAGCGCGTCTTCCTCGTGTTCTGATAGTCCGGGGTACAAGTCCCGGTTCGGGCATGGTTGTTCTTCTGTGTGCTGTCTGTGAGATGTGTGACTGTGCTCCCCTGCATAAAGGGGCTGTGCAAGCGAATGTGGAGAGTGTGTAGCTAAGTAGTACTCTTGGCCCTAGTTGGCGCAACTTCAAAAACAAGAGACGCTTATTTCGACTTAAATCTGATGCTGTATCAGCGATGGGCTTGTCCCTGGCAAGTGCCATAAGTAACAACAACAACAATGGAAGCATAAATATAGGAGAAAAGGCTTAATGCATTTCATAAATTAGAATGCCATTTTAACCCTTCGCACTCCGAAAAATAATTAAATGTAAAATTATTCACCTAATACAAAGATTTGTTTGTTGCTATGAAAAATAAATATATATAATTCTTTTAAGTCGAATACGTTAGAAAAATTAATCTACATCTCTTAATCATTATGTAAGCGTTTTTAACAATTAGATTTGAAAAATAAATAAATGAAACGTCAAAATGATGCACAGTCTTGAATGGCGAGTCACACTCGACATCGGACTGCAAAGGGTTAACCCTTAACATGTTTATTTTCTTTGCTAACTAATAAGATGACACCTTCTATTTTGGGAGTATTTTCTTACTTTGTTTCAAATGGAAATCCATAGAATACTTGGCTTATCTACGCATTCGAAATCTTTTTACAATTGAATTATAACCGTTATGAACGGTTTATTTTTTGTTTACTACTATCAAAATTCGATAAATCGATGCACGTACGGCATGCGAGCAAACCAGTTAAGTGGTTAAGACTATTTTCAGATGAACATCTTTGCTAAGAGCCTAGGCGGCTAGTTGAAAAAGGTAGCGAATGAACCGGTATCTATTGCCATACTTCCATACCACAGGAATTGGGAAAGGTTATGACCCAAGGCGATAGTCCAGAATACAGTCAGTCACTGACTAAGGCTGGGGCTATGGGACAGTTGCCCTGGGCCCCCATATAAATGGAAGGCGTCCAAATCGAATAGGAATTTTATTCTGTTTCTTTCTTTAACGAATGTTCTTCATTACTAAAGTAGTGAAGCAGAAGGAGCCCCCAAAGATGTTTTTGCCCCCGTCCTGAACTAGGCTAAGTCGGGCCCCGAGTATAATACCTAATAGATCCCTGATTGTTTCTATTTTCTATTTTCTTTTCAGAGCGGTAAACTTTCGGTATCGAAATCCAAACATTGTCTTGAAGTCATAGGAAAATAGTGGCATAATTTTAACTCCTTAATTTTCCGTTAATTTTAATTTTTTTAATGCTCTGTAGAAAGGAGGGGGGAGAGAAAATGATAGCTACGGTTTTAAGGGGGGAAATGAGATACAAGCATTATTACTTTGACTAATGATATAAGATTTATATTAATTATTGATAAATATTGTTACAAGTGGGCGAGCGCCGCGGAAGCACAGCGAAGTTGGCGGCATTTGACGAGGAGCTTCACGCAAGCCGGGTTGGTTTGGCGAAAAGAATAGTCTGGTAGCCGTTGGATCATACGTGAAGCGCCGCGTTGCTTCGCGTGCTTTTAGGCTCGCGTGCGCTTGGCTATATAAGCGACGGGTAGCCGTAAAATGCAGCCCTGATACACTCCACCTCACCCCCTTCTACCTGTACCAGAAGTTATAAATTCCACTGCATCAGGCTCTCATCCACTTCCAGCGCTCATCGCAGAGGGTAAAGGTTCTACATCAAAGCAAGGCCACTCTCAGTCTACCAGTTTCGAGTATAATCCCCTGCCGGGGCTAGGCGCTTCGTCAACCCTACAACTACAGAGAGTTAGTTAGTTGAGAGTTTTCTCTCAGAAGAGAAGCGTCTCGCTGGACTAGAGGATTAGTGAGCTGTGTTTATGTTTGCTGTGAACGATGCATTATTGAGCTCGCTGCGATTTACTGTTTGCTGTGCTATACGATAGCTGTTTTGCAGTCTGTGTTTATGGTGCGTGAGACTTGCATTTACGCTGTAAGTGACTGTTGACTGCTGGATTGTATTTATCAGAAGTTTTACTTTATCCAGTTATCCTGTAAATAACTGTAAATAAGTTTGTTTGTACTTTCATCAAGAAAAATCCATTCAATCCGAACCCTCTAAGCTAAAAACGTAACAATATTAACAAAAATAATAACGTACAGCCCAGATGTGTGTATAGTGACCACTCAGTAGTGATACTTTCTATACAATCAAGACTTTAAATATTAGGGTGTCATGCCTTGTAAATTACAAATAATATCCCTTGCATTTTACATGAGTAAACATTTACTCAAAATCCATTACTGGGAATGCTCTATGTTTTCCACGTCGCTCCAAGTGCGCTACAAAACTATTTAAGTTTTTTTTAATTTATTGTTTAATAATCTTATTTATCAGCAGCATTCTTTTTAAATAACTTTTGATAGTTGTATGTTATAGTTATTTTTTATTATATTATCTTTTCTAATGGTTTTATTTGCCAATGAAATGACACCATTAGCAGATCTGCTACAGCTTCAGTGCTTTTTTTCATGCCTGGTGAAGACCTTAAGCCGCGGTAGTTAAAGCAAACGAGTTAATTAGTTTCTTCCAGTTAAGAATATTTTTCAACGAATATTCTAAACTGGCTCATAATATCACTTGCAATTACGGAAAATCGCCAACATTAATGTTTTGGTCATTCTAAAATTAAAACTTGTTTGAAAAGGAAATGTTTATCATGCTAACATTGAGAAAAGTTCATAGTAAAATTTTTCTGTTTTAAAAGTTATCTGTTTTCCTTCGGAAATATGATTTTTAGATAATTTCAAGTTTATGTATTTTTTAAAAACAAATACTATTAATCACATCAAATTTTTTTTAAAATTCCAGATTTCGATACTAAAAAATGTTTTCGAGCATGGTTTTTTTTAACTTTATCATTTAATTTAAAGCAAACAGAAGTCCCGAAAGAAACCGGACAGTTTATTGAATACATACATGAAATTTACTTTTAAAAAAATCAACTTCCTTCTTTTAAAAAGTCTACTTCGAAATATTTGAATCGATTTACAGTTCTTTATGAAGAAGATGCAACTTCAAATACTTATTTCTAATACATATATAGATACATACGAAACAAAGTTCAAAATTGATACATTCAAATATATGCATGTATACGGTTATATCTCAGTAAAAATGGAACCGTTGTTTGTTTACAAAAAATAGTAATGCCCCGGGTAAAGTCGTTTTGTGTAGTACAGTATACAAAGAGTAAATTCACTGTTATGCTCCAAAGTGCATTCCTTACAAATTCAACAAATAGTAATCTCGTCATAAATAACTGTAGCTACAATAAATACAGAAAAAATAAATTGATCGCCTTCGTAAAAGTTTTGACTGTTGAAATGCTTTCTGATGCAAGCAAAATAAATCCATAAACAAATAGTTTGATATTTTGTAAACAACGATATGGCTTCTGTTTAAAATCCATGCATGATATTCTTCAATATTTACAAGATCGAATTGTTACAACAAAGAATATATAACCATGTTTATGACCTATTACTAATAACTACTTCGTTTATTTACTAATAATCAAGCTTCATAATGGGATTTAAGCTATTCAGGATAACAAATTTAGTGCCAGAGATCAATTATTCTCTTGTGACAAGAAATGAAATTTCTATTCAAAGTTTGTCGCATAACAAATAAAATTCCCGTTGAATAAAGCTTTGAGCATTCCTCTATTTAATGATGCATCACACACTCTGTTTATTGCCATTTATCTTATCTTTAATAATAATTAAGATGAATGTACCTTTGTGTATTGATACTTTACAGGCCAAACCGTTTGACCTACAGCTATAAATCTTGGCACAAATATGCATTGTAGGGAGAAAAAATATGCATTCAGGAGAGAATATTATGAGATCTTAGGAAAAAGTTTAATAAATTAAAAATTAGCCCGAATCTTAGCTCTTTTCAGCTATGATTATTGTTAAAGTAGAATATATTGTTAATAAGATATTAAAGAAATAATAACATATTGATAAAATATGAGTAAATAATAAAATATTAATAAATAAAATATTATTTTTATAGTAGAGTAGACATGGCTAAGACTGCCTTACATTTATATAATTTACTTAAAAGTTCTCGACGTTATTACTGTCTTTTTTATAAAGTTATTTATCTTTATAAATTTCTTTTTTTGGGGAGGGGGCAACATTTGAATATATACTTTTCAGGAAATTGTTTTTAAATTATTATTCCTTTTATTGTGTGCGACAAAAGCATCAAGAATTCCTTCATATATTCAGTTGAATTGTATTTATAGTTATTTTTTGGGATTCCCAGGTTAGAGTCCCGCTTTGGGCAGGGTTGTTCTTCTGTGTACTTTAAGTGCGATGTGTGACTGTGCCCCCCCGTAAAAAGGGGCTGTGCAAGCAAATGTGGTAATTGTGTAGCTAAGTCGTACTCTTGGCCCTAGTTGGCGCTACTTCAAAAACAAGAGACGCTCCTTTCGGCTTAAATCTGCTGCTGTATCAGCAGGGGGCTTGTCCATGGCAAGTACCATGAGTAACAACAACAACAACAAACTCACATTGAAAAAAGTTGATTAAAGTTTTGAAATTCCCACTAATTGGTGAAATATTAAACGTGTCTCCTGTGCGCTGTAGTTTATAAGAAATAAACATTTCAAATCTGCTCCTACATTTTGAATAGCCAATAAATTCCATCACGATGAAATGTTCATGCTGCCTGCTACTAAAACAAACTACAATCATGCAAAGCATTATCCCATTACGATGCACATAATGGCCTTAAGAAGGAGATACCAAACAGAGCATTCCATTTGATTTAAAACAGTCAGAAGAGCTCTTATCGAATAAATATAATAAAGTTTTGAAATTTCCT
>JAOUZG010013271.1:4713-15974 GCA_026289955.1 Argiope argentata
AAATTACCGATGCAAATTAAAGGAGGAAAAATTGTATATGACTCTCATTTTACAGTATTCTTGATGGAAGGTCTCGTATCCTTTTTGTTTAAATAATTTTATTTTTCAGATATTGACCGGTTTTGCTTGAAATAATCACGGTTCAACAGGAAATATCTCGAGCCTTTATGAAGATATGAGAATTTGGATCCTTCTAAATTTTGGATGGAAATCCAGCAAATTTTAATTGATAGTTTTTAAAAGCCTGAATTATTAAACCAAGTTCAAAAGGCATCATCTTTAGTACTCACAAATTACTGAACTTGAACGCAATCCTCTCAGAGGATTGGAAGAGAAACATTTACGATCTCTCCATATTCCAGATAAGTGTATTCTAAGTAACCAGGACAGTGTTATGCGGATTTCAAATGCCTAAACTAGGATAGGAGAGGATCATTGCGACTTCTTCCGTTACTGTAGTCGACAAAGGAACAAAAGAGAATTTAAATGATATTTGGCGTCATGTCAACAGAACTTGTGTGATAGCCTCCATTTTCACCATTTTACTTACACCTAAATATTGTAAATCACAAACCAGACCAACTCATCTGCATTTGATTCTACAGCAACAAGCTGCGATAAGAATGCGTCTGATGTCATCAATTTGAACAACAGCACGTTGATGCTCTCCTCTGCAGAATGAATCACCTTTTTAGTTCCAGCAACAAAATTCTATTTAAAGTGGATGTCTCGATGCCAGGAATGAATACTCAAGTGATTTCGGTAAGTCTTGCAAATTTGTAATTATATCAAATTGAGATTGAATACAATCATTTGATTTGACTACCAAATAACTAAAAAGGTACTTTTATTTTGTTGGTTATATTTATAAGTCAGACAACTTACAATTGTTATTTTTTAGGGGCAAAAAGCATTAGTGCTTTGGTATCATACGGTTTTTTTGATACCACACTTATGCCATCAATATGCATTGATTGTACATAAAATCATGACGAGATTTTGAATTATAATAAAAATAAGGATTAGGCATTTGAGAATCATTTTATTTGAAGCCTCCGAAAAAAATGTCTTCAAGCATTCAAGATGCTTAAGTAGTAATTTCCTGGAAGTTGAAAACCTCCCACATGTTTTAGTAACAATATATATATTTCCCAGTCGTGGAATTTTTCCTCTATCTTCCAGTTAAGTTTTTTTTAATAAAGGATCAAACATATTGCGATTAAAATTAAAAATGTTATCTTCATTAATCGTAATAATCGATTTATATTTATGAGTGAGGGCATTTTGAAGTATTTAAATAATACAGAAAATTCCATCTACAAGCCTACGACAGATTTTTCCAAAAGAAATTTTAACTGCGTTTGTCCTATGCACGGTTCTAGGACTTTGCGAACGTCTTGACAAAATAACCTGCTGTATTTAGAAGTGCAACCAAAGGCTGGGGTTTGATCATTTATTATTCGCAGCACTTTTGTTCCTCAGAGAAAAAAGCGTTTTCTTAAGTTTATTGAACAAATATTTTTTCATCTACCTAATGATTTAAAAGCAATTTTAAAATGTAAATTTTACATACAAAAACGAAAGTAAGACGAGATGAGTGTAAATCTATCTTTTAAAAATGATTTTTAATTCTATTAATAACGAAATAGTAAACAAATTATTATATCGGGTTATTGATTTAAAGAGCAGAAGTCATTTCTATTCCAACATTTAAAATTTTAGTCTTATCAGATTTATATAAATTAAAATATTTAATGTTTTCAGATATCGACACGTTTTGATTGAAAAGATCAAGGGGCAACGGATGACATCTGGAATCTTCAGCAAGCGCACATTGGAAACTCAGAGCATTTTTCATGAAATATTGGATGAAGATCCGGACTATGCACTTCGTAAAATTATAATAGACGAATCCTAAAATGAATATTTTGTACTATATTATTATTATTAATGATCTGCATAGTGGATGCTTGTGGGGTTAACAGTATTTGAGAATATCAATACATCTCTGCAATGTTTAATTTTTAGGATGTTTTATATTTTTGGAGAATTATTTAAACGAATGCAATATTTCTTTTTGAACTTGGAAAAGTTGAACAGTGCTTAGGATGTACGATGTTCAACTGTTGAACATTCAATTGTTATTATGTACCAATTTAAAGGATATATATAAAGTAGCAAAAGGTATTAAAATAGTACTCTTTTACTTATACTTTTCTATTCTACTCCTTTAGATACAAGCATTTTAAAAACTTTTCGAGACTTATGAAACATTTTTTTATTAATTAAAATTAAAATTTGATAGTGTTTGATTTTTGTTATTTATAATCATCTTCCAGCAAGACTGAAAGAAATTTTCTCTCAAAAATGTATAAAATTCTCTTTAAAATTTCATTTGTAACCGCAATCTCCAGTTAAAACTCAACAAGTAAAACTATCATTGATTCAGCAATATAAACAGGGGTCGCAATAATAATTGCTTGTATTAGTCTTAATTTGTATGATACATTTCTCAATGTATATTTTATAGAGAATTCATTATTACGATATTAGATGATTTGTTAGGATTACTTTTCATCATTAATTGATCTATAATTCTAAAATTACAATTTTTGTTATTCCCAATCGATAAGATATTTCGTAACATAATTGTTTTCAGAAAGTTTTTCATTAATAGATTTAAAAAATAGTAACTTTGTTTTCATTTATTATTAAAAGTCAACGGTCATGAAAGCAATCTCATTAATTTTTCCTTAATTGAAATTTGAAAATTTTTAGTAGTTATATTGAGCATCTGTTCATTCCTGCATTTGCAATTATTTTTAAATCAGTATTTCATTCTTATTAAATTTATAATAAATTAGTGATAATTAATGATTAGTAGAATTTCACTTTGCCATTATGAAGTGAGTTGCCACAAATGCAAGATATACTTTGTCATCTTAAAGATTATTTGAAAATTTAACAATATTTTCAATCAGTATTGCTCAGACTTAAGTTGTGTTTATTTACTTGAAACAGTGGTTTGTATTAAAAAGATGTTTTATGCTCATGTATTGAATTTTTAATATTTATTAAAACTGTAATTATTCTTAAATTATGTGATACGATAGTGCTTTTTTCTCTTTTCATTAACTTCCATGATAGATTAATCATAAAAGGCATAGAAATTTTAAAAGCATGTTATAATTGAATATTTTGTATATTTTTAACACTTTCAAAACAAATGTAACTTATTGCATTAGATTATCTTCATTGCATCCATTTGCAGTTACTTAATTTAGGATTTTTCTTGTTAAATTAAAAAATTAAAACTAAAACTTTTGGAGTAATAGTTATAAGATTAATGGCAAACTTGAAGTATTACGTAGCGACTTTTAAAACTCCTCGTTTTGGCTTTTACCTTTACGTAAATGTATGTAGGCGCGGATAGAGGATACTTTGATCGACTCGGCCGGCCAGTCAATCAAAATATCCTTCGATTCTTCGAAAGCATCTGATCGTTGAGACTGATCATCACAAGGATCAATATGCCTTCGCAGAAACTGTCCTTCTCGCATGACTAGCATGAATATCTAAATTCTAAAAGAAATCTATTCTACTATACTAAAATAATTTTTGAAGGAGCAAAAGTGAATGGATGCGATGAATATTGAACAATGTGGTGTAGATGGCCTTTTTTTTTCTCTCTATTAATAAAATACTAGAAAATTAGGAATTTAGAATGATCAAATTTCAATTTCAGTCTTAATTATTTAATTATTAAATTCCCAATTTCTTAGTTTAATTAGGCTTTAAAAAGTCTTACAGTGAATTTCTTAATCTATACTCTAGGTACAATTGCATAACAAATAATGTAAATGTTTCTTTGGTTATGCATTAATCAATGCTTGTATTAAATTTTTCAATTCCAGTATATCTGTTTTATGTTAAATGAATACTTTTTTTAAACTGTTTGAATTCTTGTCAAGCTAATTGTATAAAATAGCAATTCGACATTTGTTGAATTTAATTGGATAATTGTACTGAATTCTTGATTCACTTTAGTAATATTCGATATTTTCTGTTATTATAATCATGTAAATGATTAGTTTCTGTATATTAAATTCCAAATAAAGCTTGAGTATTTATAATTCAGTTTTGTATTTCATTACCAAGTATTCTCATCTCTTTTCGAATAATCGTTTTACAAGTTTTAAACTTCCTAAAAGTCCCTCCTCTAAACAAATCTTTACATTGATTTTAAGATTGCAGATACATTCATGAGATTTGAAGGTTCAATTGATTAAACTTGAAAGTATTAATGCACGAGATTAATTAATAAACTCTTCTTTTTATCCTTTACTTTATTTCATTTTATTAGTTTCGCTTTTAAATGTAAATTCCTTTTCTAGATCAATAACGGATGATAGAAATAAGAAGTTAGAAAATACTATGCTCTATAAATATGCTCTATAAATATAGTATAAAAATTTGAATTGAAACTTTTCCTGAATCTTCCCATTAATGTGTTAATGGAAATTTAAATCGGATTCATTTACATTTGAGTTTATAGATGAAATCTGTATGTTCGGTCAGCAACAATGGATAAATTTGAGGTCCTTAACTTCGGAAAAAATGCATTTAAAAAAAACTGGGAATAGGTTGGGTGAGAATTATAAAATTTTCGTTGCATTACTGACCTTCTTTCCTATTAAAATTTGCCTGAAGATAGATTAGAATTTTCCTTCGGTAGTACGTGATGTGATTAGACTTCTATTCGTATTTGTCATTTCATTCAATCAGAAAAATGGATAATCAAAGCTCTTACCTGTCAGAAAGGATCAGGAGGCAACTAGTGGATTTTTCGCATTTTATTTTAAACACAGCAAACATTTAACAGGAGGGACGAACACACACAACAGACATCACCACGTAAAGAAAACAGACTAACAAAAACAACCAAAACCCAGAGGGGGATACAGCGCCCTCGGGCGGAAAACCTTGAACCTCGAGGGGTGGAAATAAAGTTTCAACACACTCCCCCCCCGAATGACCAAGGGGTTCATTCAAATTAAACATTCAAAAATCTTCCACATTGCAACATTTCTTATGACCTTACATATCTAATTTTAACACAAAGTCCAATTTCTATAAATTCACTTCATTAGTCAATATTTCTGTTGCAATGTTATGGAAATTTCACTTTAAATAATATTTAAATATTTTTAACATTTTACATTTAACAGATCAGGCATGAATTCAACTTTTACATAATATCAATGGCACACATTCAATATTTCACAACAATAGTTTACATACTCACCAACTCATCATAATACAGTTAAATACAAGCTTAGTATAATATCTTCACATTGCATTTAAATTCCAAATCTCAATATAGGTCCCTAAAAAACATAATGACATTAATATACTACTCAAACTATTCGTTCATCAATTTCAAGGTTGTATAACAATTGAACAGGCCTTTTAATAACCGATGTATTCTTTTTAATTTGACAAGATCTAATTTTACCATCTCTGCCAGGAAATACAGCTACTACCTTTCCTAATTTCCAAAAATGCCTGGGAAGTTTATCATCATTAATTAGTACAATATCACCAACTTTAAATTCTCTAATTTTGCCTGTTGGCTTCACATATTGAGTAGATCTTAACATTAAAAGATATTCTTTAAGCCATTTTTTCCAAAAGTGATTAATTAACCTTTCACGATAATTAAACCTTTTAATTAAAATTTTTCTATTACTTAAATTAGTATCAATAGTAAGTCTGGCAGGAGGTAAACTATTGACTCTTCTTCCTAACAGCAAATGAGCTGGAGTAAGAGGCGCAGGTTCTTGAAAATCTGAAAACACATAAGTTAAAGGACGAGAATTAAGAACACCTTCAATTTCAATAATTATAGTCTCAATTCTTCTCGAGACAAAGTGGTTCGACCTAAAGTTTTTCGAAGAGCCAGTTTCACCGATCTAATGAGTCTTTCGTAGAAGCCACCCCACCATGCAGCTTTCTCAACGATAAAGCGCCACTGGATTTTGTGGGAGGCATAAAAGTCTTTCACCTCTGGATGACTGATAACGCTCCACAAATGTTTTAGCTCAAGTTCAGTTCTTTTGAAAGTTTGAGCATTATCCGACCAAATCTCAGAACACAGTCCACGACGAGCGATAAACCGTCTAAGTGCTAAGAGAAAAGTTTCAGTTGTCAGATTGTCAACAAGTTCTAAGTGGACAGATCGGGTTACACCGCACGTAAACAAAACGATGTAGAGTTTGTTGTCACAGTTCTTAGCGTAGAGGGGTCCACCAAAATCAACTCCCACTATAGAAAAGGGAGGTGACTGTTCCATTCGTGCAGCTGGCAAAGGTGCAGTAACTTGGAGACCAGGAGAAGAGTTGAATCTTTTACACAACACACATCTTTTTAAAAGATTCTTTGTCGTTTGTCTTCCTCTAACTACCCAGAATTTATCGCGGATTTCAGTCAGAGTTTCAGAAATCCCTCCGTGGAACACCTTTTTATGCGAGTTTAAAACTAACAAACTCACGAAACGATGCTTTGCAGGCATAACAATGGGATGTTTTTGTAGGTAAGTAAGTTTCGATTTCTGGAGTCTCCCACCAGAGTGAATTATCCCATCAGAATCAAGAAAAGGATTCAATTCCAAAATCTTGGAATTTTTCATCACTGATTTTCCTTGCTTTAAATAAGCAATTTCTTCGACAAAAACTTCTTCTTGTACTGATTTTATCCAGTATTTTTCGGCACCATCAAGTTCTTCTGCACTTATTTCGTCATATCTTCTAATATTATTTCTAACATTGTGTATGAAGCGAAGTATCCAACTTGTAACTCTAAGTAACTTTTTCAAACAGCTGTATTTGTTGATATCAAGTAAAGGCACAGCTTTCGTATGAGCTTCACACACAAATGTCAATATTTCGTTTTGGTTCATTTTTTTCTCGCATGATTCAATAGAGAAATTGTTGAAATCAAAACCTCTCGACCAAATTTCTTTTCCCTGACGAAGCCACTTTGGACCGTGAGTCCAAATCTCACTTTTTATAAACTTCTCTGCACTCGCTCCTCGAGAGATGAAATCAGCAGGATTTTCTTTCCCACTGCAGTGATGCCAATCCATCACACGGTTGGAAACAAAGGGTTTCCATTTGGAAGCTGCTCCTTTGATCCAATGGAGAGAAATTAACGAATCACTCCACAAAAATACCCTAGATATGGGAAATTTAAAATTTTCTTTTAAATATCTCAGGATTCTAGCAGCAATCACAGCTCCCATTAATTCCAATCTAGGGAGGGTTAATTTTTTAAGTGGTGCTACGCGCGATTTGGCTGTAATAAAACTTGTAGATACACATCCATCGGTTGTTTCAAGGCGAAAATAGCTCACTGCTCCAAATGCTCTAGGGCTAGCATCTGAAAAAATGTGTAGTTCTAATTCCTTCGCTTGACTCAAAGGAGAGGAGAAATATTTCCTTTCGAATGTCAAATCCTTCAAAGAATAAATTTGCGAGCACCAGTTTTCCCATTTTATCTTTAATTCAGTTGGCAGTTCATCATCCCATCTTAAACCATATTCCCATATTTCTTGCAATAGGCACTTAATGATTACAATAAATGGAGAAACAAATCCAACTGGGTCATAGATCTTTGCAGCCGTCTAAAGAACGCTGCGCTTAGTGCTCCTCAAATTGTCGATGATCTTGAGAATAGGTTGCACGTCTAATTTAAACGTGTCTTCGTTAATGTTCCATATGATTCCTAAAACCTTTAAAGGACGCATGCTGGACTCTTCAATATCCTCCATACCTCTTTCGCACCACAATTTTCTCAATTCTTCGGAATTAGTTTTAAATTTTCTTAAATTCATGTTCGCGTCTTTAAGAATTTCTATGGCAGTAATGGAGAGATCTAAAGCTTCATTTATTGTATTAGCTCCGTAAAACAAATCATCTACGTAAAGTGATGAATTAAGCATTTCATAAGCTTTGCATTGTTCTTGTTCATATTTTCGAATATGATATTTAATGGTTGCAGCAAGCACAAATGGACTAGAAGTTACACCGAATGGTACTTGTGTCATTCTGAGAGTTTTATGAGACTTCGAATCCCGGTCATCTGGAAACCAGAAAAATCTCAAATAATCTCTATCCTCCTTAGCTATTCCAATTGTTAAAAATGCTCCTTGTATATCACTACAAAATGCATGCTTGAATTCGCGAAATCTCAATAGCATATCAAGGATTCTAGGATTCAATGACGGACCAGGAGTGAGACAGTCATTTAAAGATTTACAACCTTTATCTTTCGAAGAAGCGTCAAAAACCCTTCTAACTTTCGTCGTTTCCTTGTCGGTCCTTACAACTGCAGAATGCGGCATATAATATGTGTTATTTTGAATTTTCGAACAGCATTCCTCAACAATATTCAGATTTAATTGATCTGCAATAATATTCTTATATTCATTCAAAAGCCAGTTATTTCCCTTCATTCTCACACATAAATTTTCAAATCTGCGTTTAGCTATCTTCAAGTTATTAGGTAATTTGTCAGAACTTTTATCCCAAAAGAGCTTAGTTTCATATCTCCCATTTTTGAATTTTAAGTTGTTTTCAAAGCATGTAATTAAATCCTTATTACATGCTTGAATCGGAGATATTTTCCCTATCCATTATTCCCATCGCATCTAATTCCCAAAATAATTTTAAATTCTCATTTAACGCTGAGCAACATTCTGTTTTTAAAACAGAAACGTTCTTGTCGCAGTTTAAATCTACTGGTGAGATTCGACCTTGGACAACTTTACCAAAAATTGTATCAATTACAAATAAAGTTTTAGTTAAATTTTCCCTTTTGCCTGAATGTATTTCCCAAAAATATTGCGCTCCAATTAAAAGAGAAAATTCATTTCCGAAAGACTCGCAAGCATTTGAAAGCTTTATATTTTTCTTACTAAGCATCTTTTCTAGTTTATTCGACGATACTTTAAAAGGAGAACTAGAAATGACATCGCAAAGCAATGCTTCAATTTCAATTCTTTTTTCAGGGTCACGAGAATTGCAAAATGTAAACTTCACTACTTCGTACGTTTTTTCTATCGGGTCTCTCGAACCAAATGTATAAACTAACAGTTTTTCTCTTCTCATTATAGGTAATTTCATCGCGTCAGCTATTTCCTTTTTCAAAAAGCATCGCTGAGAAGCGTTATCTAACAGAATATTTACCATTTTTCTCCTTTCTCCCCACTTAATTAAGGCCGAACAGGTTTCTAAAAGTATTTCACCCTCACTGATATTTATGTTCGAACAAGTGACAATTTCGTCCCTCTCTGCATCCGGTCTTTCACCCCTCTCGGGCTCAGGGGGTGTTGTCGCGTCGCAAATCAGCTCAGAATGTCTACGTTGACATTTACCACATGTCCGTTTCGAAGGGCAGTTTCTGTAAATATGTCCTGCTTTCGTGAGGCACAGGAAACATAACCCGTTTCTTCTTAAATGAGCCTTTCTTTCCACAACCGGCAAAGGGCAAGATGAAGAATCATGATCGGGTTTAGGATTTTTACAAAATAAACATTTTTTCACGTCGATTACAAATGCGGATGCATGCGGAGTATTCTCGCTTCTTTGGTTTTTTCGGTTACATGACTCAAATTTATTCTTATTGAATTTTCTGTATTTATGGTTAGGCCTTTCATAAGTGCTAACTCTAGATTCTGTGCGTGCATCTGTGTCAAATTCTTTGATTAAATGTTCGTTTCGTTCTCGACATTGAATTTCGATTTTTAAGAATTCTAATAAATCCGAAATAGTACTTTCTTTTTTAGAATAAATTTTACGGGAAAATTCCAAAGATAATTCTCTAGGGATAGATTTTAACAATATGGGATGTAGTAAAGAACTATAACTGTTTGGATTAACACCATTATTTTCTAACCCACGCATGTGCGTTTCGCATACAGAATATAATTTGCGTAGCGACTTAACATCATTTGCTTTACGTACCGGATTTAAATTTAAAAGTTGTGACATATGCGCATCAATAATCATTTCAGTTCTACCGAATCTTTCTTTTAGAATATTTATGGCGACACAATAATTTTCTGCTTTTAAAGCCAAGCCCCGCACAGCAATTTCAGCATCGTTAATTAAATACGATTTTAAATAGTTAAATTTTTCAACATCGCTAAGACTTAAATTTTTATGTATGGCAGTTTCGAATTGAGAATAAAAGTCATTAAATTTTAGCATATCTCCATCAAATTGAGGTATTTGTAATCTCGGAAGTTTGATTGAACATTGTTGAGAATTGCTGTTAATAATTTTATCATTAGCAATTTCGCTTTCATTTTTTCGTAAAATTTTCTCAGCTCGCATTTTCCACGTTATCATTTGATCTCTGTATTCTTGCTGACGTTCCACTTCGTTAGTCAGATCTTGTGATTTACACAAATTCAATATATCCGAGTCAAGTTTCTTTAGCTGATCATCTTTATCTAATAGTTTCGCTAAAAGTTCTTCGATCACGTCTAAAGATTTTTCATCCGCTTTATAAATTTCCTGCTCTAGCTGTTTAAAATATTCTGTTGCAGCCTTTCTGACAGGGGTTCTAACTTTTTTCAAAGATTCCAGATCCATTTTAGCTAATTCGCAAATGATTTCAATTTCGCATCTAAAGGTACCTCTGGCCGAATTGGGCGTTTCCCGGGTTTCGACACCAAAAGTGATTAGACTTCAATTCGTATTTGTCATTTCATTCAATCAGAAAAATGGATAATCAAAGCTCTTACCTGTCAGAAAGGATCAGGAGGCAACTAGTGGATTTTTCGCATTTTATTTTAAACACAGCAAACATTTAACAGGAGGGACGAACACACGCAACAGACATCACCACGTAAAGAAAACAGACTAACAAAAACAACCAAAACCCAGAGGGGAATACAGCGCCCTCGGGCGGAAAACCTTGAACCTCGAGGGGTGGAATAAAGTTTCAACATGATGCAGTATATTTCCGAGGTGCATCATGGCTTCGACATCTTGTATAATAGAAGATTGTATTTTAGGATAAAGGGAAAGGAAGTATTCATATCTAACAATAAGTAAATTCGAATTATTATGTTAATCTAATATTCTTTTACAAAAGAAAATTTTTAGTTTGCAATAATATTAGCTCTATTCCAGGAATAAATATTTTATATTTTCATAATTTCTTATTTTGGGTTGTTTTATCACAATATGGATTTC
>JAOUZG010013277.1:0-10614 GCA_026289955.1 Argiope argentata
CCCGGTTAGGGCATGGTTGTTCTGTGTAAGATGTGTGAATGTGCCCCCAGCCCTTGTAAAAAATGGCTGTGCAAGCGAATATGTGTGATAGAGCTAAGTCGGTCCTCTACCTATTTCTAGGCTCTCTGGTCCTTGTGACTAACAGGGGCTGCAATCTTTCCACATCCAGTCATGGACCTGGACTAGTACTGCTCGACAATGGGGGCACGCAACAAGAACAATACAATTCTATTGTTTTATTGTTCCATAGAAACTAAAACCTTTTTTCAATGTTTCATCAAATATTCATTTGATGAAACAATTGTTTTTATTCTAGAACTAGCCGCATTTGGCGACCAGTTAGTTCGCCAGTATTAATCCTCTCTAAAATTTTCATATATTATTTTATGTAGCTGTGTCTCATAACAGGTTTTTCACCAAAATATTTTTAAACCAAACATATTTTGGTAATCAAATAACTCATTTATAGTATTATTTAGTATTATTTTCTTCAGATGTTCTATTCATTGTACTTCTCATCTTTCTCTTTCTATTCGAGCAATGATTGTCCCGGAATTGATATTTTACTTAAATGGTGGAGGGAAAGGTCTAAAATTCTACGTTTTTATAGAATAATGAGATTCAAATTTTCATAAATGTAAGCACACTAAACAAATAAAGACACAATTGGTTTTCAAGAGATGCGAAAGTTTAAAAACATCTTGGAAAATGCCGCGCACATAGGAAATAATGGTGACACTCACACACACCCTTCTTTTCTTTATTTTTCTATTCTTTTTTTCTTCACTACTTTTCTTTCTACAAACCCTTTTTGCCCACTGTTTTTCTTTTTTTCTTTATTTATTACTTTATTTTGAGCAGACGTAGATTAAATATTCATACAGACTAATAATAAAAGCAGCTATTTTCTTTCTTTTTTAAACATCCTGTTATCTATGATTGAAAACCAATTGACTTCGCGCATTTCTTTCTAAGCAAATGATAATTTATTACTTCCTGCTATCTTACTCGGTGTGGGGGAAGGAAATGAAGATTTTTGGCGGGAAAGTAAGAAAAGTGTCGTTTTAGCTATTTTCCTCGCAGTTTTTTCATTTTTTCTCTCCATAAGAACCATCCTCGTGTCTTATCGAAAATATTAAAATAAAAATTAGCCGAATCGGTCGAGCCGTTCTCTAGTTTTGCGCTTAGCAACGCATTTCGAGTTCCATTTTTATTAATATAGATAAAGAAATATCTTTGGAATTTATTCTTTGATAATTGGAAAACGAATACAAAGAAGAACATTGCAACTTTAATCCATCCAAATATATATAAAAATCCTGAATCAAGCGAAATAAAAACATCCTAATCAAAATTTAAAACTTGATATTCGAATTTCCATACATTGGTCCATTTATTACAATTACATTAATTATATAATTCCTAAATAGAGTGGACTTTAAACTCATTTAGTTCTATAATATTTTTAATTTGTCGGATGGATATGTATTCATGTTTCAAATCAAGCTTTGGAATTTGATACTACATACGCATATGAATTGAATGTTTTTGATGAAGAATAGAGTATCGTTATTGGCATATCAAAATGCAGCATGTCTAAAACAATACTGAGAAAATATGCAAAATTTTGATCTAACAGCTGGAATTACTAACACATGCATTATTCTCTGATAGTATGCAGCAATTACGCATCATATACAAACATTTGAGGACAGATGCAGCTAACTTGTACAAGTTTTTTTCCCTCTGTGAAATGTCTTGACAAACTTGACCGACAGCATTTTAATACAACAGTGACGCCACAGTTTTGTGAAACAGATAAAATAGTTAAATATAATTTAAAATTTAACTATTTAGAGTATGTATATGAAAATAGGCAGCTTTCTTTTGTGTTTCTTTCAGAAGTTGGAAATAACAGAATATTACTGAAAAAACAAATTCATGATGATCACATACTCTTAGGGAATAATGTTGTTAAGAATAAGTAATGTTGTTTCCTATCACAGTTAGTTCCAACCTAAGAAGTATTGTTTTACGGTCAACTCTACTGAATGTCGATCAAATACTGGATCAATTATCCCCAAGATTGGAGAGGACTCGGAGACTAATTTAGAGACTTTGGCGATAAAATGAATAATATTTGAGTTTTCTGGAATTTCGGCGATTTGACCAATAGACGGCGATTTATAGTTGATGGTTCGAGAACCATCTCTGCCCTGCTGTGGAAGCTGTAAAAGGTCGGATCTCGAAGCCGAAGTCAGTCAACGACGAATTTATCGGATAATTTCAGCGAAGCACAACTGTTGAGGGCATCTCAAGGAATTTTGTGAATCAATAGGTTGAACTGTGCATCGAGTCTTGGAAACATCGAGTCGTCTGTTGAATAGTCAGTCGTATTGTAGTGAGTCGGCAATTGGGTCCAGCTAAAGCGAGGAGACAGTGAAGAATAGCAGACGTTTGGTGAAACCTTAGTGAATAGTTACGTAGATTCTCTCCTCCTGCTGAGTTCTGTCTGGCCGCTTTGAGTGCTGTAATTGTTGTTTACAACCGATTGATATCTGTAGGCTGCTGTTCTAAGTATGCTGTTATGTATTTCTTGTGTAAATCTCTACTGGTTATCTAGAATATAATTCGTCTATGTATTTGTGGATGCGTGTTAATTAACGTTGTTAGTTATCGAGACCTGCTGTTAAATGCTTTACACTATGCCCTACTACAAGAGAATAGTCAATTTTTTTAGCTGATATAATTTGGTTTCGGAAACAAAATCTTTTTATTTGTTATCTCCACCATCAATATAATAAAACTAAATTAATCAAATTAAACATCAATTTATGTCTGAATATTAATCGCATTTCTGTTATAGTTAAAACAACCTGATTTTTTAAAATTAAATATGCCGACAAACAAATGGACCAAAACTGAAAAAAACTTTATATCTTTTTTGTGATTAAAACGTATTTTAAGTGTTTTCCCGTATTACTTTCGAAAGCGCTTATCAGGATTCAGTTTCGATTCGCTATCTATTTATTGTGCTATCACCAGCAAACGCGGGAAACTCAAAGTCACTGAGGCTTTGAGTTGGGAAAGGAAGGTTGAGTTGGAAGGAAACCAGTGTTCTTATATTCGCTTTACAAGTATTCCAAAAAATGGCAAGCGGACGTTGGTGTAGGCGATACTCTGAAGTAAGTGCCAATTTTCTTTTTAGAAGTAAAGATTTAGATACTAATATCTTGTGAGCAGCCCTTTTCATGTTAATAATGTTTCTACTATGTTTTAAGTTTAGATTATTTAAAATATTTAACTAAGAATTCAATTGAAATATTTAATTATTCCTTATGCACGTCTGAAATGTTTAATTAAAAAATACAATAATAATCATTTTTTATATCAATGATTCAAGATCCAATTACCTGAACAGATTATTCATAACTCACGTCAAAGGCGTATTGTTAAATATTTCATTGGGATGCCATTGGTATTTTCTTCAATTTCAACAATGTGACTAGATTATGTTAGAAATGGCATTACTTTAATCAAAAATCATCAGTATGTAGAGACAAAAAATTTATTATAAGAATATTTGTATAGTTTGAAGGATCTCTAATTTTGGTTTAAATTTTACATTTTAAAAATTATTATTATAAAATTATTTACCTTATTCAATAATAACTGATCATTCAGAATTTCTGATTTGAATAACAAAATCCATATAATTCTTAATAGCCCTTTCCTTCTATATAATATTAATTGAATCTTGACCCTATTTAAATCAATGTTAAGAATTTGAATCAACGGAGTAAAAATATAGTCGAATCTCTGGAGATTACTAAAAATCGTTTAGAAATTACATGTTTAGAAACTTAAATATACATAAAAATATACGATGAAAGTATTTTTTTCTAAAAAATAAAATATGTTTAGTTATATTGTTAGAGTTTAAGATTTAAAATAATTAAAATATCAAAAAACTAATTTCAAAAATATACAAATTAGGGTATTTTACATTTTTTTATTTGCCCTATATTTTAAAGGGTGACGATTAAAACCTAGAAATAATCTTTTGTATTTGTTGTCTTTATATTTTTTATCAACTCTTTGTTGCCATTTCTCTTTTCATTAAGCGCTGTTATTAAGCAGAACTTAATTTTTCCACTTTAAGTCTTCCATTTGGGGGTCATACTCCTTGTAAGAAATGTAAAACGAAATATGAATTAAAGTAAAAATATCCTCCCCAGTTAGGAACGAGATTTATAGAAAATAAGTTGTCTAACTAGAATTACTTTTTCGTAAAGTTCTGGTCTAGCCTTTTGGGAATTAAATGAGCGCATTATATGAGAAATTAATAAGAAATATGAAACGAATAATCGATGAATTGCAAATATTAGATTTTCTTTGAAAGAGAATGTCAAAATAATATTCACATATAATTAAAATTATGAGAACTTCAAGGCCTTATTCAACAACTATTAGTGCTAAATAACACCTATTCATGCTTTTTAAACAAGAGTAATTCCCTTCAACCTTTACTAATTAATATGCAGAAATTATTATTTTCAAATTGCTTTTTGTCATGTCAGAACATGACTTTCAGTTTGGGAATGAGGTTTGTGACGTCAACAAGATTCCGTAGGTGAAAAATAGAAATTGTACTGAACGAGCATCTCAAGAAATCAGCTTTTAATAATGTGATGCCATTCACTTTACAAAAGCTCTGATTAAAAAAATAAGTTAATAACTACGACAAATAAAACCTAGAACCATTTTGAGCACGTCATTATGTGAAATGAAATAAATGAGAAACGTGATAATTTTTTAAACAATCAATGCGAGACAAAGTTTTTTTTGATCGTTTCGAATACTAAAGTGACTCTTTCAATGAAACAGTTAAAATGGATAATAATGTAATTTAACTTGCTCGAGCGCGTGGTGCTTGACCGTTCAAGAAATGATGTTCTGACACGATACATTGAAATATGCATAGCAGATTACATCATAATTTCTTTTTACAATATTGACTTTTAAAATAGTAATCGCTCTTTGAAATAGCAGTCGCTTGTCTTCTGGCCTCATTAGCAATCGCTTCTTAGGATGGAAAGTGGAATGGAAAGTTACCATGTTAAAGAGCGAAATTATTATTTTTAACAACCGTAATTTAATTGTTGTACATTGTTTCCTTTTTATTTCAATAAATTTTACAAATCATATTTTGAAAGCAACTTTCAAAAATGTTTACTTCTGCTATCAATGAAACCCCCCCCCAAAAAATTTCAGTAATTAATCGAATTATGTCCTAAAATGTTTTTTGTGACGTTGTTTAAGATATCATAAAATATATTGCTACTTTTCATATTAACATTGGGTCATAAGTATTGTTTTTCAGCTATCATTTTTTGCGTCATTTAATATCTACATTAGTTTCAATACTGATAAACGGATGAAGCAAATAAATGATATTTGCATATTTGTAGCTACAGCGTCCTCTTTTGTAATGCAGTTTACAAAATAAAAAATATCATCATTTCCTCCATTATCCATTTTCCTTTCAATATTTACAGAAATTCAAATGAGGAATTTGACCACTTTGATAAAACATGCTATCAATCAAATGGATGAAAGGCCAAAAAGTTTAGACTTGAAATGATAAAATTATAACGATCATTTTTCTACCCTTTTCAAATAAAGATTTGCATTTTTGAGTTCTCTTACCTAAAATTCTTGGTTGTAAACCATAAAATTTTGTGGATGATTTTACCCTCACTTCTTCCAGTACCAGAGTTCTGAAATTTTGTTCAATTATTGATTCCGAAATATTTTTTAAGCTTTAGAGCTCTAATTATGTAATAATCTAGTCATTCAGTAAATCTTTAATTCCACAAATCATGAACTTAAAAAACCAAAAACAGTGATAATTTTTCGATTTCTTAATATATTACAAGGAATAACGAAACATATTAAAAATTTAAAAAGTCAGAATAAATAAAAATAATGAGTTTTTGAGCATCTTTACTCGTGTAGTAGAAAGTAAAATATATTTTTCAAATCAAGAAATATTGCTAGGAAATTGCTACACAACATAATCAAAAGAAGAAAATTTGTAGAAATTCCTTGAACCTTGATACATATTATAAAATTGATTAAGATTCCAATTGATGTAAAATATTTTTATAACATTCAAACGTATGAATGGTTTCGTTTTAACATTCCAATTTTCATTAAAAATATAACTAAATGGGAAAATGGGGAATATTATGAAGCAATAAAAAATAAATATATATATATCTTAAAATAAGATTATTGTTTGTGAGAATTATAATATTTACTACTCAAGAAGATTATTATAGATAAAAATAATGAAATGCAATTGTGAAATTGTGAAAAGTTAGGACAAATTATTTGTATTTATTTCCAGAAACTTAACATTTTAATAGAAATAATAATCTTCCTGTTGAAATATTATTTTAATGTTTAGAATATAAAATTAAAATTAAGAAAAAGACGATATTTTTGGTATAAAATTTTGTACATGACATCGAAATATTACCGGGATAGCATTCGTTTACCGGAAAATCCGGTTTTGTTTTGTTTTCAATCTTTTTTTTTCCTTTTGACTCTCTCTCTTTTTTTAAATCACTAATAAAAATCGTACGAAATAAAGAATCAAAATTAGAAAATAATAAATCTAAAAACTTTTTTAAAGGATTTCATTAATGCATTGGAAAAGGAAAATAGTTTTTTAAACCAGAAATACAGGTAACAAAACAAAAATAATAAAAGGGTCATGGCAGAAAAAAAGTAGGGAAAAAACACGAAGCTATAAAAATATTTAAAAAAATTATTGTTATATTTAATGCGTGTACGTTATGAAATGTTATTTGGATTTTAATTTATTTAAAACTCTTATCTGAGTATTACAAATGCTGAGTAAAAAAATTTTTTTAATAATTTTTTTTACTATAGTGATTAAAATGTCTTTTATAAAGGTTTTCATGTGTATTATTTAATTTCAACTCCATATTTTTTCAGTGCACAAAAATAGCAACTGTTATAACTGCTCCCAAAAATTGCATGCCAAATAACAGAAAAAATTATTGACAGACGTTCAGAAGAATGATTTCCAAATGAAATTAACCGTAATGTTTTATTAATATAGATAAAAGCTAAGATACAGATTTTTTAAATAGAAAGTTGGAATTAATAATATCGTATTTCTTGTTATAATTGCATATATGATCATAGTATGATACCATTAGGAATAAAATACATTCATCCTTAAAACATGGAGCTATAACGCACAATAATGTGATGCAATTATACAATTTTAGTTTATTTTAGTTATATTGACGTGAAGTTGTAAAGCAACACTAGGGCTATTTTGGGATGGACCTCGTGGGTCAGAGGACGAGGACGGCATTTGAGCTAGTATTTAAATAAATAATAAAATTAAGCAAATTTCGGAAATTTTTGACCTTTGAAATAGTACTCGAATCTCAGAATCTTCATCTCTCTTTAAGTTGGAAAATAAGTTATTTTTCATCTGAAATGACGAAGATTATTTTTTTAAACTTTAATTTAATTATTGTACATTTTTTTCTATTATTTCAGCAAATTTTTCAAAATTTGTTTCAAGCACAATATTAAAAAAAATTTAGTATCCAATAAAATACAAAACCATTTTCAGTAGTTAACCGAATCTTCTTCTGATATGTTTTTGTGACATTGTTTAAGTTGTGATAAAGCATATTACAACTTTTAATGTAAATATTTCGTCATAAATATTGTTTTTCACATTTCTACATCCTGCAGTATCTGCATTAGTTTCAATACTGATAAACGGATGATGAAATCTCTGTCAGCAGATAATATCTTCACATGTGTATCTATACCGTCTTTCTGTGACTATTGAAGATTTCAAAATAAGAATATTACCATCACTTAAAATCTGAAATGACAAATATCATTTTTTAAAACTTTAATTTAATTATTGTACATTTTTTTCTATTATTTAATCAAATTTTTCAAAATCTGTTTTAACCGCAATTAAAAAGAAATTTTTTTTGCATCCAATAAAATACAAAACCATTTTCAGTAGTTAATCGAATCTTCTTCTGATATGTTTTTGTGACATTGTTTAAGTTGTGATAAAGCATATTGCTACTTTCAGTGTAAATATTGCGTCATAAATATTGTTTTTCACTTTTCTACGTCCTGCAGTATCTGCATTAATTTCAATATTGATAAACGGATGATGCAATCTCTTTCAGTAGATGATATCATCATATTTGTAGCTGCAACGCCTTTCTGTGACTATTGCAGTTTACAAAATAAGAATATTATCATCTCTTAAAATATTTAGAGTGATAGATAAAACACGCTGTCAAATGGTTGAAAGGCAGAAAAATTTATATTTCACATGATAAAATTATAACGATGATTTTTTTATACCCTTGGGAAATAAAAAGTTTGCATTTTTGGGTTCTCTTACGTATACATCATGTTAGTAAGCATGAAATTTTATGAAAGATTTTTCAATCACTTTTTCAAATGCTACAAATTTGAAATCTTGTACAATTATTGTTTCCGAAACATTTACAAAGTTCTAAGTCTCCTAATTATGTAATAATGTATTAATTTAATAAACTTTTGGGTGGTGCCCTGGACTAGAGGTAGAGCGTCTTCACCGGGATATGACCGTCCTGGTTTCGAGTCCTTGTTCGGGCATGGTTGTTTTCCCTTCAGTCCTCTATCTATGAGGTGCGGGAAAGAGCCCCACCTATAAAAAGCGGTTATGCAAGTGAGTGACATATGAGCTAGAAATCCAATTTCTGGCCTTGGGTCCACAGGGGACTTTACCCTCAGAAGCTACAGCATTCTTCTTTCCATGGTAAAGCCGACACGACAACATTATCAGTAAAACTTTTATTTCAAAGAACATGACATAAAAAAACAGGAAACATTATAATTTTTTCTGTTTAATAATAAGTAACGAGGAGTTATTAAATATAGTAAAGATTTAAAATTTGGAATAAATAAAAATATAAAGTTTTTTTTTAAATTCTGGTTTGTAAAAAAAAAGTAAGATATAAGTTAGAGATGAAACAATACTATTAAGAAATTGATAATATTTTAGCCTACCGGGTTCGGATTGAATGGACTTTACTTGAGGACAGAACAAACAAATTTATTTACAAGCATTTACAGGATGACTTGATAAAGGAAACCTTCAGATGAAGAAAATGCAGCAGTCAACAGTCACTAACAGAGTAAATGCAAGTCTTACGCACGATAAACACAGATTGTAAAACAGATATCGTATAGCACACCAACAGCAAATCACAGTAAGCTCAATTATACAACGTTAGCATCAAACGTAAACACATTTTTCAAATAACAAGCGAGAGAAGTAATCCGCTCGCTACAACGAGTCGCTACTCTCTCGAGCGAAACTAACTCAAAAACCCCGTCCCTTATATAGACGAGCGAGCGAGCGAGCGAGCACGCGAATCAAGCGGAGCTTCGTGAACGATCCAGTGGCTACCAGTCTATTCTTTTCTCCAAATTAACTCGGCTGGCACCAAGCTCTTCGTCAACCGTCGCCAATCACTGTACCTATATTGTAAAAAAAATTAGAAAAACTATATCCAACTGAAATTAACAGCATCATTTATTAATATAGATAAATAGAAAAATTCCGATTTCCTTTTCATAGAAATTTAAGATTATATTAATTAACTTCTTCTTTGCAATAATTACAAAAATAACGGTACCTATTAGACCGTCTATCTTTATTGCCAAATTTTAAGGCGTCGCCAATGAGTTGCTAAACCAATTTATTTTTTAAAAAATTGTTCAAACTTTAAGTGTTGTCCGCCATTTTGTTGGTTTCGTTGGTGTCGACGGTTTATCGCCAAATTTGAATTCGTCGCCAATGAATTACTAAACCGTTGGAGACTTTTGGCGTCTACAGTCTAATACGTAAGTTCCAAAATAACTATATAAATAATTTATTCTGAAGGATGCAGTTTGAACCGTTCATTTTCAAAATATAATGGGATAATGCGTTATTTGCATTCAGACGAATGTACGAGTATTGTAAAAATAATATATACCCAGTAATACTCCTGCAATAATGCAAGCATCATAAGAAATAAATACGAGTTTTATTTTCTTTAATGATAGTGGATTCGCTCTTTGAAAAGAGCAATTCAAGAATTAGTAAAGAATTTGTCTCAAATCTTGGCAAACTAAAATAAAGAAGCATTCATTCGCCATTCATGCCTATAAAAAAAAAATTTGAACTTTTATTCAGAAACAAAAATTTTTAAGATCACGAGTGTGATTGATTTAATTTTGTTACACAAAATTCAAAGATTTTTTTTATTAAATATACTTTGAATCGTTTAATAATTTCAGAGCTCATTTAAGGAACCATCGTTATTTAGCTTCCAAGCATTTTACATCGAGATTAAGAAGATTAATCGAATTACTTAATACGATATATATAGCATCAGGAATATTCGATGCTAGAAAAGATTTATAAAATTTGCAAAACTGGAAAATTGAAAATAATGCACATAAAAAAACATCTCTCTTAATCTTTATACTTTTCCTATA
>JAOUZG010013289.1:4757-28535 GCA_026289955.1 Argiope argentata
GGGATATAAAAAATATTTATATTCAAGGAATCATTAAAAAATCAAAAAAAAAAAAAAAAAAAAAAAAAAAAAAAAAAAATATGTTATAACTAGTCTCTGTCTCCCCTAATATATACTTCAGTGATTTCATTTTGCTATGTCATTTTATTTTTTATATATTATTTATTTAGCCTTAGCCTCCTTTACTATATACCACAATGATTTTATATTTGGTGTATTATTTAATATCTTTATATATTATTTATTTAGGAATCGGTACTTGCTCAGAGAAAGACTGTCATTGCTTCTATTCGACAAAAGAAATAGGTACGTGAATTATTAGACTATTACTTTATTCAATGTTTTTGGAACGGTATATTTCTTTCATGAACTATTATAAAACTTTCTTTAGAAATTCAACGTAGTGTGGATATATAATTTTTTGTATCTTTTACAGTCCATTTTTTCTATTTTGTGATCCAGTAAATTAATTAATTTTGAACCTTTTATTATTATGTCAGAACATGATGTTGTTTTTAGGATGAGGTTTTTAGCGTCAACAAAAATCTGTTGACAAAAAATAAAAATGTTGCTATCTGCATGAGCATCGCAAAATATCATCTTTAAATAACGTATTGCCATCGAATTTACAAAAGCTCTAATTTAAAAAAAAGATAACTACTACAGCAAATAAAATCTAGAAAAATGTAATTTTGAGCACGTGATTATATGAAAGGAAATAAATGGGAAATGTGATATTTTTAAACAATAAATGCGAGACAGTTTTTTGATTGTTTGCAATACTAAAGTTACTAATTCAGTGAAACAATTAAAATGCGTAAAAATATATTTTAATTTGCACGAGCACGTGATACTTGGCCGTTCCAAAAATTATGTTCTGACACGATACATTGAAATATGCATAAAATATTTCATTTTAATCTTTATTATTATTATTATATCGATTATAGTTTTTTTATAGCATGAATAATTGAGCAAACAAAAGTCAACAAATATATTAGCTAAAATTAAATTTAACTATAATTAATTTCTGTTAAAATTTTATAAGTAATTATAAACAATTTGTTTTGTTGTTGAGTTATTATTGCTAAAATAACATGCATGTATTAACAATTTTATACTAAAAATTTCACCAAGGAAAAACTACTGCACACTCTTGAAGAATATTTAATTTTTTTACATTGTTCTGGTATAATTATTATTCTACTGAAACTACTATTTAATATTTCCTAAACCAAATATGTATTATAAAAATATTTTCCTCATAAAATTATAATCTTCATAAATAGTTTTTTAAAAAGAATTTAACATCATTAGAATTTTAAAAAGGAAATTCTCTAAAGAAAAATGAAAGCACGAAGAGGAAAGCACCGGAAGTGCCAAAATAAAGAAAGGTTCATTTTATCCAATGTAAATTCCGAAGTATTAAATATGAAAAATTATGTTTTCCAACACACTCTGCTCTGATTTTAAAAAAAGCCATAGTTGCACATCACCAATGGCATAAATATCGTGTAATGAGACCTGAAGAATGTATTAAAGGCCAACTAGCATGTAATGTGACGTGGAAATGGCAATAACAGACAAAAAAGATTCTTCGCTTTTTTGTAGAATGTGTAATTCAACACTTACTACGTTTTCTAGTCATCGAATAATTTATCTAAATATTTACAAAATTGCTGATAACTTTCAGGATTACGCTGGCGAATTAACTGCCAAACTAAGAAACATGGTGATGATGGAAAAATACATCTTTGCATTCAATAACAAGTTAATAACTTTTAAAATGAATAAAAATAGAAATTTGTTTTTCTACTCTATCTTCTATTCTATGATATCAGTTAATATTCCCTCCAATATATTTTTCATAATTTGGTCAATTTTCTTTGACGTAAAATTGTTTCTTTTAAAATTATTGATTATCGTAAATAGCTCCACTGAATAAAAAATAAAATTGTTTAGAGTGATAATTCATTTTAAGATAAATCACCATACATTATGTTTTCTGAATTTAATCTCGAAAATTCTCTAAATTATTGACAAAAATTTATGCGGTTTACTTATAAAGATAGTACATAAAACTTAGTATAAAATTATTGTTTGCTAATACAAGTACTAAAAAATTTACTATATCACAGCGTTGGGCGCCAATCATAAACACAACTAAGCTTGAAATCTATTATCAGTCTTTGTTTACCAATATGGGCCGTAGTGTGTTGATTATATCTGAAGCTGAATACGAATTTTAGTTTTCTTTTTGTACAAAGTAAATTTGAAATGGTATTCTTCGGTCAGTTTTTAACAAAATTTCGATAAGACAAAGGATCTTAATTCCAGGACAAACTTAATAAATTGTTAACTTGATTTTAGTTGTATATAAATTTCATTTCTTTTAATAATTTATTAACTTGGGAACAGTGAGATAAATTTTATCTTTGACTTATATAAACAGAAACATGCTATCAAACAAGCTTGATACTCAAACAGTAACAAATTTCAAAAATCTCCTTGATAATAAAAACAAGTAACTTAACATTTGCAAAAAACACAGAGAAAAATATTTAAATAGTGACATGGTAAGCACGTTTTGTAAGCTTCTTAAATTTTTAAAGAATCATAATAGTTCTACTATAGCGTTGATAATGTTCAATTGTATTGGAATAATTATTTTTACCAAGAATTCTTTAAAAATGATATTTGCTGTTAAACATCTTTCCGACGCTCTTTCTTAATATCTGCCATTACGTAAACTGTTTCGTAAGACGTAATACTGTCTTAAATAATACTCATTTAGTGTAACCACAGTTCAAAATTACGATGACCGAACAGTTCATAATGACATTTTAGTATGGTAAACAGATGTATAACAGATTTAGTATGGTAAACAGATGTATAAAAGATTTAGTATGGTAAACAAATGTATAACAGATTTAGTATGGAAAACAGATGTATAACAGATTTAGTATGGAAAACAAATGTATAACAGATTTAGTATAGAAAACAGTTGTATAATAGATTTAGTATGGTATGTGGAGTATGACGTTGATATAGGTAATACGTACTTAATTTACCCATACTTTAAAATGGTGATGTCTGTCCACAATAGTTCTAGAATGGCTTTAACATCTTAATATTAAACCGAATAATATACATCATGACATTAATGTAAATTAATTTAAAAGTTAAGAGTTTTTAACAGCGTCACATTTAAGATAGTTGTTAAATTTATTTGGGCAGGAGTCCAAACTTTAGCTAATATATGTGTGTTTATTTTTCTAGCTATTATGTGCCAATATTCCGTACAAAGTTGTGATCCAAATCCATGTACCAATTCTCAGTCATGTATGGTAAATAATTCTCGATCGTTTTGCAATTGCGATGCTGGATTTGACGGAAAATTCTGCGAGTATGGTAAATATACAATTTATAAATTATATTTTTATTTCTTGATATTTAAATGAGTAAGACGCTTCTAGTACAGAGATGCCGTTAGAACAGCAAAATTTCGGTTAATATCTTAGCGATATTTTATCTTTTATCTGAAATTGCATATTTTGTATTTCAGATTTAAATGAATGCTTAAAAAACAACGGAGGTTGCAGTCATGTATGCGTCAATATTTTGGGTTCCTATGAATGCAAATGTCCCGATGGTATGCTTCTTTCCAATGACGGAAAGAATTGTCAAGGTATGTACTTCAAGTTGAAAATTGTTTCATTCTTGTTTACCAGAAAAAATAATTAGAAATTTCGCATTGCGAAAGTAATTGCCCAATTTTAGAATGCATGCTATTTCACCTCATTACTTTGAATTTATTTTTTAACAGATGTCAGCTTCTGTAAAGTGGAGGACCAAGTACATTTAGTAAGTATCAAATTTATACAAAACTCCTCTTAAAATGTAATAAATAAAATTTCTATTAATTTCTGAATGGATAATGCTCAACTCAAAGGATTTATTACACATTCTTTTACAGGATGGTGAAATTTGGATATCGGATTGTCAAGAGTGCACGTGTCAAAAAGGAAAGATGCAATGCTTGCAAATACAGTGCCCCGATATAAAATGCCACCCTGTAAGAATTCTTTCTAAAATATATAAAAAAGTGCTTCTGATTAATGCATACTGATTAAAAAAAATGAAGGAATTTTGGTAAAAAATTATTAAACTGATAGTTTTTTCTGAATTATTTAGGAGGAAAGTTGGGTTCATCTACCAGGAGAATGTTGTCCAAAATGTGTATCTTGTAAGTAATTATGAATAATTTAAACTTTTATTTAAGACATGAAAAGAAGGTTTATTATATATTGACATGGCTTGGGAATTAAAAATTTAATTTACATTTTATAAAAGTGTGATTGGTTTAGATTTTATATCAACATGTTTGAAATCAAACTTAAGCATTCGATACTGCCTGAAAATAAGAAATTAATCTAGATTTATTATATTGATGAGATACGTGATTGGTAAAATAAGGTACAACAAAAACTATTAGTATTTTCCCTTTTTTCACTTTTTACTATTAGTTTACATTCTCCCTATACATATTTATATATCTTGTTCAAATTTTCAATCGTCAATAAAATACTTTTTATTCATCTACTCAAGTTCAAATACATTTTTTGAAACGTAGTGGAGGACACTTGATATTAATATAGTTTTTTAAAAAATATTATTTCATTGATTAAATTTAATTGATTTTTAATACCTTAAATTGAATTTTAGGAGTTTATAATGAAAACTGAAATCAACAGGCAGTAGATCGATCGGTAAAGTGCTAGGATTTCAGTTTTTTTTCTCTCGTAAAGGTGTAGTATGCGAATTCAATTCTTGCGAAAATCAATATTTTTTGATAAATTTTTGATTTAAGTATACATTTTATCCAAATTATTTTCGAGAGTGAGTTAGCAATTGTGGCTTGGTGGTTAGAATGAAGGATTGTTCTCAAAAAATAAAGTTGAAGAAATTTTAAGTTCCATTCCGATTTCTCTCCTTAAAATCTTTGCCATCGATTTTTGATCACTTCTTCTATCTAACCTTAATATTGAGGTACGTCTCGAGAAGGAGAATGAAAAATTGCAAGGAAATTCGCTTTATATTTTGCCACTTAATATTGTGATTCTGTCATACGTATATACATATTTATATTAATTGCAATTATTTATTAAAAAATAACTAAAATAAAACTTTTCTTTGTTGACCTAAGTAGGAATTGATTTAAATTCTTTTTTTATATTACTTGTTTTCTGATATTAATGACAAAACAGGCATATTTTTCTTTGTATTAGTTGAACTGTATATTCAAATATTTTGAAGGGGATACTCCTTTAAAGACTAAATCTTAAAATTTATCTATGTATATTTGTACTTTATTTTTAAATGACAATTTTTTGATGTCCGTATTGGTTTTGATCCAAATAACCATGATTAATGAAGACATTAACAGCTTTCATATTTCATTATGATGATTTAAAGAATTTTTTTAAAAAAATATTTCTTCAATGATACATTCTTGCCGTCATATTCACGACATGAACTCCAATTGTTCAAAATATTATATGATTTAACTCTCTTTGGAAATAAAAACTGCCCAGAAAACTCTAAACCCTAATTTCTTTTGGCTTGAAACTTACCATTAACTCTTTAGATTGAAATATTTGTGAAACGCAGTAAAGAAATGATTGATCAAAGTTGAGGAATTGTTAAATGCAAATTCTTTTGGTGATGTCAATTTCCAGTTACAAATTCTGTAATTAACATGCAAAAGAATTGTAATGCATCAGTATATTTTGACAGACACGTTTTTGGCTTCATGTCTGTCTGTCCAATCAGATTGGAGAGAAAAATCACTCAAAACTTTTTTCACCCAGACGGATGAAATTTATTATATTGCCTTTACAACCAATTACTGTTTTCTATCACACCTCGAGCAAATTCCATTCAGAAGAAGCCTGTCTGTCTGGCTTTTCGAACATAAGAAAATGCGAGAACTACAAAACAATAAGACTATTCGAATAAAATTTAGTACACATATTTAACACTAGTATTATAAGCATTAGGGTTGAATATCTGTCGATCTGTACAATCAATTGGGGGCCGAGATAGCCAGGTTGGCAGAGCATTGGACTTGTAATTTTGAGGTTGCAAGTTTGAAACTCACCGGTCAAAAAATTCCCCGAGTGTGTGGCGGCTGGCGCTTGTTAAATCTGTCGTGGTTCCATTCCTCCGTGTCGAAAGTAATACCACTGGCAGTACTGGGTCAGAGGTGATCGTTCTCTGTTCCAGATCTAAATTACGATCTGAGATAAATGAATGAAAAATGCATGAATGAAGTCCGCCCCCCTAAAAAAGGGTTTTAGCGTGTGTGTAGCTAGGTCGTACTCTTGACGCCTAGATGGCGCTACTTGTTAAAAACAAGAGACGCATAACTTCGGCTTTAATTCTACTGATGTATCGGCGGGGCTTGTCCAAATCAAGTGCAATAAGTAACAACTATCTTAGCAAAAATATGAACATGATGCCAACGTTTTCACTACCAAATAGCACACACACTAAGGGGCGCTTCTTCATTATTGGAGATCTTTGTTGCAATACAGTATAGTAGCTGTTAAAAAACAAAGAGAAGTGGAAAAGTATTTTCTATGGTATAAAAATAATTACATTCTAAAGAATTATAAAAATAATGATAATAAATATGAAGGACTGATATGATATTGTTTTATAAACTGTAAAATTAAGGCATAATCTCTTTATCTATATTAATAAAAATGGATCTCGAAATGCGTTGCTAAGCGCAAAACTAGAGAACGGCTCGACCAATTCGGCTAATTTTTTTAAAAAATATTTTCGTTAAGACACGAAGATGACTCTTATGGAGAGAAAAAATGAAAAAACTGCGAGGAAAATAGTTAAAATACACTTTTCTTACTTTCCCGCCAAAAATCTTCATTTCCTTCCCCCACACCAACTAAGTAAGATAGCAGGAATTAATAAATTATGATTTGTTTAGAAAGAAATACGCGAAGTCAGTTGGTTTTCATTTATAGATAACGGAATGTTAAAAAAAGAAAGCCAAATCTATGCCTTCTCAAAATAAAGTCTGGGCAGGGAAGAAAAAAAGAATAATAAAGGGAAAAAAGGGTTTGTAGAAAGAAAAGTAGTTAAGAAAAAAAGGAGAGAAAAAAAAGAAAAGAAAAGAAGGATGTGTGTGTGTGTCACTATTATGTCTTCTGTGCGCGGCATTTTCCAAGCTGTTTTTAAACTTTCGCATCTCTTGAAAACCAATTGTGTCTTTATTTGTTTAGTGTGTTTACATTTATGAAAATTTGAATCTCATTATTCTATAAAAACGTAGAATTTTAGACCTTTCCCTCCATCATGTAAGTAAAATATCAATTCCGGGACAATCATTGCTCGGATGGAAACAGAAAGATGAGTAGTACAATGAACAGAACATCTGAAAAAAATAATACTATATATGAATTATATGATTATCAAAATTTGTTTGGTTTAAATATATTTTGGCGAAAAACCTGTAATGAGACACAGCTACATAAAATATTATATGAAAATTTTAGCGAGCATTAAAACTGGCGAACCGACTTGTCGCCAAAGGCGGCTAGTTTTTAAATATATTTCTTTCTTTCGATAGATTTATTAATGCATTTATTTTTCTTGCAGATGCATTTTGTTCCATCTCGCCTAATAATACTCTCCTCATGTTTGATTACCGCTCCATTGAAGTTTCCCCCTCCTGTGATTTCACATTGATTGAAGATTGCGTAGAAGGCCAATTCAGTTTGCGCCTGGAATCCAATCATCCTCTTGCAGCTTCCAATCAATCAATTGAGCAAGCAAACAACCTGGAATCAAATAAAAACCTCACTACTGGAAGAAATATAGTCATCTTTCAAGACTGCCAAACTCTTCGTATCTCAGATATTGGTGAAATACTTGTGAACAACCAAATCGTAGATTCATCATTTCAAAACAAGGAATTCCGCGTGGAATCAAAGAATGAAACTATAGATATTTGGTCTAAATCTGGACTTTTCCTGCAGTGGTATTTTAATGGAGAAATCCTCATTGCTACTCCTTTGGAAATTTCATCAAGTTTGTGTGGTGTGTGTGGGAGCTTTCAAGATTACCACATGAAGAAAATGGGATATAATTATCCTGTAAGGACATTATTTGATCTTATACATTTTTATTCGATAATTTAAGTTTCAATTAAGGAATGCATTTCAAAGTTTCTAAATCAGAAATGAGTCTCCCACCAATTACTCTATAAAAGGAATGTTTTCAAGTTAATTGATGAAAAATCGCAATTGGGCAAGTTAGCACCATTTAATTGGGTGCTAAATTTATTTTTATTTTTTTACATAAAATATTGCAGTATCAAATATTGTATATACTTGCGTCCTTCTTTGACGATTTATTTTTAACGATACGTTTACCAAATTTCATGATAAGGAACTGAACAGATTGAATGCTCTATTTATTTTTAGCGATAAAGTTTTTCAAATTTCATGATAAGGAACTGAAGAGATTGAGTGCTCCATAATACAATGCATATTTTCAGCAGCAGTAACCATATTTTTGTGTGCTTCTAAAGGCAGCTTTAATGTTAAATTTTCTCCATATTTAAAAGTCTAAAAGTCCTATACCGCTATTTTTAGCCGCTATTTCTTAATGTCTGCTATTTCATATTCGCGTTTTTTAAGAAAAAGCAAGAAACCAGTTTTCGTTTGGGTACTTTGGAGAGGCAGGATTTACAAAAATTAATTAAAAAATTTCAGTTTTATCAAGTAATATTTACAGATAAAAATGCTTATTTGTATATATACAGAAACAAAGAGCGGTTATATGATTGAAATGCCACTAAATGTACTGTAAAAACTACAATTTAGCTACGAGAGAAGTCGTCTTGAGTTGGATTAAATTCTTAAATTCGATCATTTAACTAAATCGTTTTATACTTGAAAAATAAAGATGACGGCTCAAAAAGTTTTCAGTTTATGTTTAACACTAAGACTTTAAGCTTACATAAGAAGTGAATAATAATTATGTATCGGAAAGTTAAAGAGAGAAAAATAAAGATTTTATTGTTTTATACATCACATGTGAATTTATGTAAATAATATTTAAGAAACAAAAATTTTATAATTGCAAGCACACTCATGAAGTATACCAATTTTTGATCCCAATTCCTTTTGAAGCTAAAAACGTAATAATTTGCATCTGAAATTTATTTACTATCTAATATCGTCCATGGATTACAAACTGTAAACTTAATGAAAGCATTAAATTTTTATTGTACTATTATGGAATAATTGGAATATACATCGGAACGAATTTAACCAGTCTTTTGGGCATTTTTGTGTAGCTTGAATATCTTGTAGAAATTATTCAGTATCTATCAATAAAATAGTTAAATAATTGTATAATTTTTGAGGAAGAAATTATAGCTCAATCGCAGTAAATTTAGGAAATACTTCCTCTAATGCCATCCGGATTTAAAGTTGGATTTATATATTTTTTTCTCTCAAAAAACAAGCTCCTACAAAAAATTCTTGAGAAATTAATATTGATTTTGCAGTTTTATTTCATAGTTATATTATTGTACTGGCTTTCCTTATTTATTTAGGTACTTTTTAAAAGTTTAAAACTTTGAAAATTGAAACCTTCACATCGTAACACATATCTATAAATAATGCATTACTGAAATATTGGAAGAGTTTTCTTTATAAGGGAACTAACTTGTTCATTTATAATTCAATTTAAGAGGCTGTGACAAATATGAGACAAATATAGAAATTTTTCAATCAAGTAATCGGGCAATAAATCAACAAAAATTGGCATCTTGTAAGTAATCAATGTATTATTGTTTCAAATCAAATGCATTTACAAGTGACTCAATGTTATACGGTGCCTAGATTATCATTTTATTTAGTACTTTTTTATATTCCCAATATTATCCATCTATTTATAATCTCAATAAAATATATCTATTTAGTATCTTATAATCTCAATATAATCCATCTGTTTAGTATCTTACTATAATTTCAATATAATTCATATCTTTAGTATCTTATAAAAATGGGTGTTTATTCCTTTGTTAGAATGATCTGTTACATTTATTTTAAACGATGGAATTAAAATTGCAAGCAGAGACAAGTGGCATCTTTACTGAAATTGAAACATTTTATTTAATTTCGTTAAAAAACTAAACTCTTTCATGGTTTCGCAATGAATTAATTTTGAAATATGCTTAAAAGGAATATCGAGTTATTGAATATAAAATCAAGCTTAATAATCAACTTATTGTGACACAAACATTCTAAGGCAATGAACAAAATTTTGAACCATGTTGGGTGCTAATATAATGGAACTAAAATATTTTTGCAACCATTAAATATTTTACAAATAATTATTTATTTTGAAATATATCTACTATAAGTTTAAAATAAATGGCAAAATCGAAGAAACTCCATTCTCCATTTCCAATTATTGATCTAATATTGCCGATTTTTTTTCTTTACAAAAATATTATATTCCCCCGATACATTGTATTCAGTTATGAAAAATGATGAAGACTGTTGACAGAATGCCCCAGTCACAATCCCAGAACCAATTTATTTTATATGAAATTAGATTTTAAAGCAGTAGAAGTAGAGTAGATACGTCATCAGTCGTCTCCAGACCTCACTCCTTTCACCACTAACGACTTTTTAAAAATTTCTTAAAATAGCTCTTTCTCAGATTGCTCCTCCGCCTCTCAACCTCTACTAAAACTGGGTCGATGACGCAATTTTATTCCCTGCTTTATTTCGCTATTTAACAAATATATAATTAACCAATCAGAATGCTTTATATTTATTGTGTTATATTGTATAATAATATTTGGTTTCTTTGTGATAAGATATAGTTAATCAAAATTGATTGATATGACTAAAACATATGTAAACAAACAGTTGGTCACCGAAGACGGCTTGATTTAATAATTATAGATATTAACCTTATAACATTTTAATAACGATAGTATATAATGCTTTTGACCAGTCTTTCAATAACATATTCTAACTGTCATTACCTTCAGCTTACTAATTTCTTACTCTGCTTTCTTTGGTTTAATAATCTTCTGATACTCTTTTATTAACATTCTTTTTAATGTTAACAGGCAGAAGAAGAATGCGTATTTCAAAAGGTGGAAGAAAATGATGATCTACAAGCGTCCAGAAGTCACCTATGTTATCCCTTTTTTACGGAGAAATGGCTTCAGCTGTTAATAATAATTTTAATTCATAGTATTCTGAACTATTTTATGCACTAAAGAAAGATAGTAATCCAATTATCTTTGAATCAAGTGAATAACTGTATGAAAGAGCTTAAACTCACTTATTTATTTTTTAGTTCACTTTCTATGAATAAAGTATTATATATGATTGAAATTCAGTGGGTTGAAACTCAATAGGTTTTCTAAGTGAAGAAGTTTTGAAAATTCGATTTATAGTTAATTTTACTTTTGTTTGCTCAAGAAACTGTCAGAATTTCAGGTTTGATATAAGAGATTTATATATGCAACAGAGCAATATTCCTTTAGAATACTGCATAAAAATAGACGATTTAACCACTTAACTGGTTTGCCCGTACCAGTTAAGTGGTTAAATCGTCTATTTTTATGCAGTATTGCATTGCCGTACGTGCATTGATTTATTGAAATTTGATTGTTGTAAACAAAAAATAAACCGCTCATAACGATTATAATTCAATAGCAAAAAGACTTCGAATACGTAGATAAGTCAAGTATTGGATGGATTCCCATTTGAATCAAAATAAGAAATTTCTCCCAAAATAGGTGTCATCTTATTAGTTAGCAAAGAAAATAAACCTTTTAAGTGGTTAATAATAAATAATAATAAATAGTGTACAACTGAAACTCTACTAAAGATAATACACATAGAGAACAATATGTTAAATATTTATACCTCAAGATAAAAAAAATGAGCAAATAAACTAATGAAACAAATTTTTTTTGTTGATAGTATCTCAGTATTTTTATTTTTTATCTTCCACTCAAAAGAATTCACCAAATTATTTTTAAATTGCAAACTTTCATGAAGCAAAATGCCAATAATTTCTTTTTGTTCGCCCTTTCCGGTTTTTTTACATCTTAATTAAATATTTTCACCTCCTGCGTACAAAGAATAGAAAGAGAAGATACTGTAAACATAAAAAATTTGACAAATCTCTACTTTTCAAAAAGAATTTGACAAATCTTTACTTTTGAGACATCTTTGAGTACGGAAAATACAGTTTTGGAATCAAGTCCGTTTATGGTTTCGATAGCTTAAAAATGCTTTGTACTAGATAGATGAAATTTGGTATGTGATCTTTACAAAAAATTTGTTGATTTCTCTTAAATTGGGAGCAACATTTCATTAACAGAAAGTTTCTCTGTCTCTATCTGAGTGCATATGAATAAGATAACTACAAAATGTAAAGAAGTAGATGAATAAAATATGATACACAGTATTGCCATCCAAAATACAGATCCACATCAAATTTTGAAACAAATCCATCAAAGAAGTGACCGTAAGTCAATCTGTAGATTCGTATACATGTAATCGGAGCACATCAAATTTGCAACGACTTAGATAAATAAAAAATGATATGTGTTCTTGCTATAAAAATAACAAATGACAAATTTTCAAATACAAATTCTTAAAAAAAAACAAATGGCAAATTTACAAATAAAATACAAAAGGTTTTCTGAGACGAATGCTATTGTAAATTTTATATATTATAAGTTATAATGTATTTAGGGTACAGAAAATTGCCAGAATTCCATACTTTGTTTTAGGAGATTCATATCAGCAACAGAACTATAATTAAACTATAATAAAAATAATAAATGACAAAATTTTAAATACAAATTCCTAAAAAAAACAAACGACAAATTTACAAATAAAATACAACAGGTTTTCTGAGACGAATGCTATTATAAATTTTATATATTATAAGTTATAATGTATTTAGGGTACAGAAAATTGCCAGAATTCCATACTTTATTTTAGGAGATTCATATCAGCAACAGAACTATAATTATGCATTACTGCCTCATGACAGTAATGCATAAAATTGAAACAGATGATCCAAACATGAATAAATTAAATTTAAAAAAATAAAACTAAAAATTTAAATAATCTGGTATGATTTGCAGATGAGTAAAATCCATGGTACGCAGTTTGCAAGAGTGCAAAACATGACGATAAAAAAAAATGGGAGCTAAAGCTAATGAAGCAAATTTATTACTTTTCATAATGGTATATCAGTAATATTTTGAAACTTTCACTTTGTACTATACTGGATTAGACAAAGTATTTATTAAATTGTAAAATTACCTGAAATGGCTTGCCAATAAAAACTTTTTGTTTGCCCTTTCAGGTATTTTATACTTTATTTAAGATAAATATTTTTTGTAGTTTTCTGTAGACAATTAATTAGTTAAGGAAATCGTTAAAGAAAGTTCTTAAAACGAGCTATTTTATAATGAACGGAATGAAAAATTCTAATAAATGTTAAGCCAATATTAAGTTTCATCTTAGAATAGAGGATAATTGGACCAAAAGTGTACTAAAAATGCATTAGAATTCATCATTTTACGAGCATTAAACTCAAAATCATTAAAAGTGAGGAATGTTATAGCCTGATACTAATGAGTTGAATCAAAGTTAAATAGATCTGGTCGAGTTTTGTTCCTTCCCAACATGCTACTTAAGATATACCGATAATGGATGAAGGGGGGTGGGATCCACAGAGTTTAACACAATCGTATTTATTACAACCCTAAAATTTCTTTACAATCCCTACCCCATTTTATTATCTTTTTCCTCTGTAAATGTATTAATCTATCTGATGTAAGTAAATGTATTAATCTATCTGATGTAAGTAAATGTATTAATCTATCTGATGTAAGTAAATGTATTAATCTATCTGATGTAAGTAAATGTATTAATCTATCTAAGTAAATGTATTAATCTATCTGATGTAAGTAAATGTATTAATCTATCTGAAGACGGACAGCCGTCAACATGTCAGAAGCAAGCAATACAGCATACAATTCGAGTCATTGACTGTGAAATAAACATAGGCAAACTAAAGTAGTTTTATAAAGCGTTAATTAATTAGATTGCCACGCGGGTAAACGAAACTAAATCCAGTATTTTCATTATTTGACTGTCGTGTGCGAATAAAGAATCATATTAATAAAGTTAAAACTGTGAAAAAGCAACTTATTTTGTGTCGAAATAAAAGGCGATTGAAAAAATAAATATGAAAAAAATATTATAAATACACGTAAATTTAAATTTAGAAAAATGAAATCTACGGTTACAAATTTCAAGTTTTCATGTCAGAACATTATTATTTTTAAGTTATTATTTGCCTTAACTAATTTAAGTCATTAACCAGTTTAAACCGATTTGAATAAATTACGAAACTTCTCTCTCTCTTTCTCTCTAATAATAATTTCTTAAACTTTCATTTTCAATTTTTCTAGCTGGCAAACAAAGTTTTGGAGCTCGACCGATGTTAAGATTTTTTTTTTAAAAGTAATTTCGATGAAAAGCTCATTATTACTGGAAGCTATTGTATATGTGGTGAAATCCAATGAACGTAATCCAAATTGTTGTGAAAATTATATTCTAATATTTACAGTATTTTGATAAATACATTTAGTAAGAATGCACTTATAATATCAAAGAATATATATAAGTGGCATTTTACAAAATTGCGATAGTTAAAACTAAAAGAAAATTAAAACTATAATCTTCTGAGAACAAGATTAATTATTCAAAAGTAAGAAGTCGTAAACAAACTGGAAAATGACATCATTTCATCGAAACGATAAACAAAAAGCAATTGATAGTAGCTTTAATTAAATATTTAAAACAATAATGGCAAAACAAACCTCAAATGTCATGGGTCAGGCGACTCGCTATCTACCTATGAACAAAATGAATATTTTTTGCCTCCAAATTTTAAAGGCTCCAAAACTTCCTAACCTAAACAACATCATGTTCTCACATGATAACAAAAACAATGTCCTCTTTGAAAAATGATAAATTCAAAGTTCTTCCTGAAAATGTATGTTGATAAATATCGAATTACATTCTTGTACATTTTTCGGTCAAATATAAAAACTATAGGTTATATGTAAAAACGGTGTACACAAATGTGAACATTCTTTTAAAATTGAATGTGTCAATGCAAAGCAACTAATAAAATATGACTGTATACTCGAACAAAATGATAAGATAATTTATAATGCCAATCACATATATTAAAAATAAAGGCTTGTTAACAAATCAGAATTAATATTTACACATTCTTTTTCTTTTTATACATTATTTTATACATTATTTTACAGATTAAAGCATACCTTAATTATTCTGAATATCTGTTTATTTTCCTACATGAATATATAAAAGGAATCAAATTTTGTTTCATTTGAACCCTTCTTTTCTCGTTCTGATGATATTTTGCCCTTATAACTGAGTCCAAAGATGTTAAAATCAAAATCATGCATAATATAATTTTTGAAACCATTGTGGGTTGATTTTATCTGATTCTTTTCAAATACTAACAATTAATATTAACACGATTTATTTCAAGAGAAAGAAATCATGGTTTGACTATTTTAAACCTTATTTAATTGCCTCATTAATTAACTATTAAATGCCTATCAAGCATTTTTATTAGTTGGTAATCTGTTTTTCAAATTATTGCGTATAGAGCAAACTAGAAGATGGAGAGAATAAATTAATTTTTTTTCGTTTATTTATATTCTTTTCAACAATAAATCAGTTTCTAAAATGTTAAAACGAATCAGATTATCAAATTTTTGAATATAACTTAATCAGAAAGAAAATGACAAAGAAAATATAATTCAAGTTTCATTGATCCAACCAATTATATTCGTAATGTCTTTCAATTATTAGTTTCAAATATGCAATTATTTGTTAACGATTTTTAAAATCATCTCCTTTTTTTCTTTTTATTCGGTTTTTTTTCTCAAAATAGCTGAAACGGTTATTTCCGTTTTAACGAGAAGATGGTTCGTTAATCTGTAAGCGATATAAATAAAAATTTTACAGCATTTCTCAATGAGTCTTTTTCTTTGCATTCTGCATTAAAATATATTCAGGAAGGTATATTAAATAACATCGGTAGTGATCAACCCAAAATTTCTGATAAAAATGGTATCCTTCAGAGAACGCTTTGAATAGCATTGGCGTACAATTGATACAAAATATTAATATTTGGCGTAAATTAAACCTTATTTTTGAATTTATTATATGACCCTTGGCGATTTTTTGTGGCGATTAATCTCCGGAATGTAATTAATAATATCCAAAAATCAAATTTGTGTTTAAACTTTTTTCCCCAACCCAATTAAAGAAAAATTTCACACAGAACAGCATTTGTAGACAAAGCATCCCATATCAAATTTCATATATTGAAGTGATTGTATTTTTGTATTTTCACATTTACAATTTTGTAAAATACAGACAGGTATAACGTCACCCTTTGTTGGATTTGGATCAAAATTTAATAGGCGTCTATACTATGAATGTTAAGTCCGTGCACCAAATTTTGTTTATTCTATAAATGAGTACCAAATTATATGTATACAGCTTTTTCTGCTTTGTAGTTATCATGTTAACTTGTATTCGAATAATCAGACAGATAGATTTCTTTGAATTGAATTGAATGAATTTTTTACAAACTTTGACATAAATCTACACATTTTATGTAAAGATAGTATAGCCAGGTACTTTTGCGTTAGCCGGGTACCAGTGAAAAATCGCCAAATAATGTAGAATTCCTCCAAATTTCTTACTGCGATTTTAAAACGAAAAATCGCCTAATAGTGTAGAATTCTGTCAAATATCTTGGCACCCGGCAAACGGAAAAGTACCGTATACCAAATTTCATAAATCTAGACCAAAGCATATTTGTCACAGAAGACATCACAGCCAGATATGCAGATGAAAGTATAAAGGAACTCAGGAAGGTCTGAAATTTGTAGATTCGTCAAAATCTCAAGTTGTTGTTGACATTACAGTAATTAAAACAGTATAATAACAGTACTTAATTATAAAGTATAATTAAAATTAATTTTTGCTTGACAAAGATCATCTTTATTACATCGTCTTCATTATTTTTTTTTTTGTTACTAATAGCACTTGCCATGAGCAAGCGCGCTGATGGCTATCAGCGATTTTAAGCCGAACAGCGTCTCTTGTTTTTGAAATAGCTTCAACTAGGACAAAGAGTGCGACTTAGCTGCACACTCATCACATTCCCTTGCACAGTCCCTTTTTACAGGGGTTATGTTCACTCAACTCACAGATAGTACACAAAAGAACAACCATGCCGAACCGGAAAGCTCAGATCATGGGGAAGACTCGTTACCCCTTTGCCAGGACACCAGGCGATTTCAAGTATGAAAGTAAGTTATAAAAAGTACCTAAAAAGTATCCTTATTTGTATGAAAGGGCAGGGATATTATATATAAAAATAAACTATCCTGATATCAGAACCCCTAAATACCATTTCCTTCATAGAATTGAATCAAATTTTGATTTGAGGTATTTTGAGGTCTGCGTATAAGAAAAATTCCTGTTATCCACACAATCCTTATGATAACAGAAAATTAATCATGCCCTAACCGGGATTTGAACTCGGTACGCCCAGATGGTGAGGAGGATGGGCTACCTCTTGGAAATTTTCAACTAATTTTTATATAAATTTTTTGTAATCAAAACATTACTTTTGAACCCTGTTTATTAGCATTCGTCTTGGAATATTTCAAAAGAGAAAAGGTTAATACTGGAAATATGACCTGTTGTAGTATGAAGAACTCACCCTTTTTGACTTAACATCATCCTAGGTCTAAAATTGTTCTGTGTTGTATCTGTTAACTCAAAACGGACTGTATCTGTTTCCGTTTGACCTTCATTAATTTGAACCCTCGGTGCTTAGAGGGTTAGTTTTGGTGTCATTTCTAATAGTTGTAACTTGAACTCTGACATTTCAACACCTGGAAACAGGTGCATTCTTTTAATTGTTATACTGTGATTAGATGAAGACAAATTTTTCCCCGATAATCTTTTTACTTCTTCCAGTTAATTTTCCATTAATTTTGGTTGACCAATGAATGGCAACTTGGTCGTGTTATTAGAATTTAAGTGCTTTCATGAGTTTTAGAGAAAGAAGCGAAATTTTTCTTTCTTCTGATAGTCAAAAAAAGAAGATATTTAAGTATTCTGGCACGCGATAAAGAGATGACTAATTCCTAAAATATTGGAATCTAACAACCTGAGGGAAAGGTTTGGTCCTTAGCTTGCGGCTTGTAAACTGAAATGAACACCATTTACCCTTACTGAGATGATAGAAGAAAATGTATGCAGAATTATGGGTAAATAGTATGAGCTTTGATTTGCGACCAAGAATTTGAAGACTAAAATGAATGCATTTGCCTGTACTAAGACGACAGCTGTACTGAGAGGACAGAAGAAACGGAGTGTAGAATTTCGGGTGAACAGCATGGACGAGTTTTCATCGTGCTACTTGGAGATGACATGAATACTTTTACGTAAGTTGAAATGCTAAAAGGAAAGCTCAGAGTTACCTATTTCGCTGTCCTCACCAACTTAAGTTGTCTTTAAACCCACCTACCCCTGTTACCACCTGGATGTCAGTCGGCAAATCGGCATGTGTCCTGGGCAGAGTATGATAAAAACAACAATAGGCCAAACCGAATCCTGTCAATACTATTTTATTCAATGGTGGCGAGTTTTCAGCTGTTCAGAACAAGAACAAGAATCCCTGTTATCATCTGATCAAGCTCTGCTGCACTTCTGCCATTCCCCACCCCCCATCGCAGTTTTTATCCACAGAAGCAGATAAGTACTATTATTATTTTCTTGTTTACCAAGATCAGCTTTATTTAAGTGGATAGACTTTTCGAAGTTTAAGACTTTGCTGATTCAAATATTATTACCATAGATTGATATAAGATTAATCAAATTTGATTTGTTAAACTATTGAGAAATACATAACGTTAACAAAATGTTTAAATTGAAGATTATCGGTTTAGGAATTTCATGTTATGTGTTGCAAATTTAAGATTATATTTATGCATGTGTTGTTAACATCAACTGTTATAAATGTAATATAATTTGAGTCGTAAAATTAATGAAAATACTGAATAATTAGTAAAATGTTTTATTGAAGTGAAGATTAGTGTACCCCCGAGTTTTTCGCCAATATGGCAACCCAACGGAACGGTCTGCTAGCAACCCTAATGCTGTTTTGTCTCCTACTTTTTTTAATGGTTGAGTTGTAAAAGAACAACAACAAACGTTTTGTGGAAAATATTAAATTTAAAATAATAAATATTGATTAAAGATTTTGATTTTGTTCTTTATTATAATTAAAAGATTTTTTACGACTAATAAGACACTGCAATTTTTTTAATGTGAATGCGAATAGAAGATATTTATTCTTTTACAATTTTTAATTATCAGTATGCGCTTTATAAAATCATTTGAATTCTAACTTTACGAAATCGTTTGCATTCTCACTTTAAAAGTCAGTTGCAATGGAATTCTTCGCAGTTATCGTAATTTTTTTGGTGCTCTAACGGTTGGATCCTTTGATAACACTGGTCAACAGTGATTTTGTTACATGGCTAATATTTGCTGAGTCTTATGTATTTTTGGGCGCTGAATCCAAATATGAAGTCAGAATTTCTCCATCGGGCTTAGTTTTTTTGTAATACCTCTTTCTGTATTCCTAGCAAGGTCATTCAGGGCATGAACCATGTGAGTGAAATATACTTATCTCTAATTAGTTTATTATGTTACTGCAATTATATTGATGAAAATTAAAGTAAAATAACTTATCAGTTTAATAACAATTCATTACAAGCGACTAAAACAATAAAATTAATGTTATTATATGCAGTACATCATACAGTAAGATAGGGTTCGATTACATCACCTATTAGTCACACCGCATGAGTCACTCATCATACTCCATGAATTACAATGTTGATGACTCAGCACTGGAGTACATTAAACAAACACTGTCAATTGCTGACTAAGAATGAGTAACTATTGCAACAGTTTAGTGCGAGCTCCCATGTGAATACGTTCATGATGCAACTACTTTTCTAACTACTTATAATACATTTTGTATCGCGTCAGTGTAGCTGTAAACATTATGTGTGTATGAAGTTTTAACATTTTTGCAATTTGTGTTTGTCAGTGGGTATATAACAGTGAACTTATAATAAAAATGCCACGAAATTGTATAAACCATCCAAATAGTTTCTGCTACATCTGTGGTGAGTTAACATTAAAGTCTCAGAGGAGAAATATAACTCCACTGATAAAAAAAGCATACGAGTTATATTTTGGATGTAAAGTTGGCGATCAAGACAAATCCTGGGCACCTCATATTTGTTGCAATTCTTGTGTAACATTGTTAACTGGATGGCTGAATGGATCTCGTCACATGACGTTTGCAATTCCAATGGTTTGGAGGGAACCAAAGGATCACTCAATGGACTGTTATTTTTGTACAACGAAAATATCCGGTATTACAGCTAAGACAAGACATACGGTTACATATCCTAATATTCCTTCTGCTTTAAGACCTGTTCCTCATAATCCACAACTCCCAATTCCAGTACCACCAAAAACATGGGAATTAGATGAAGATGCTGTTACTGATCAAGTTAAATCAGATTTATCTAATGATGAAGATACGAGAGACACAGACTTTTTAGACAATACAAACGTAATACCACACTTGATAAATCAGTCAGAATTAAATGATCTCGTTCGTGATCTACATTTATCAAAAAATCAATCAGAACTTCTTGCATCACGTCTGAAAGGATGGAATCTTTTGCAACACGAAACAAAAGTATCTGCTTTTCGTGACAGACAGTGTGATTTTGAACGATTCTTCAGTCAGTATAAGGACTTAGTTTACTGTCACGATGTGGACTCTACTTGAAGCTTTTGGACACCTTCACCATCCTGATGAGTGGCGTCTTTTTATCGACTCTTCAAAACATAGTTTGAAAGCAGACCTTCTTCATGTAGGAAATAAATACCCATCAATCCCTGTAGCTCATGCAGCAAACATGAAGGAAACATACGAAAACATGAAACTTGTGTTGAATATGATTAAGTACGAGAAACATTTATGGCATATTTGTGGAGACCTGAAAGTAATAGCACTGTTACTTGGTTTACAACTTGGGTATACGAAATTTTGTTGTTTCTTGTGTGAGTGGGACAGCAGAGACCGCATTAATCATTACGTCAAAAAAGAGTGGCCAAAACGAGAAAGATTGGCTGTGGGAGAGAAGAATGTTGTACACCCAGCACTAGTAAAACCTGAAAAAGTGTACCTCCCGCCTCTACACATTAAGCTAGGCTTGATGAAAAATTTTGTTAAAGCAATGGATTGTGAGGGGAATGGATTTCAGTATCTAAGAAACAAGTTCCCTAAATTAAGCGAAGCAAAGATAAAAGAAGGTATATTTGTTGGTCCAGATATAAGAAAATTAATGAGTGATACTGAATTTGAAAAAAATTTGAATAACTGTGAAGTTGCTGCTTGGGAATCTTTTAAAAAAGTTGTTAAGAACTTCCTTGGAAATTACAAGGCAGATAACTACAGAGGACTTATAACTGAGCTTCTAAAGAACTATAAAGCACTTGGGTGTAATATGTCACTAAAAATCCACTTCTTAGATTCACATCTGGATTTCTTTCCCCAAAATCTCGGAGCTGTGAGTGATGAACATGGTGAACGCTTTCACCAGGAAATATCTGCCATGGAAAAACGCTACCAGGGAAAGTGGAGTACAAGAATGCTGGCTGACTACTGCTGGAATCTCATGACTGATGCACCTACTGCAGAATACACCAGAAAATCAAAACGAAGCAAATTTTAGGTATGTAGAAATTTCACATATACATCATATGATCATACCATAGTAAAATGTTTTTTCAAACAAAGTAATTGCTTATTACAAAAAAACTATGCCCGATGGAAAGAAACCGTTTTCATATTTGAAATCAGCGTCAAAAGTACTATAAGATTCAGCCATTTTTGTTCTTGTAACAAACAAAAACCAAAATTTTGTTGTCCAGTGTAATTTGTAATACTGGCAATCCTGGAAGAATTGGAGTTGGGTAAATGGGATGGAAGACTGGATGAAAGGTGTGTAGATTATATATTTTTAAGAGCTGATGAAGTAAGGAAAGGATGCTTGTTTGAAATTTTGTATGAATTTTTCTTTGCTTCTTTACTGCTTCTCCACTGCTTCTTTCTCCGTTCTTTATCTTTATCGATTATGTACTGCTCCTGTTATCCACACAATCCTTATGTTCAAAGTACTAGCGAAGCTACTAGGTTCTCGCTCCTGATGCTATCGAAGCCGTGGGATTTATTTTTTAAGTTTAAAAAATTCTACTCGATTCCTTCGACAGATACCGAATGCATCGCATGCTGTAACTTTTGCTCTGCCCTGAACAGACCGGCGAAGTCGGTCTAAAAAGCTAAACTTGTCAGTTAAAAAAAATAAATCATAATTATGTTGCGGAAAGTGGTAACCGTAACTGTTCCACAGAAGTGTTTGTTTATGTTGTTTACCTTCTTTATTGGCGACTTGTCATCTTGGCGCATCAAGGGGCACACTGAACTTCGTTTTTACCAAATGTTTATATACGTATTGAAGGGTCAGGAATATGATGCTATGCATTGCAGATTTAATGTATTATAATTTTCTCAAAATAAACATCCTTTGACATAATTATTATGTAATTTTTGAGAAAAACTGAATGAGAATTTCTATAAGATTAATTGAAGTTTACATAAAGATAAGTTTTCTTATATAAGAAAAGAAGTAAATGAAAATTGAAATTCTGTCACGATTAAATTTTTGGTAAAAGTGATGTTTAGTGTGCCCCTTGTCGCGCCAAGGATGCCAAGTCGCCAATAAAGATGGCGGACAAAGTAAACAAACACTTCTGTGGAGTAATTACGGTTACCACTTTTCGCAATATAATTATGATTTTTTTAAAGATAAGTATTATTGTTGTTGTTTTCAGACCGGCGGTGCCGGTTTTTTGGGCTCAGAGCAAAAGTTAGAGCTTGCGATGCCTCCAGCATCAGTTGAAGGTAGAACTTTTTAACTAAAAAAAAAAAAAACTACGGCTTTGCGAGCACATTGAACATAAGGACTGTGGGGATAACAGAAACATTTCATAATCAAATAAAAGGAAGAATTAATCAAACCATTCTCTATACAAAATTTAAACAAGCACTATTTCCTGAATTCATCGGCTCATTATATATATATATATATATATAATCCATTCGCCCTTCATCCATTCATCTGATTCGAAATACAGTCTTCAAATCCTCTATTCTTGCACAATTACCGACATAACAAGATATCAAGGAAACCAACCAAGAGCAAAAAAGAATTACCAGAACTGCGATGAATTCCATTGTATTTGACTTTTAAGGTAAGGATGCAGACGATTTCGTAAATTGCGAATTCAGAAGATTTTTTAAAGCGTATATATATATATATATATATATATATATATAATATGCGCTTTATGCAGACAATTTCGTAAAATGCGAATTCAGACGATTTTTTAAAGCGCATATTGACAATCA
>JAOUZG010013308.1:0-11858 GCA_026289955.1 Argiope argentata
TTTTTTGCTTTTAAATAATATTCATTTCTAATTTTTTAAAGTTAATTTGTGCTTTAGTTGTAGTAGCGTTAGCTCTCCCTAAATACAATGTTTGGTTCAGGAAATGCTTATTTTTAATTGAATTTCAAAATGATTGATTTTTTTTCATTGATGTTTCTATAATAAATAAACAGATAGATTTGGATTTCATTAATTTATTAAAACAAAAAATAGCAATCTAAAATAAATCATTAATTTGTTTATTAAGCTAAGAATGTGAAAACAAATCTAGTCGTTTTTTAAAAGAGGATTCATAATGTACATTATTGTGAGTCCAAAAATGCCAAGATCTGCTATTGAATAAAAAAAAGTTGAATCGGCAGTGTCTCACCTGATCTAGACAAATGGTGCAAAGAATAATTTCAAAATTGTCAAAATATAATGAATCGGGAAGAATTATTATTTAAAGAATTGCTACTATTTTATGTACATGAAAAATTGAAAAGAATTCTTTAAAAGTTAATAATTAAAAATGTAAAGTTCACATTTTTAAAAAGAACGACTTAATAATAAATAAGAAGGAAAAAAATAGAAAACCCGAAACATTTTATAATTTTTATTTATTTAAATCATAAACAAATGCTGAAGAATTTCTAATTTCTTCTAGATTTCTCCCAAACTATAAAAGTGAAAAAATGCAATTTCTTAAAATAAACAATATTTAATATTCAAAACAATCTTTCTGCGCATTATATTCAAGTGGATGATGGTTAATAAACATTTGGTAAGAAATAATGATAAAGAAGAGAAACAGCAACTTTTAATCTAATTAACATATTTCCATGCACCTGCGCAAATTAATGCTGAACTGTCTAGAAAATCGGCTTCAAATATGATGATTCATTTGCGCGCGCATTCTCTGGCGCAGTTGGTTGTAACTCTGTTTTCGTTTAGTTCGCACTTTGATTACAGCAATAGGAAAGAAAATCTTGGAGCATCTTTCTGTGATGGAATTTTAAACCCTATCTTGATTTCCACCCAGAATTTATATCAAATTACAGCAATTAGGTAAGTTTATTTTGTTGCAACATTTTATTTTTAAATACATTTAACGCATTTCTCCTAATAGTTGTCAATGGTTAATGAATATTTGCAGTGTTATAAATTTAGATGTACCAACGACTTTAAGTGATTGCTACTCATGCGACGTAGTAAATATCTATAGGATAAGTTTCTCGACGTAGTAAATATCTATAGGATAAGTTCTTCTATAGGTTAAGTCTCTTTTTGTATAAATTGTCGACATCGATTATATTTACTGTCTTAACTTTTAAAGCTTGTATCTAATTCGTTGGTAGCAATGAATGTGTTAATAACAAATTATGCACTGTTGTTTTAAAACCTGTCGTTAATTCTTTTCTATAGGATAATATAAATGTTTTCATTCTCTCAGTTCGAATTATCTTTATACTATCTAAGTTTTTATATTATATAAAATCGTGATTTCGAATCTTGATTATGTTAATAAAAATTGGGTACTTTTCCGTTAGCCGGAGAGCCAATAAAAAATTGGCAAATTTGGCGAAATTCTAATTTTTTGGTGATTTTTTGCTTTAAAATCTCTAAGAAATCGGGCAGAATTCTTAGATATATGGCTATACGCTATTTGGCGATTTTTTCACTTGCACCCAGCTAACGGAAAAGTACCATGAAAAGTATCCATCGATTCCTTTTACGAAAATGTTAATTCATTTTCAAAGTGAAACTTTATTATTCTTGAGTTCGATTGATTTTCATTTATATAATAATTATAAAATATTTCTAGCATAAAATTATTTCATTGTTCAATTAGTTATACTTGTTTTACTTCTCCGTGTTTATTTTAATTCATTTGGCATAATTATTTTATTGAATTTAACTTTTGTTTTGTTCTTAAGCTGAATATTTGAATATTTCTAGAATAAATAAAAGGTCTTATTAGTTATTTTAATAATTGTAAAATATATAATTAGTATTGTAACAAGGATAAAGAATAATTGAATGGTTGTAGGTTTATTACAATAACTTTGATTAAACTAAAAATAATTCATTTTGATCAAACAAAATGGAACAAAAATAGATTAAAATGAAATCTGCTATGCATATTTCAATGTCATGTCGGAACCTAATTTCTTGAACGTCCAAGCACCACGTTCTCGTGCGAGTTAAATTAGATTTTTATTCATTTTAATTGTTTCACTGAATGAGTCACTTTAAGATTGCAAGCAATCAAACTTTGTCTTGCATTTATTATATAAAAAATATCACATTTCCTATTTATTTCATTTCATATAATCACGTGCTCAAAATGACATTTTTCTAGGTTATATTTGCTGAAGTCATTAATTTATTTTTTTAATCGGAGCTTTTGTAAATGCAACGGCAACACATTGTTAAATGCTGTTTTTTGAGATGCTCGTGCAGATACTAAAATTTCAATTCATTGTCCCCCACATTTTTGTTCACGTCAAAAAATGTTCTGACATGATAAAAAAATCGATACAATTTTCAAAATTGATTCGATATATTTTTTTTGTTTCAAATTTTTTAAATCGGATTACAGTTTAATTCTGAGACTTTTACTTAGTGATTGTAATAATGCAAACGCCTAACGAGAAAGTCTTGTCGTTGCTTGTACATGATAGACTTTTTATTCTTCAGTAATAAAGTTTCGTGCTTTTTTACTGTATTAATATACCTAGAAGTATAGTAGAAAATACAACAATCGTCAAATAATTCGAACTCGAGATTTCGACTAATCTATGCGTTTTAGACATCATTAAGTTGGAAAGTGAAGTTGAAAAGGTAATTCAAAAGCAATTTGAGCTAGATGAATGTACTGGTATATGGAATGAATTGGTATATGGCTGTTATAATATTTTTTGTAGATTTCTATCAAATTTTTTAAAAAGCAGGCAGAGGAAGTGTCTGCCTAGTTGTTTGAATATAATTTAATGAATTAACAAAATGAGAGAGAGAGATAAAATTTGATATTCAGAATTAAAATCTATGGTCCAGAAACCTATTCCAATTTTATTCAAAACCAATAAGGTAGTGATCGTTTTCGAGCTGCACTTTTAGAAGCATGTAAACGCGATAATTCAAAGACGCAAAGATTTAAAATACCAAATTTGGTGACAAATGTTACTTTGTATTTTTTTCCAATTGGTTCAGAAAATTTATTTAATACATCAATTCAATTTTCGGATTTCATTAAATGGAGATTAATCGCCAAGTAACTCGTGAAGGATGACACGATTCAATAAAAATGCTAGATTCAAGCTAAAGCTTAATATTGTGTAACTGTTGTGTGCAAATATTTTGCAAGTCAATCTGTGGGATAATTCCTTTATTAGTTTATACGAGGAAGTTTTTTATAGATCACTCAACTGGTTTATGCTGTGAGGAGACTGTCAAGAACTCGCCAATATTTATTGGTGGTGGAAATATTAAATATTCTTGTAAATAAGTGCTAACCGCTTTTGGCGGACATGTGATTCAGCTGAATTTAATACTGGCTAATACTTTTAATTAAATGTTTTAAGCAACCTTTTTTAAATTTCCATAATAACTTTATATAAAAAAATATTTTCAATCTGAAAATTTTGTTAGGGGTATAATATAATTCAAACTATTATAGAAGTTGTTCGACAATTGTACGGAGCATTCTATTTCGTTATATTATGCATCTCTATTTTTTGCTGTCAGTGCCCTTTAAAATTTGAACTTTAATTTGAAGCGGAAGTGATAGTTCAATAAAAACATTTCTTTCTGTTGAAACCGAACATGCACTTTAAGAACATAAGTACGGAAAATTGAATCCTTTAGCACTCTGATCTTGCGTGTGCTGTAAAATGATATGTTTAATAAGTATGAAGCTAAACTGAATGTAGAGTAAAAAATATCGCTTCTTTTGTATTTTATGAAATATATATTTTAGAATTCTTCTGTCTTTAAACTGTTTGAGATTAAATAGTATTTTATTAATTACCAGGATCACAAGAAGTTTCAATTATCTAAATTGTTGCATTTTTGAATTATCCCTCTCGCATGCACTAAAACAGATTTATCGTCAGCCCTTAAGTGTATTTCATCCGGAATTGGAGATGTGCGTTCCCAGAAATTGCATAATGTGTTACATTTCATGTTTGCATTCTTGAGCTAACGAGTTCAGTCTTCGATCGTACAGAAAAGAATTTTGTTAATCCGGAATCAAATGTATGTAATTATAATCTTTGCTAAAGTGGAAAGACCAGATATTTCTGAATAACCAGAAAATTGTTTTTTGATAAGCATAAAATATTTTATGAAAAAAAATCACATAGTTATTTTTTAATATAAGGAACCTGAATAATTCATGTTCTTAACTTCTATACGTAAAGTCCTTTTAATGCAAGTATTTAAGAGACCAGTATCAAATAAAAGTTTTTTTATCAACTATTTATTTGTATAGAAGAACGAGATTATTGTAGACATTTTATACAAAGCCAGGGTATTTTAAAAACAGCAAAAAAATATTTAAACCTGATATTCATTTGCAATTTATCTTTGAAAAAATAAATAAATAAAAATAAAAATTTGAAATAATAAATAAAAATAATGTGAACAAAATCTTTAAAAAAATTTGATATGAACAATTATTCCTCCCTCGCTGTCTTTACCTTAATACAGCTTTCATTCCTAAAAATGTATTTTTTATCAAATTATATAAACAAAAAAAGACATTTCTTTCACATGTCATTACTGTGCTTCTAAATTATGAGGGAGAGAAATTGTTGAGAGTTAAAATTTAATTTAGATTAATTTTTTGTACTCCTGTGTTGAATCTGATTCTTCATTTTAAAGGATGCATCGTTTTGAAATCAATAAGAGTGATCATTATAAAAAAAAACTTAACAGTAAAAACTATCACATTAATTTTTAGAAATAACAAATCTATAATACTTATAATTATCTGCTTCCTAAGCATTAAAAGAAAACTTTATCCTCATATATATAATTGTTTATTTTTGTTGCACAAAGGATTCATGTCTCCATCTAGGCTCAAGAAACAAATGCTTTCAATGTGAAATATGTCACCAAATCTATATTAATAAAAATGGTTCTCGAAATGCGTTGCTAAGCGCAAAATTAGAGAACGGCTCGACCGATTCGGCTAACTTTTTTTTTAATATTTTCGTTAAGACACGAGGCTGGTTCTAATGGAGAGAAAAAATGAAAAAACTGCGAGGAAAATAGTTAAAACGACACTTTTCTTTCTTTCCCGCCAAAAATCTTCATTTCCATTCCCCACACCAACTGAGTTAGATAGCAGGAAGTAATAAATTATGATTTGTTTAGAAAGAAATGCGCGAAGTCATTTGTTTTTCATTCATAGATAACGGGATGTTTAAAAAAGAAAATAGCGGCTTTTATTATTAGTCTGTATGAATATTTAATCTATGCCTGCTCGAAATAAAATTTGGGCAGGGAAGAAAAAAGAATAACAAAGTGAAAATAGGGTTTGTAGAAACAAAATTAGTGAAGAAAAAAAGGATAGAAAAAAGAAAAGAAGGATGCGTGTGTTTCAATATTATTTCCTCTGTGCGCGGCATTTTCGGAGCTGTTTTTAAGCTTTCGCATCTCTTGAAAATCGTCTTTATGTGTTTAGTGTGCTTACATTTATGAAAATTTGAATCTCATTATTCTATAAAAACGTAGAATTTTAGACCTTTCCCTGCACCATTTAAGTAAAATATCAATTCCGGGACAATCATTGCTCGGATAGAAAGAGAAAGATGAATAGTACAATGAACAGAACATCCGGTGAAAATAATACTCTAAATGAATTATATGATTATCAAAATTTGTTTGGTTTAAAAATATTTTGGTGAAAAGCCTGTTATGATACACAGCTACATAAAATATAATATGAAAATTTTTGCGAGCATTAATCTGGCGAACCGACTGGTCGCCAAAGGCGGCTAGTAATGAATAAAAAAATGAAAATAGCGATCGAATGATTCTGTAAAAACATCTACTCTGGCTCTTAATGTTTAGAAAAGTTATGTTGAACGCAGCTGTTTCCTGTTTGGAATTTTTCTCTTCAATGAAATGAATTAATATGGCGGCCAGTTAGCTGGTATGTTTTTCTTTTCTCCTGAGTGCAAAGTTTAGTTGGTGTTTGGAATCATTTGTTTTGGTCAATGTATGCCAATTGTGTAAATCGCTGATAGGGATGCTTTTGCTGTATTTCTATCCGCAAAATGTAAGTTTTAATAACGTTTTACATTAGAAATACGAATTTTGGAGAAAAATTTTATTTTTTATTTGAAATTTCATTTTTCAGCAGTTTTTTTATAAAAGCTTATACAATGTATAATGTATTTGAATTTTATTTCAGCTCTCAGCATTTATTTCTATGATGTGCTATTTTTTTCAGGTTATAAATTTTATTTAAATCCCTCTTAAATCTATTCTTTTCGGCAAATTTGGCTTTAAAATTGAAATTTATTCACTAGTTTCTGAATAATAAAATCAGCAATATGCTTTTTAAAAAGATTTTACAGTTTTAAAGCTGCATAAAGTAAAGAAATTGAGAAGTTCATAATATTTATCAGTAGAATCTCTGTATGATTGTGAATAGATTTATTTTTGTTCGGAAACTAAGATCTATTTATCAGGAAAATTTGGAACAAGTAATTCATTTTTTTATACTCTATGCTTTCAGCCGAATTCGCAATTTTTTAAAACTTTTAAAAGTTTAAATTTACATATTTTTGTCACGCTCGAGTTTCTGAAATCTTAGTAATGCAAAAATTCACATTAATAAATATTTCAGAATTTTTTTTAAATTTCTTTCAAGTGATTTAATAAAACTTTTTCTTCAAAATTGAATTTGGTTATCAGACATTTTCTGTTCCTAATGCATTGTAGTTCTGAAATTTTCTACATCTGAGTATAATCTTGATGGAAATATAACATTTTTCAAGACCTATCTGTTGATCGATTGATTTCAAATAAATTTCGAATGATGTTAATTTTATAAAGACTCAAGATATTATATTTAAGGCAATTAATCAGTTAAGCGTTAAAAATGGAAATGCGCTTTCATGGGTAAAATAACAAGCACAAAGATATGACTATCATAAGCCTGTACGTTATGTAATATCAATCTTGAAATTTCGATTGAATATTCAAAACTAATTTTAAATCTTAATTGACTAATTCTAAATTTTGATATTTGTCGGGATATAATAATACATAGCATTAATTTCAATACCTTATTTTGGATTCTTTTTATGCATTCAAATTTGACTTTGATTTTTAGTTCATTAATATAAATGTATTTTTTGTTTATTTCAATAGTCATGTTCTGTTTCAATATTGTATTTAACTGTATTGAACTTAAATTAAAATCTTGTTTCAGATAGGATTTGGGAAACCGTCTTTGGGTGTTTTATGGGCATGTCTTAGATTATTACAAGCAACTCATGGGTGAGTGTTATTCCATTTTTACTATCGAATGCTTTACTAGCTATTTCATTTATGAATTGTAATGATTTTAAATTCTTATTTGGACGGGAAGTATTCTATAAAAATTTACTATTAGTAAAGACCTTTTTTATATCGTTGCTTAAAAAGATATGTTTTAGATTTAATGCATCAAGTAGTTCGATTTCGCCAGCTGTTAAACGATGAGTTTAATTTATTTGGAATATATCTGAGCTTTAAGAATTAAATTTTAACTAATCTTTATTTAAAGATCTAAGGTGTAATAAATATATCACATTAATAAAATTGAACAGATTTTAAAATTCATATTCTTTTCTAAAAGAAATATCTGTTCATTTCTTCAAGAAGAAATTAAAAGTATATTGAGCTTAGAACTTCTGTTGGCATTCTTATAAAATATTAATTTATTTTGCTCCCACAACAGTTGTGTTCATTTGTTTTCATAATGTTTAACAGCTTTAAATTAATCTTAATAATGTGATTTTATATAGAATAAAATTTCACATATTTTAGTTGGCGAATCTTTTTTTAAAGTCGTTCTCTTGTCGTAAATACATAAATAAAATCATATATTGAAAACACTGTTGATTTTTTTTTAATTCTGAATTTGCTGATGATTTATAGTAATTGAATCTGACTTCGAATTTTTCATTCTTGTTCAGTAATATCTATGAATATGTTAAATATGTAAAAATAAATTTTCATATTTTTGTGGCTCATTTCCAAAACTTCAAATTTGGAATGAGCCAGACAATAAGGAATATCAAATCTTAAATTAAATATTAAATCATTTCTTAAAACAAAATTAAATATTGTTTCATTTTTTATTAATTTACGGACGAATTTCTTAAGATTTGAAAAAACAAACTTGAACTAATTAACTGTTTTTGACAAGTATACTCGTCATGGGAAAAATTTTACTTTGACGAATTCTTTCAATGACATTTATTTTATTTATAAAATTGTTTAATTAAGTTTATAATTATTTATTTTTATAATATATATGCTTATTACAATTGAGATGCGCATTTTCCAAAGAAATTGAAACAGTTTGAAGTAATGATAATTAAGTCACTTTAAATGAAAAGCAGTTGCTGCTGTATTTACTTATTCTTTTAAATTATGAGTAATTTTTCGTTTATAAGCTATTTTAATGTTTCCTCTATAGAATTATTGTGTCGCATAACAGTCGTTAACAGTACTTCTTTCAAAGTAATTTTTCTTCTTATTATTAAATTATCTTGTAAGTTAAAGAATATGGTTATATCGCATCATATTGGCATAAATAAGGGCAAATGTTGTCACCTGCATCGAACAGTATTTTAATAACTTTAAAAAATTAGTGTAAAATATAGGAGTATTTAAGGTAAGTATGTTTTAGGCTTAAGTGTTTAATTAAGTTTCCTGGTGAGTATTATAACGTGAATAATATTTCCTTTAAAAAAACGCTTCTGCATTCTGAAGGTCCAATTTCATGCACAATGGCTTCTAATCGTGGTACTTACTGTGATGAAAATAAAGTTCATTAATTTTTATTCATTGTGGGTTTTTTTCTATCTTTACTCTTCAATAATGATGGGTCTTGCTTATTGTGTCTAATAATTAGATATTAGCACTAAAATTAGATATTAAAAGCTATCAACCAGAAGTAGAATTTAATAAATACCGATATTGTCAGTTTAATCTTGCTAAGTTTTGCAGATAAATATACTCTCATTCCTCATCTAATAAAGAAACTTGGAAATCAAATCGATTAATACGAAATCATTTGCTTTATTATCGATGCTGTGTAAAACTTAAATGCTAATGAAAATTAATTGGAATTTTTAAATTTAATTCTGATAAGTTGAATTGCATTTACGAGCATGGCTTTCGAATTTAACTCCCTATTAATTAGCACTTTCTATTTGCAACATTTATTATAGAAATTGAAATAATAAAATGATCTTTGAGATATTAAAGTATTTCTAAGGGATGTTTTCATTTTAAACTGCTTAATTTTTAATTAAAATAAAAAATCGGTAATTCGATGCGCGGAAGCTTCAGTTTATGCTAAGGATAGGGGCTCGAAGAAATCAAACATCTTAATCCTCATAACGTTTTAAATTTTCCATCGTTCATTATTTACTGCTTGTAAGGCGCTATATAAACATTCTCCAAATTAGTAAACTGAAGAATAATTAAAAGTTTCGGATTCATATTCTTTTGTATTTACTTGTTTGAAAGCATCAGAAGTGACTTTTTTGGCACTTTCAGCATTCAAAATGCGGCAAATTGAACGTTTTTACCTTTGATCAACATAGGGCTTCCGATTTATATTCATTCAATTTATTTTTAAATATCGGAACTAATTTTTTCCTTGACAGTTTGAAGTTATTTTTTTTATTTGGGGTTTCTGATTATTCTAGGCGATTACTTTAAATTCATAAATAATACTGATGTTTTAAAATGCAAAATTTTATGTAATCAATGACCATCTAATTATTCTGCAAATGAAATTAATTTCATCAAACTATTTTTAATAACTTGAATTAAGACGGAATTCCGTATAATGCACTGAGGATGATAATCGCATAGTTTGGAAAGACATTATAAGACAAAATTATAAAAGTTTAAATATTTGTCTAGTTGGTAAATGACTATATTGCTAATGAAAAGTTATATTTCAGACCGCTACCTTCATTATTCACTGAATTAGTTTTAAAAAGTTGATTCCTGTAAGTTTATATTTAATTAGTTTTTCTTGACTCTTTTTGATTTAAAAGGAAAGGAATGAATTATTATAGTTAATGAGAGAATCGGGTTATTTTAATATGTTAAGTAATAGGTGTTAAACAATCTATTCAAAAAATGGTAATAGTTTTTTTTGTTGTTGTTTCCGTATTATAGCCACAGTGAAATCGCCTTCAGAATGCAAAGGTTGTTTTTTTATTACATTTGCATATGATTTTAAATTTTTATGCTTTTATGATGAAATTGTATTTATAAATATACATTTATGCACTCGTGAATGTTTTAATGCAATTACTTAACTGTGCATGTTCAATGTTGAGGGAGTCCTCCCCCTCTGATCAGCGTCTCGATTCGGCTTCTCACTCAGCTTCGTCCCTGTCACTCTTCGAGCGTTTCGTGGGATTCACTCGACACAACATTCCTAATGACCGGGAATGAATCCCACAGTGTTCGGCAGACCACAGCGTCTGTTCGTGCATCTCCACTTGTCAAATAAATGGGATGAATTTTTATTTATTGTGTACATCTACAGGGAATCGGGCGATATATTCTTTTCACTGCAGTCTTGGCCGAGGATGGTGAAAAATGTAAGATTGGGAAGGGCGACGTTACTTAAACTTTAAAACAAAGAAACCTTTCTTTGTTAATAAAGAGACATTTAACTGACATCTCAATATCAGTGGTGGATTGAAGCATTTAGAGGCCCCATACAATCCAAATAAGTTCTTCGCATAAAAATTAATCCATTTAATTGTGCATTTATGATTGAACTCGGTCGCTTTCTTAATATTTTCTTTTTACTGTTTTCAGAGAAATATACATATTTTTATTACTTTATTTCCAATACTAGATGCTGAAGTAACTTTCCCCATTTTATATATTCAGCTTAAATTCGGTTTTTATTTCTCGGATACTTTCTTAATCTGTTAAGTGGGGAGTAAACTTTTGTTCAACTCGTTTCACAATGGGGACAATGGAACGTTCAAAATATTAAGGCGAATTTCCATAAAGAAAAATGTCGCCATGCCCATTACAGTAGTAGTTCGCGTATGACAAAATATTTCGTCATGCTCAGTAAATAGTTTAGAGATGAGTTATAAAAATATTATTGAATAAAAAATATTTAATTGAATGAAAAATGATAAAAAAAATTCGAAGTTAATAACTAGAACCTTAAAGCTTTTGGATCATAATTTATTACAAGGAAATAATAAGCATAATTAATTTTGCCATTACTTACAAGTGGCATAACTCAGTCAGTAAGCCAATATCTAAATATTTATTAAACATGTAATTATGCCTAAATTCACTTAATTTTAATAATTCCGTATGTGCACACATTGTATCCCTAATATTTTATTCATTCAGAAGATTTGCAATTAAACAAATTTCTTTGGCAACTAGTGAACAACAGCTTACCTGTGCCAAATGGGATTCTTTTTAAACGCACTCTCCCCCACCAAAGTCTAAACCGAGCTGCCTACACTTCCTAGTAGTAACTCTTATTGAAAAAAGGTCATTTTTAAAGTTACCTAGGACCTCATCACGTTTTAATGCGGGATGCCGGCATTCCTTCTCAGCCAGCAGCAGCTTCACAGTTTCCCAGTTGTGAA
>JAOUZG010013329.1:0-11508 GCA_026289955.1 Argiope argentata
TTAATTAGATGAATGGACAAAAAATATATAACGAGGTCAAAACACTTACTTTCTATAAAATTCAGATTAATGAATCGTGTTGATCTTAATAAAATACTGATGAATTTCGTAATATATACATGTTTTTGAACTTTTTAAACAGTGCTAAAAAGCAGATTGATTTACAATGGGTTTTTCTTTAAGTTTATATAAAACTGTTAGGTGGAAATTTAAATCACTGATTTTCATTTAGCATTACTTAGTAAAATCAAAAATTAGTCTTGAGTTTTTTGTAAATTAGATGTAAATATGTATGAATTTTTGGGTAAATATTGTAAATATCTGTAAATAGTTTAATTGTATAAAATTAATTGTAAAGGGATTGTGCATCAGTGGAAAAAGACCATTTTAAGGGGATTTACAAGAGAAGATCACCATATTTGACTAATTTAGCGTTGTAAGTGTATTGGCAACATAATGAGGTCGCTAATGGTATTTACTACACCCTAAAATGTGTAGTAGAAGCTAAGAAATAAAGATTTGTTCTTAAAGAATATTGGAGAAAGTTCTACAGTTGTCTGGAATGAGATTGCTTTTTTTGCTTTTTGTCTCACCCACTTTAATGGAAAAATATTTAAAAGGTGCGACTTAAGGCGAGAAATCAGATCTGTTCTGAGAATGAGCTACATTAGTTGGCCTAGCTTGCGAGAGTGTCTTTTCTTTGTGACGTGCGTTCTATAGCTTTGCTGTTAACTGAAATTAGAGAATTAAATAGACTTATTTCGCTGTGAATTTGTAGTTAGTGTTGCGTATATTTAATACACGTTTTCCTAGACAATAAAATCTGCATCTTCGCATCGTTACTGTATGAGAATTTACGTAAAAAATACAAATAATAATAATAATAACAGAAAACTGTATCTCTTCTCCAAAATATGTAGTAGTTAGGTTTTGGGCTTATTTACCTATCTTCGTTTTATTTTGAAGACTGATTCTTAAGGCCCTATCACACGGCGAAATTCCGTCGGCACTTTCGACAGCACGCGATGACGAAAGTGACGTCACTTGAGGATTTGCTGTCTGGTAAACCTAAAAACATAGGTTCACGTTATAATGTATTTATCGCTCTTTATCCGTTTCTCCTACTTAGTGAATATCGGCAGTTTTCTTATTTCATAATTCGTGGGATTCTAGTCAAGACGTTGCTTTAATTTGCAATTAAATCCGGGATAATTTTTTTAAGTGATCCCATTAGGCCTCAATGAATGCAAAAGCATTACAATAATAGCTGTAATTTTTTTAAAAAATTCAAACTATCTTGAAATTTGTCCATTGCAATTCTATCGACACATTATCGAATTAATTGAAATTGAATCACTTCTGCTTCAAATTTAATTTTTTAAATGCTTAATACAATGAATATAATAAGGATTGTAAAATGAGACAAGTGGTACATTTATCGAATTTGAAAATACTTTTCTAGCCATTTTTTCCTTTGAATGTCATTTTCATTTCTAATAATATCAATCTTTTTGTTATTTATTGTAAATATTTATCGTGTCATTCTACTAATTGTAATGTTTTTATCAACAATGAATTCTGTAAAATAATAAAACTTTTTAATTATTCTTAGTAACAGTTTTGTAATTATTTTTGTTGTAATAATGACAAATTAATAGTAGTTTTTGTAGTAATAATGACAATTGTTACTAATTTATCAAAATTAGTATCAAAATTAGTAACAATGAATTCTGTAAAATAAGGAAAAAATTTGATTGAATGTTTTCCCCTCCTTTTTATTTAAAAAATTTTTTTTGAGAATGTATATTGGACTTGATTTGTATTTATCATACCTTTAAATAATTTTTATTTTCCCACATCAGTTCAAAATTATAAAACAATTCATCGAATAGGATTCTTCATTTGATAAATATTTGTAAATTCTAAGGCAATACACTATTTAGTCTCGCTCATTTCTAAAATTACTTTTTAAAAAATGAGTTAAATGTTTTTTTTTATTTTATTTGCAACTCCAGAGCTTTTTTAAAAAAATCTTTGTGGATTTATTACCAATATTTGTGAAAAATAGGAATCATTAAATAATTTTCATTCAATAATAATAATCAAAAATAATTTTCCAAAATATGTTATTGCATTTTGCTTAGTTTTTTTTTCAAAGCTAAAGTATTAAAACTTCATTTATCTTTACATAGATAATAAAAAACAGGTTTTTCGTAAAATTTCAAATTGCTAAACATAAAAAAAAAACCCACATTACATCAGGAATGAGAAGCAATAAAACACTTGTTTTTTAGTCTGACTATTTCCAAATGTGTGGCCATTCTATGCAACTTTCTCAATGCAAATGTATAATCAGAAATCATTCTAAATTAACTGTTAATTTGTTAAATTTAAAAGAAAAAAAATGTAGAAAAAGAAGCCTAAATTTTATTGTCTATCATACAAAAGGTGATTTAGTGTTTTGCTAATGATAAAAGTATGATCATTTTTCTATTTTTGTCAAAACCAAATATGTTTTATATTTCTGCAACATTGAAGGAACATCTAAGTATTAAAATTTAAAATCACTATTATATTTTTCACTCTAACATTGGAGTTAATTTTTTTAATTATATAGAAGCTGTTTACAAACTATTTAAGTAATTACTATAATCAAAAGATTATACTATTATTTGAATAAATAAAGGCTGAATATGGCCAAATATATTTCACAAAAAGAAAACAATTCACATCAGCATTAATATTTTTTTATTTACTTAAAAATATCCTGTTGGATCTCAAAAAATTCCATCACAAGTTCGAAGATCCTTCTAGAGAACTATTCCCCATACGGTAGTATAAGTTTCCCCACAGAATGGGAAAAAGATACCGAAACTATTTTTAGTATTTAGTAATATGTAAGATTAAATGCATGCATTTTTAGTATAGTAGCGCCAATTACGCCATTCTTGGCACGCTACGTCACTTCCAAAGTTTCACATGATTGGTTGAATTTCGTTTGTAAACAATATTTCCGTCACTATCGTGGACATTTTCAAGCAGGTTAGAAAAAGTTGACGATGACGGAAAACTTGCTTGACCGGTTGCCAGCGGGCACAAATCGACAACTATCGACGAAAGTTTCGCCGTGTGATAGGGCCTTTAACATCCCTTGAATTACACTTTATTTTCAGTAAACACTGCTCAGGTAAAAAATTTAATTTTTCTCTCTTTAAGAGCAGAGATACATATGGAAACTTATGGTTTCTTCCACTGAAAAAAAATTGTAAATAGAGTTTTAATAAACAACAAAATAATAAAAATCCTTAACTCAAAATAATATCTGCCAAATGCATATCATCATTGCCAATTTGTTCAAGAAAGTTCCAGACAAGTGGAGCTCGTCATTTCTATTCAAAGGAATTGTATAACAGCGATAATGAACATGCAACATAATGTATTTAATTTCCCTCAAGGAGGCGAGTGCAAATGTAGCAGCTAAAACAATGAACCATATTGTTGAAAAATATATTTGGAATTAAACTTGGTATAATTGAAAAGCTTTGAATTTTAAAATGACCTAAAAATAGTCGTTATGTTTTGATATAGTTTAATATAAACATGAATTACAGTAATAAAACATTACGTTTGGATTGATTTTTAATTACCTATTTAATATTATTTTTTTTAATTCTTTCTTATTGAATACTTATTAATGCATTATATTTGGCGCCAAAATTAGAATTAGTAAAATTATATTTGGTGACATACATAATGAAATAACATGCGCCAAATTTAGTAATTCTAGATAAAAATTTAGTAATTCACCCAAATTTAGTAATTCTAATCAGAAAGCTTTTAAAATTATTTTTAATTTAAAAAAATTAGATTACGCACTGGTTGCAAATCACAAATAGTATTCCAACTAATAAGAACTACCATGTGTGTGTGTGTGTGTGTGTTTTAAGAATTTGATTATTAACCTCTAGCTTACGGGCTGCTGTACCAAGATTTTTTTTTACCTTCCCTTACGGGTCGGTACAACTGTTGTACCAGCAACGAGTTTGGATTTCGTCCCCCCACTTGAACTTCCCGGCGAACCGTAATTGCCTCATAAAACTCCCTTCCCTTTTGTGCTATACCCCTTAGGGTCAGGAGATTTCGTCCAGCTGTGGCTATAATCACTGTTGGCGCTAGTCAGTTTTGTAAACCTTGCTTTGGCGACATTTTTTACATTGGTGACAAATTAACGCAAAGTTGGCGACATTTGGCGACAAAGTAACGCTTCTGAGAGGTATGGAATTAGTTGGCATAACTTCATTTATTAATAATACTCGATTGAAAATATTATACTTTTCCTCCATTGCTTAATTTCTTAACATAGTAGATTATTAATTTTTTAACAATAAAATTTTGTAAATTTATAATAATGAGCGTTTATAATTTTATTTGAATCAAGAATTACTTGAAATTGATACTGATGGAATGGTGTAGTGTAGGACATTTGATCCCGAGGGATTTAATGTGCACCAGACCCACTTATACGGTTTTCAAGCCTGCCAGAAATTAAACTTTGAAAACTGATAATGAATAAACTAATGATTTTTTTTAAGTTTAGGTAATTTTGAGTTATTACATTAGTTAATTTTGATATTTCGCACTCAAACTTCAAGATTAATCCCAAATTTTGTTTCAAAAAGGTTAGAGTAAGTAATATTAAAAAATTGGAGCCTTTTCGAACAAATTTGGAGCGCCTGGAACATTTTTCACTAACTTTATTTATCGCTAATATTATATTATATTAACACCACTAATTCCTAAAAAAATTAATATAACGCTTTAAAATTTTATATGTGCTCTCCATTAGTCTTACTCTTAATGCCTGTAAAATTTCAAATTGCTAAGGCGAAAATTGCAAAAAAGTCATTTTAAAGGTCCCTGGTCTCCTTAAAGTCTTTTTCAGCAAAAGATAACAATAAATTCCTCCGTAATAAAATCTTCTGAAAGAAATGATTTTGGGATCCCAGTTTTATTTCCTTACTAACATATATTTCACGACAGAATCGTCTGCCAATTTTATTGTCAGCGCAGCTGGAAGTAATCAGGAAATACAGAAATAACATTCTAGTTTGTAAACAGTTGCTATCGAGCGGCAATCACAAGGAGGGAAAAAATTATTCAAAATGCACAGGGAAATATTGTACCTTTCATATCATTGTGAAAATGAAATTGAAAGACTGAATTCATATGCAGCAAATTTGTACTGTCCTTTTGTTGAAAACAAATAATTTCAGAATAAACACTTTTTTTTATGAAAAATAACGTACAATCTAGGAAATCTGTTCTTATCAAGGTTTTCCCTTTGTTATCTTGACACATTAATTGAAAGTAATACGCACCGTGAAACCTACTGAATATATTTCGTATCTCCTTTCTTTTTACCTACTTTTCTACTTTGTATTCATTCTAATAAGTCTTCAAAGTGCGAGTCTGGAATGGAATAATTAATTCAATAGAAATCTGAAAGAATCAAGACTATTACAGTGGCTCAAACAATTGAGAGTACATCTTAATTTTACTCGATAAATCCGACTTTCAATACAAATAACTCATTAACGAGAAGACCAAGCATATTTTCATTTTTACACATAAAAAATGGTTTAATTTAAATTAAAAATGATCAGCAATCAACAAAAAAAACCCTTCTAAATTGAAAGATTTCAGAAACATTTTTAATAAACATACTCAGATTTTTGCCTCGAAAAATTGAGAATACACCATTGAAATTTTTGTAATATCCAGGATTGAAAGAAAGTGTTAATATTTAGTCGCATGTCTTTTGGCGTGCATAATGACCCTTAAACGTCGTGGTACTGATTCGAACAATTTTTTGTGGTATTTGAAGATTTTTATCCATTTTTCTAGCAACACTTGTTTTAAATAGAATTTGTTTCTAATTTTGTGTTTATGAACCACTAATTTGAATGCGGTCTACAGATATTCAATGAAATTCATATCAGGGTACTGTGGTAGTGTGTGTAAATACTGCTTTCTTTTTGAAGTTATTCATTTGAGATCATTTTAAAACTTTTCATTTTAGAAATTTTTCGCTTATTATTCTTTATATTCACTTTAATTTTAACCATTTTTTGTATGTAAAAATTAAAATGCTTGGACTTCTCATCAATGTGTTATTTGTATTGAAAGTCGGATTTATCGAGTAAAATTAAGATGTACCCTCAATTGTTTGAGCCACTGTATATCAGTGAGACCTCCAGAATATAATATAATATTTTAATACACTCATTTCTCGTACTTATTTGCAGAATTTTAGCTTCGAAATTATTAGATTAGTTTAAAAATATTGTCTAAGCAAAGAATATCATGACTAATGCCCATGATATCTATGTCTCTCTTTTCTACAACCCTGATGGGTTTCAAATTATTTTATGCTAGTGAAATAAAATTATGGCTAATATTATAAATACTGGGAATTTTAGGAAATTTTCAAAACATTTGCAAAAAATTACTAATGCACTATCATAAATAAATCTATATTAATAAAAATGGACCGCGAAATGCGTTGCTAAGCTCAAAACTGGAGAACGGCTCGGCCGATTCGGCTAATTTTTTAAAAAATATTTTCGTTAAGACACGAGGCTGGTTCTTATGGAGAGAAAAAATGAAAAAAACTGCGAGGAAAATAGTTAAAACGACATTTTTCTTATTTTCCCGCCAAAAATCTTCATTTCCTCCCCCCACACCAAATGAGTAAGATAACAGGAAGAAATGATTTGTTGAGAAAAAAAAATACGCGTAGTCAGTTGGTTTTCATTTATACATAGCGGGGAGTTTAAAAAGGAAAGAAAATACTTGCTTTTATGCAGCTGATTATGCTGATTAAAAACATTCTTCTCAACGGACGTGATAATCATATTGTTCGTTTTTCATTTTTTAATGTTGCTATTGATCGTGTTCTGATAAAAAGTTGTTTTTTTTATTGTTCTTAAAGACAAAAATTCTTTTTTATATATAAATGCGGCATTAAGAGCTCTTAATGTATTTATTTTATTCTTGAAAAGACTTATGTATTAAACGATTCTTTTTATTTTCTTACTGTTTAGTCTGTATGAATATTTAATCTATACCTGCCCAAAATAAAGTCTGGGCAGGGAAGAAAAAAAGAATAAAGGGAAAAAAGAGTCTGTAGAAAGAAAAAAAAAGGATAGAAAAAAAAAGGGGGTTCCAGGGGAAAAAAAAAGGGTGTGTGTGTGTCATCATTATTTCCTCTGTGCGCGGAATTTTCCAAGCTGTTATTAAACTTTCGCATCTCTTGAAAACCAAATTGTGTCTTTATTTGTTTAGTGTGTTTGCATTTATGAGAATTTGAATCTCTATTATTCTATAAAAACGTAGAAGTTTAGACCTTTCTCTCCACCTTCATCATTTAAGTAAAATATCAATTCCGGGACAATCACTGCACGGATAGAAAGAGAAAGATGAGTAGTACAATGAACAGAACATCTGAAGAAAATAATACTATAAATGAATTATAAGATTATCAAAATTTGTTTGTTTAAAAAAAATTTTGGTGAAAAACCTGTTATGAGACACAACTACATAAAATATTATTTGAAAATTTTAGTGAGCATTAATACTGGCGAACCGACTGGTCGCCAAAGGCGGCTAGTAAAACATAATAATACAATTGAGTGGTTTCTATAAAATATTTTTAATGTGATTTCTATTTCGAATAAATTTATTATCTTAACACTTTAAAAGTTATAACTTTAAAAAAGAAAAAATAATAATTAATTAATTTTGTTCAATAGTCAATGGCATTTTAAATTACCAATGTGGAAAAAATTAAATGGCATGCCATTTAATCTTGCTAAATCGTTCTAAATTACATAATTAAAAGCTATTGCTTTCATTCTAATCTCATTTGGCCTAATTTATCTAAGTAATGAACCAGATTTGTGATAAATAGAAAACTTCACGTTTTCTATTGCTGTTGATATCATCAGGAGATAGTTTCAGGGAAAACTCGACTATACTTGTCTTTTACATCCAGCACCTCTTCGACGAAATTTTTGATAAATTTGACTGGTGTCTATTTTATTAATAATCCAATGCAATAATCGATAGATATCAATTTTTGAATAATTCTAATTAAAAATACAGCCAGTGGATAGAACTTATATCCTCTTTCCTTCAAATTATGTTTTTTAGTAGTGACATATTTTATCATAGTAGGATACTGCTAAATATGCATTTACTTAAAAGAAATTAAAATATGTGACAGAATTTTAGTTTTAAACATCAGTAAAAAATACTTCTATTATAATAAAAATGCAGCTCGAAATGCGTTGCTAAGCGCAAAACTGGAGAACGGCTCGACCGATTCGGCTAATTTTTTTTTTAATATTTTCGTTAAGACACGAGGATGGTTCTTATGAAGAGAAAAAATTAAAAAACTGCGTGGAAAATAGTTAAAACGACACTTTTCTTACTTTCCCGCCAAAAATCTTCATTTCCTTCCCCCACACCGAGTGAGATAGCAGGAAGTAATAAATTATGATTTGTTTAGAAAGAAATACGCGAAGTCAGTTGGTTTTCATTCATAGATAACGGGAAGTTTAAAAATGAAAGAAAATACTTGCTTTTATGCAGCTGATTATACTGATTAAAAACATTCTTCTCAACGGACGTGAATATCATTTTCTTTGTTTTTATTCGATGATGTTTCATTTTTTTAATATTGCTATTGATTGTGTTCTGATAAAGTTTTTTTGTTGTTCTTAAGGATAAAAATTCTTTTTTTTATAAATGCGACATTAAGAGCCCTTAATGTTTTAATGTTATTCTTAAAAGGATTTATATATTAAACGATTCTTTTTTATTAATTTTTTTTTGGTGTTTAGTCTGTATGGATATTTTATCTATTCCTGCTCAAAATAAAGTCTAGGCAGCGAAGAAAAAAAATAAAAGGAAAAAAGGGTTTGTAGGAAGAAAAGTTATAAAGAAAAAAAATATAGAAAGAAAAAAAAGGACTTGCAGAAAAAAAGGAAGGGAAAAAAAGAAACGAAGGATGTGTGTGTCACTAATATTTCCTCTGAGCGCGGCATTTTCAAAGCTGTTTTTAAATTTTCGCATGTCTTGAAAACCAACTGTTGTTAGCGTTGTGTAACTGTTGTTAGTGTAACTTTATTTGTTTAGTGTGTTTACATTTAGACCCATGCCACCTATAAGACGCGGGCGTAGCAATTTGGGCCGTAGAACTAGAAATTCTACAAACCAAGCTAATTTTCAATCTACTTGGACTGCACAACAACTTGAAGAACGAAATGAAATTGAAAGGATTAGAATATTAGAATCACGTGCAATGCGTCGTGTTCAAGCTACTTTCAATATTTCACGTGCGGCATTCAGCTACGATGTTTCAATTGACTACAGTTCCTACCAATGCGTTGCTATTGGATCTATAAACTTAGTTTGCTCACATTGTAAGGCATTGAAATACAAGAATGAAGCAAATGGATTGTGTTGCGCAAATGGCAAAGTGAAATTAGTGCCATTGGTTCGGCCACCAGAGCCATTGTACTCACTGGTTTCAGGAATTGGTACGAATTGGTACATACACTTCCTTACAAACATACAAAAATATAATAACTGTTTCCAAATGACTTCCTTTGGGGCAACAAATATATTTCATGACAATTTCATGCCAACTTTTAAGGTAACAAGACTTATTTTAATTTTTATCACGTCAGAACATGATTTGTTTTTGGGAGGAGGGTTTTGACGTCAATATAAATCTGTAGGCGAAAAATAATTTTTTTTTAAAAAAAATCAACTTTCAATAACGTGTAGAACATTGCATTTATGAAAGCTCTGATTTTTTTATAATGACTACAGATAATAAAACCTAGAAAAATACCATTTTCAGCACGTGATTGACAGCTCATTGACATTGGGGATGGCAAAATTCCTGTAGACTTTTTAACTGGCTGCATTACATTGCCTGCCAATTTTTGTCAGTTTACTGAATCAAAAACCGAGCTCATTCAAAAGGTTTTCCCAAACGTCACTCAAAATTACAGAGATCTTTTTTGGTTGAGTGAACGAGCAATCTTAGCTGCCAAAAATACAGATGTAAATGAAATAAATTTCAAAATGAAATTGTGGGCGAATTAAGAACATATAAATCAATTGATTGCGCAACTAACCAAGATGATGTTGTTAATTATCCACCAGAATTTTTAAATTCACTGGATTTTCCAGGATTGCCGCCTCATAATCTTCAATTAAAAGAAAGATCGGTGGTCATTATGTTGCGAAATATCAACCCACCACGTCTTTGTAATGGCACACGGCTAGCAGTAAAAACATTACTGAACAATGCGATCGAAGTAACCATTCTAAACGGAAAATATAGGGGAGAAGATGTGTTGATACCTCGCATCCCAATTGTACCAACTGATGTATCATTTGAATTTAAACGACTGCAATTTCCAGTGCGGCTTGCTTTCGCTATGACCATAAATAAATCCCAGGGTCAATCGTTGAATTTTTGCGGCATTAATCTTGAAAACCCATGCTTCTCTCATGGACAGTTGTATGTTGCCTGCTCCCGCGTTGGAAAACCGTCAAATTTATTTGTTTACGCACCAAGTAATCAAACAAAAAATATCGTGTACTATAAAGCCTTACAATGAAAATATAATTACATTATTATTTCAGTTTTTCAATGTACGAAATAGATTACTTATTTTTGTAAGTAATCGTTGTTTAGTATTAAGGCATAACTCAACTTTTTCAAACGTGTGTGAATATTTTGTTCATTTTTATTTCATGTTGTTTCATTTTTTCATGTTTATATTGATTGTGTTCTGATAAAAAAAAATGTTTTATTGTTGTTGTTCTTAGGGATAAAAATTCTTTTTCATACATTAATGCGGCATTAAGAGCTCTTAATGTGTTTATTTTATTCTTGAAAGGATTTATGTATTAAACGATTCTTTTTATTTTCTAAGTGCTATGAAACACGTACGTACGTTATTAGGCTACAAAAGCCCAATAACTTGAGACAGTACGAAGTCTGTCGGGGCAGCTAGTTCTATAATAAAATTACTCAAGCGAAATTTGCTTAATTACATAATTTTTGACGCATAGAATAATTTATTACATAATTCTATGTTCAGATAATCCCTTTTAGCTTCATATAGATTGTCTAATGAATTATCACTAATTACAATGCTTGATAAGCTTTTTTGTACCGTAAGTTATATGAAGGAGAGGGGGAGATATGTTGGTTAGTTTTACACGATGAGTAATGGTCATTATATTAGCAGAACATCTCTTACATGCCAATTTTTCCAATTTTTACGCCTTTATTGAGTGTGCACGTTTTGGTTCTCAACAAATGTTTTTCTTGGAGACGCCTTTTCTGAGTCAATTCAGAAACCTCCCATTTATATTTTTTAAGAACTGGTTAAATACTGAGCAACTTTTTAAAAGACTGCTTAG
>JAOUZG010013340.1:0-24565 GCA_026289955.1 Argiope argentata
CAAATCTGGTTTCGGAAAGAGTAAGAACTTGTCATGCTATTTCATTCAAAATAAGAGTCAATTCCAAAATTAAAAATCAGAAGTGCTGAAAAATAAATCTTTGCGATAAAAATAAAAGAAAAAAAAGTGCCCCGTACTTTCATGATTCTTATTCTTTAATAATAGCTCATATCATAAAAATTATAGCCGATACATTTTTTTATTACTGAAAATTTAAGTTTATTTCTAAAACTAAATTATTTATATAAAGTGAATTTTCTTCATAAAATTTACTATACATTAAAGAGATAATCGATCTTAACTTATAAATGCATACTAAAAAAAGAGCAATGAGTTTTATTTTGGATGGCCCTATTGTTGTTCTTAGCGTAAATAATAGGTTTTAAAATATGTTTAAAATTTAAAAAGATTTATTAATTATTGGCCTTATTCAAACCTTTTTTTGTACATTAGAATTAAGTTACTTGTGACCTTTGTGAAGTAATAACTAACATAAGAAAATTATCTACAATACTGCTCCGACAACTTCACAAGATTATATTTAAAAAAAACAGCGAAAAACTTTTTTCAATTTAAAATGCATAAAACATCTTTAATAAAATAAGAAAATAGGCAAAAAAGTGCTATAAAGAATAATAGCAAATTTGTTTTTTCAGCTCTGACTTTATTCTGCTTGTTTTATTTACTAGGCACATAATCGACTGCTTGATTCGATGAGTTTAATACCTGAACAGCGTCAACCTTTTAGTCACTTCCTCAATAGAGCATTCATAAATTTAAATTTTTGATAAATATTTAACATGTGCTATTTTAAGAGTCTCAGCCTGTTCTTTGGGTTATGCATTTGCTAGGTCTTATTAGATATATCAAATATAGTCTGGATGATGGAAAATAATTTTCTTGTCGAATCCAAATATGTGCATGTAATATATAAATGAAATAATTATAATTATTCAGCATCGGAATTTTAATTTTTTTCCATAATTTCTGTAACATCTAATGAAATATTCGTTTAGCCGGCTTTCTGGCACAGAGGTAGCGAGTCTTCGTGTTCTGGGAGTACCGTGTTTGAGTGCCGGCTCATGCATGGTTGTTCTTCTCTGTTCTACCTGTAAGATGAGTGAATGTGCCCCCCCTGTAAAAAAGGGTCTGGGCAAGCGAATGTGATGAATATGTAGCTAAAGTCGTACTCTTTGCTCTAGTTGACGCTACTTGAAACAAGAGACTCATATAGTCGGAATTCGATGCCATTAGCTTCCTTCGTAAAGTTTCATGCCAACCGTAGAAAAAAAAACTTGATTGGAAAATTTGAAAGGTTTGGAATTCAGTTTGCTACTTAGCGATGTATGATAAACATACCACACATTTTCTCAAAGAATTAATTTTGACTGTTATTAAAAATTACCCCTTATTTTAGTCCTTCGTAAAATACGGCTGAGATCATGTATTACCCAAGAGAAGCAGATCAATGCTTTGGCTTTAGAGCTTTAATTGACTCTAGTGCATCATTTTAGTAAAAAGGTAGTAATAAATATATGCATTAAATTGAGAAATTATAAAGCAATTAGACTAACGTTTGAAATGCTAAACATTTTACTGATTAATTAAAAATACACAGTAATCTAATAAACAACGAATAAAATAAAATTGTATTACAAATATCAAATTTTTCATGATATAAATAAATTTATAAGAATATCTATGTAAATCTGAAAGAAAAAGCAAATAAAAGAGTTCAGATGATTACTATTTGCCCGTATCTATTAATAGTTTAAAATTCAAAAGACAAATTGAAAGAAAAAGATAAAAGTAATACTAAGAAATACACGACTTGCTTCACACGATTTCATCTACCAGTAAAAGTAAACAGAATTTTAAAGTTCTTGATTCAGCTGCCTTAATCAGGATGTTTTTGAATGTGATTATGGGATGTTTTCTATTAGGAACAGCAAGTGAAAAATTGCCGGATGTATTTTCACATTATCTCCCAACTTCTCCTCATGAATAATAACATAAACAAATCAATTGGTTGTGCTCTATTTGCAAAAGTTTTATTTATATTCGAAACTGACAGCTAAAAGTTTTATTTCCTAAAATGCTGTTTTATGACAATAGCACACTAAGCAGATGCAGTGAAATTTATCATGGACTAAACAAACGAAACCATATGCTAAAATTTTGTTCTAAATGAATCTGCGATAACATGAAAGATTTAAATCAATGATTCTTGAATGTTATTAAGATAGAAAGAAAAAAAATCACAAAATCAACTTTTCCTTCTAGGAAAGAATTCAAAAAACAAGCTTCTTTAAATAAAAATTTTAGTCTAAAATCAAAATAAAATTAAATTGCCTCTTAAGGCAGTTATTTAACTAAGTCTAAAACTCAATGTTTTTTTATGAACAAATACAGCGATCCTATTCTATGCATAATGGACATCAAGGACTAGAAATTTTCAGAAGACAGCTTTACAAAAAATCATATTCACGGAATTTGTGGGTTTTAACGGCGGCCAAAAAGTCCCAAGAAAAATGTCAAATTATTAAAATACATTTAACTTCATAACTATATATATTAAATAAATGTATATAAATATAGATCAAATTTCGTGCAAATCGCTAACTACATAGTTTAATGATTGAAAACGTAAAATGGGCGAACTTTTTCTTGGGAGCTTTTTTTTGGTCACCATTAAAACTTACAAGGCCATATTTATAATAAATTCTACTTAAAAAATAGAAAATACATTCAAATCAAAAACAAAGACTGCCGAGTAAAAAAAGAATTTTTTTATTCTTATAAATCTAAATAATAAAATCTCTTATAAAGAATTAAATTTAGTATTAGTAAATTTATAATGAGTACCTGTTTTTTTTCAGGAAGGTGTTTATATTCACTGCATTGGACTTCGAGTATGGTGTTGGTTTACTTCTTTCCAATCCGTAAATATCCGCTTAAATGATGGAATATTTCTGTGCTGTGCTCACTAAAAGGACAATTTTCAATTATAACTTTCTTTATATTCATTAGAAATAACAGATGTAATATCCAATTTTTTTAAAATTAAATCAACTAGAAAAGCACTTGTTTGCTGGACAAGGATATGTCAAAGTCAAGTCATATGCACAAATGTCGTTTCTGAAGACTAGTTATGTCTTGAGTATAATAATGTCTCATTATAAATCATTTGAAAAAGAACTATTTTACGATTTATTAATCTCTCTTTTTTTTAAAAAAAATAGGGAAATTTTAGGATAGATCTTGTATTTTTGAGGTTCGATGAAGAGAACTGGAACTTTCTTATCCACACTATCACACCATACCTACGAAGGTATTAACCTAAGATGACGTGTGGAATTTACGCATTCCAATCGAGAAATTAAAAATAAAATAGGGATAAATCTTTCATAAAATAGCGATCCAGATATAAGTAAAATTATCGAAATGGGAATTACAAAATTATAGAAGCAGCCAAGAAAATGTATAATTTTTCAGATATACTTTATTGAAAGCAATGTTACCAAATTGCATGCTTTCGGTGTTTTAATATGCCATCTTCTACTTCATGAAAAATACAGTTACTGTCAAATGTGAATGCGTACAATGATATGCTCATTTTCCTTTCTATAACAGAGATCAAACTTCAAAATAATATATTAACATGCTATTTAGACATGGTAGATATTTAACCATTCTATCTGTTCTTTAAAGCTATGTGAGCGCACTTTGTGCCTGATATGTGTGAATACTTCACTTCATTTAACTATGTATAAATTGCAGAAATACGGTAATGATGTGCATTTTAGAATGAGTGACATTTTGGAAGGCAAGATATGGAGGTTTTTGAGTGACATTTATGGAAGGTAATTTCATCATCTTTCCCTTAGTGATCATTTATACGAATTCGATGCAAGATTGAAAAATGACACAGTATGAACCTTCTAATACAAATTCTGGACTTTTGTACCATTCACTAAGTTCCTTATCACTAAAACAAGAGAGAAATTATATTTCATTCACATAGTTTGATAGTATATTGTTCACTGATTGTTAATGAAACAAAATTGGAGAAACTACCAATTTATTGCAAGCTTTATTAAAAAGAAACTATTTTAAAATTAATATTTTTATTTCATAACAAAATTAATATTTTTATTTCATAATAAAAAAGTTGACATCTTTCTCATAGCGGACGGGGGCATCGAATTACTATATTTTAAATCTTCGATTTCGTGAAATGGTCAAGTAATTTGAGAAGCAAAAATCACAAAGAAACGATTCAGTATATCAACGTTTTGTTCTATTATCATGACATTTAAAATAAATGTCCCAAATGTGGTGTGTTATCTAAATAGAAAATTAAATTTGTATATATAGAGCTTAATTTATTAATCCATTGCACTGAACATTTAATCTATTCTAGGGATGTATTTACAATTTTATCAAGTAATTTGAATCTAATAGTTATTTGGTAAATTCTTTAATCGAGATTCCTCTAAATAACTTGGAAATAATTTAAATCTGCCGCACTATATAGTGATATATTTTATAACATTTTACTATATATGTATAATGAGTTCAAAAGGATTTATGAAATTGTAGATTTAGTAAATTCTTCAGTGATATATTGACTTAAATATCATACAATATAATCTTTATATAAACATATATTTATCATATAATATAAATTTTAATATTATCCATTTTAGATGCATAAATTTTTTATTTGTTTATAAATTTGCTGTTAGACTAAGTAAACTGGAAACAGTATACATTTGTAATATTTGTGAAGGAAATCATATTTTGTCAATAACCTATCCGAGTACAAATAGGATATTATCATTACAAAAATAGAATTATAATTGACTTTCTTGAAGTACATACTCATAAAATTAAGGCGCAAATACTGGCTTTTACATGTTATGTATTTGATTAAAGTTTTACAATTCCAGCTAAATGATTTATTTCAATTAACATTTTACCGTATAAACCTTTCTTCTTTTTATTAATTAATCTTCCAACATGAATAAGAATATTTTTAAGACCACTTTCGTTAAAGTGGCCATTAGTGTGCCCCCGAGTTTGCCGCCAGTATGGCAACCCAACACAACGCTCTTGTAGTAACCCTACTGATGTTTTGTTTACATCTTCCAGGGACAGGGTCTTCAATGATTACATGAAAGCAAACGTGCATTTCTTGGTATAAATTACCGATTTGTTTGCTTCAGTGTGAGATGGTTCTTTGAAGATGCAAATGTTGCTTTGGAAACAGGCTTGACATTGATCCAAGTTCTGAAGGCGATTTCAAAGATAAATGCAAGCCAAACTATGGAATTCCCGCATTCCTATTTAGCATTTGTAAGTAAAATATTTCGTTACGATGATACATCTTATAGAATTGCAGGTTAAAGTTGTCATTACTGTGCCTCCGAGTTTGCCGCCAATATGGCAACCCAACACAACGGTCTTGTAGTAACCCTAATGATTTGTTTACTTCCTACAATGATTGAGTTGTACATAAGCTTCAACTCTTTTTAATAAATTTGTAGTAAATAAAATTTCCTATCAAATCCCTTCTTTTTGCGTCTTTGTCTTTCTCAATTATTTACTGTTCATGTTATCCACACAGTCCTTATGTTCAATGTGCTAGCGAAGCTACTAGTTTCCCGCTCCCGTGGCTAGCGAAGCCATAGGATGTTTTTTTTTAAGTTAAAAAATTCTGCCCGGCATCTGTTGAAGGCATCGGGTCTGAAAAAAATACTTATTGGTAAAAAAAATCATAATTATATTGCGAAAAGTGGTAACCGTAATTATCTCATAGAAGTGTTTGTTTACTTTGTCCACCATCTTTATTGGCAACTTGGCATCCTTGGCGCGGCAAGGGGCACATTAAACGCACTTTTTATCACAACTTTTAACAAAAAACATCTAATTAGAAATTCTAGCATCATAAATTAATTTTTAATGACATCGATGAATTTTCCTAACAAAATCATAGACAAAATTTTTGTAATAACATTACCATACAGAAAACAATTGATTACCTTTGAAGGTTATCTTCAAATTAAGGGGACTCGGTACCAAAAAAAGTTTTTTCCACAATTTTTAATAAAATTATTAATTTTTGTGATAGATAGATGTCAATTGTGTGTAAAAAGAAATTTCTAAAATATTTTTCAAATTCAAAAGTTACAAAATTAAATATTTTAATTTTTTTTAAAAAATTGAGCATTTTTTAAAAATGCTTCTTCTTCTGCAATTTTCAAAATATTTTCCTCAAATTTTTTTGAGGGGGACCTCCCAATGCCTGTAACAAAAATAGGGATCTGTTTTTTGATATCTATATTAGTTTGGGAGAAAAAAATGTTTTACAAGATTTTATGAAATTTTTTGGAAAATATCAGATTTTTTCACTTTGAACATTTTTAGAAAAAAGACTAATCAAAATTTTAACAAATCGATCCCTAATTCTATTAAGCATACATTTAAGAGTGAGCAGAAAAAAAATCATGCAATTACAATAAAATGTGATTGACTTTTAGCATTTTGTAGCAGACAAAATTTTGAAAAAAGGCAAACTGAGAAAAACAGTTTTAAAGTTTTCAACACAATAAAATTATAATAAAAACAGCTCATATGAAGTTAGATTTTTTTCAGAACAGTTATACGGCATTTGTAAGGGTTAATATACCAATTTTATTGATATATAGTATTATCATATTTATTAATGACCATTACCATATATAGGAATTATCAAAAAAATTAAGGAAAAAATTATAAAATGATCACTTTTTTTTTTTAAATATTTATAAAATGATCTTTTAGTAAAAATATTTATAAAATGATCTGCAATTCTGTTTATCATATAAGCAATACTATACAGTAACAATTTAAGGCCATTTAATTAAAATTTAAATGAATTCAGCCATTTTGAAGTAGGTAAATTTTCTAGACAATGCATGCCATAAAAAAACATACGTACAAAAATTTTCACTATGAAATAGTTTATATAAATACATAATATTTTAAATAATATATTATCATTAAAACATAATTCTATAAAAGTTTTGTGTTAATCTGAGACATATAGATGAAATAATCAAAGCATAATTAACATAAGCAGTAACGACATATTTGAAAATGACAAAAAAAATGTACAAAAAATTTATACAGCAAGGTAATATGGTGTATTATTATTCAGAGCAAGGAAATGGGATTTCCTTTTAATGCGAAGCATTTTCGAAACTAATTAAAAAACAGGTAAGCAATAAATAAATTAAGTAGTCTTGAAAAAGACAGTTTTGCTTTAAAAGTGATTATAATATAACCAAAGGTAAATTCAATCAAAAAACCCCAACGAAAGTGGTAAAACTATTAATGAACAAGGATTTACTGTTACTGTTTCAAACTTTGCCTCTTTTTATTTCATGGAAAAAAAAGAGGGGCTTGGCTTGGTTATTCGCACATGAAATATGTCTGATGTAAACACAGGAATTGGGCATGCCAGCTGATATCGCGTTAGACAAAATAGTTCCATATCTCATTAAATACTTGTCGGATTGTTTTAAAATTTTCAGAATAACAAGTCAAAGGTTCAAGGATCATTATTCACTAAAAATCAGAAAATCAACATTTTCATCGATTTTCCGAAATTTTGACGTACTGAGTCCCCTTAAAACACATAAATAATTAGAAACAAACCTTAATGTAAATCTTTTAACGAGTTCATTTTTGTTGCCAAAAATTTCAGCATAAATTCGTATTCCGATGTTTGAAAAATTATTATATTACGTCCAAGTAAACCATTCTATTCTATAATACTTTACAATGCACAATACAAGTATTCTATAAAGTATTCTATAATAAATGGAGTTTCTGTTCACATATTGCACATCCTATGAAGTTTAAAAATAACAATCGAAAAATCGAAAAAAACGTACATTCGGATATTAATATAATTATGAACAAATTCCAAATAAAATCAAATTACACAAAAATGAAGTTTTCAGATAATTATGTGATAGTAATTAAGAAATAAAATTCTAAATTAATTCAAAAACAAAGGATTAATCATAGATAAAACATTATAACCCACAAAATTCTTGATGTTTTTTTTATTTCATTTGTGGGATCTAACAGTTCAAGAAAACAGCACAATGGCCAAACTAATTTTTTTAAGTAATAAATTGCCAAATATGATACAAACATTTTCTCTAGAGTGATATGGTTTAGATTGTCAAAACTATGTTTCGGTTTTTTTTTACTATAAATGTTAATGCATAATTTCATGCTTTTAAAAGAATACGAAACTTGTTAATTATATTGCAATGTTGAAGAATCTAAATTTTTATAGTATTTGTGAGTACATGGTCCAAAATTCCTATTAAAATTCCAGTAAAGCATACAACATCATTAATAAGTTTTAAATTTATGCACGTAATACAGATAAAGTATAGTAATCGTCAAAAAAATTCGAATTCAAAATTTTTACAAATTAAAGTTTTATAAATCCATCAGTTCGAGAAACATTTTTAGAAAATGTCTGTCTGTGGATTATAAATATACCAAAGACTTTGATCTAAACGGTTGAAATTTAATATAGGTCTTTATACCATATTTGTAGATTTCTATCAAATTTTAAACAAATTCCGCTCCAAGTTTGGCTGGCTGTTCGAATATAAATACGAATAAAATGATAATTACGAAATTAGGAGAGAGATATAAAATTTGTGGCAGAATTGATCCATTTAAGTTCTAGGCAGCTATTAAATTTTAAACCGAATTCAATAAGGGATTTACTGACAGTTGCTCCACATTTTTAGGAACATGTAAATGAGAACTCAAGGTCGCAATAGTTTAAATATATCAAATTTTGCATGTACTTTTGTCACTACAAGCGCGGTTTCTTCTCAAATTTGTTTCAATCGGTGAAGAAAATGACAAAAAACAAATTCGCTTTTCCCGTTATCCGCATGATATTAAAGCGTGCCAAGAATTATTTTCGAAATAACTAGCCGAGGATGGCACGATAAATTCAGTCAAAATGCTAAATTCAAGCCAAGAAATAATGTTTTGTAACTGTTAGGCGACAATGCCATGTAAAGCATTTTCATTGATAACTCTTTGCAGTATATGCGAGAAAGTTTTGAGGAGACCGCTCCAATGGCTCATGGTGCCCCTGGTCCATTTGAAATCCCTTTACTGATAAAGTACTTCTTTTACACGACGCAAATGATGCAAAAATGCAGAGGCATAGCTTTTTTTGAAGTCCAACTGAAGATACTTCTTCCCAACAATTTCGTTCAAAAAGATTCGAAATGACAGCGCAGGGACCACGTCCTCATGTTTGATACAGCTATCGCAAACGATTTAGAAATTGTTTATTTTCAAACAATGGAAAATCTGAATAGGTCATTTCATCTTCCTTTAAAAACGCAATGAATTTATATTAAGAAGCTAAGAACTTTTGGCCAATACACATATAGTAAAATATTCAGTAACAAATCTATTCATACGCACAAGAGTCAGCACAGCAGATAACGGTTTAAGGGCTTTAATTAATTCTAACACGTACGCACACAAATAAGAAAAGCATCATTAGCACTGAATGTGTGCAATAAAGGTACTTTTCCGTTTGTCGGGTACAATTAAAACTTCACCCAAAAAATTTGACTAGATTCCACATTATTTGGCGATTTTTCATTTTAAAATGACTAAAAATTTGCGGAATTCTAGATTTGGCGATATTTTGATTGTACCCGGTTAATGGAAAAATACCAATTTTTCGTAAATTTTTTGTTAAAAATTTGATTAGTATATTATTATAAAATACAGAACACAATTTAAAACTTTTACGATAATTTTCTTAAATTAATAACAATAAATTCTTATATACTCAACATTGTTGAAATTACCTATATATAGCTTTATTTATTCGTTGTTTTAATCATTCCATTTAAAATTGATAATGAAAACTTTACAATAATACAAAACTTTATTCTAACACCAATTAATTAAAATTGTATTCAATAACATATACAATCATTGGCCTAAAAATCCAATTAATTAAATTAAATTATTTGAATTTCATGCTTATAACCAAAAAGTTTATAACCAGAATAATCACAGAACCTGGATTAAGAATATGTGGCATAAAAGATGAACTTACCTAAGCAAATAACAGAAAATGACGTTTTGGAAGTTGTAGATGTCTTTTAAGAGATCAATCCATCAAAAAAATTCCCATTACTTTGAAAAGATACAAAAAAACAAATTTTAATTTCATTATCGAATCAACCAAAAAAATGCAACTTCGATTGCAGAAAAGGTTTACGATCTCATAGGCAAACGAGCTCACCATCTGCCACACTCTCCGCTTGAAGGACGAAGCCAAATGAAAAACAAAACAAGAGCAATGAAGAGTGAGAAATGCGCGAGCATACGTGATGTCAAATTACTGATTAACATAATGTTTACCGAAAAAATATCATTGAAGAAAATGTTAAAGCATGGTAAATATCCCTTGCATAGAAATGAATTTAAAAAGATTAATTTTACAGGTAATAATTTCTAATTACTTTCATAGGAGTTTAGTTTGTTTACCTTATTTGCGAATTAATAGTGAGAGTGATCGCTTATCGCTTATTTGAATATGTCACAGACTTGGGTTTCGGAACTCGTTGTTTTAGAAAAAACTGACTCTGAAAGCACTGTGATCTGAGCTGTAATTTTTATTGAATAAAAAATGTAGCATTTAAAATGAAAACTCTTATTAGAATCACCACTTTTAAAACTAACATTAGTACTTAAAACGATGCAACCGTTATCAATCCCTCCACTAATACAGATACTTAATTCTGATCAAGCTTTAAAGTTAGCAAAAATAAGACATGACAAAAAAATGTAAATTCTTGCATTTCAGCGAAATAAGGAAATTCATATAATATGAATGTTTAATATTTTATTAAATTAGAAGATTAGGCCGTTTTATTTTCTCTTTTATTATCAATCCTTAGTCATTACGCTAAAGTCTACACTTTCGTGGACAGTCTTCGCTTTATGTCCGCAGGTGATCATTCAAGCAATTTTTTCGTCATTTTTAACTTTTTTTAAAACCAGCTTCAAAATATAGACAATAGTGACGGAAATATCGTTTGGAAAAGAAATTCAACCAATCATGGCGCGATTACCGCCAACTATATTCAAACTAATATAATTATAGTTTTATTATTGTAGTAGTTGGCAAAAAGTAGTTATTTCCACCATTTCTTTTGAGTGATAAATACACCGTAACGTACACCTACGTTTTTATGTTTACAAGACAGCGAATGCTCGAGTGACGTCACTTTCGCGTTGATTGTCCAGGGAAGTGAACACGGTTTTTTGCCGAACGATAATGTCTTTCATTTATTAACCCTTTGCACTCCGATGATGCCTCTGACTCACCATTCAAGATTGTGCATCATTTTGACATTTAATTTATTTTTCAAATTTAATTGCTAAAAATGCCTACATAATGCTTAAGAGATGTAGATTAATATTTTAAATAAATTCGACAAAAGAATGATGTATATTTGCTTTTCATGGCAATAAACAAATCTTTGTATTAGGTTAATTATTTTGCATCTAATTATTTTTCAGACTGCAAAGAGTTAAAATTTTACATGTCAATAGATTTAAGTATCAACCATTCGATTATTTCTAAATATAACTGTAGAAAAGTTGAAAATATTTAATTATTCATTAGAAAATACTTAGATTACAAAGACAGGTAATCAGTTATTTTATTCGAACCGTTGATAAATCAAAATTATTTCAAATTTTCCCTTTTCCTAAGTTGTTTCATGTACAAAATAGAAATGACTTATTTTTGCGATTAACGTCGCGTGATAAAACCACATAAGAATTATAAGAGATAATAACTTTGAACCGAGCTCGGATGCTAAACTCAACAGTGTTAAGACATTAAACAGTAGTCTCATCAGCAATATCGATGAAATTCATGTCATTCAGATGAAATTCAAAGAAGATGTACCAAAGCGTGAATCACATTGCATATGTTGCTGAAATTCAAATACCTCAGCAATAATGAATCAAAAATGTAAAGAATTTAATTTCTCGGCTCACTGCAAATGTTCAATCTGAACATGATTTAATACTGTGGTGAGGAATTTTTTCGGAACAATTCAGTTTTTAAAGAAGCCGAAAACCACCACGAAAAATTGTCGCTAAATTAAGTCGCGAATTACATGCTATAATAGTTAGATGATTGAAATTGCCAAATTAGCGAATTTTTTCTTGGTATATTTTGGTCACCGTTACAACAAAAATAAACCACCTTTTTAATTTTATTTTTTATTTATTTATTCATTTTAATTTCTTGTGTAAGTAGTCTGTAAAAAAGAAGAATAGTCAAAAAATTCGAGTTCGAGATTTTGGTTGAATTTTCACTTCCCCGAAATCCCTGAATGCCAAAAATGCATTTTTCGCAAATATATCTGTCTATCTGACCTTTAAACGGCATTGTAGATTTCTATCAAGTTTTCAATGAAATCTATTTATATTTTTATCTATTTGTCGAAGTTCAAGTGAAAGCGTAAGAAGCTAGATGGATAAAATTTGGCGTACAGTTTTTGCGATTGAAGCTTACAGGCATATGGAATTTGGTATTACATGTATTTTGGATTTGACTGTGGTACAAATGTAAACGTGATAACTGTATAAACTTCCCCGCTAATTTCCTCTATTTAAAACGTAATCCTGTCTCCCATTTATGAAAATGTTGACTTCAGACAAAGCCATGGCAGCTCCAAGAGCTCAGAATTTAATATTCAGAATTCTACACATGAGAACTGTGTTCTTTGTACTATAGTAAAGAAAATCAGTGCTTTATTACTTGTATATCAATGGGGACACCGAAACAGCGATGGAGTAAAAATTGATTTTTTGTGTGATTCGTAATGAATTTTTGCTAAATGTTGCGCCCATATGCTGAAAAATCGAATATATATTTTAGAAGACTTTCACCGCTCGTCTAAAAATTAAATTTTAAATAAAAACTACCCAATGTAGTAATCTCATACCAAATTTTATTTATTTCAAAATTACAACTTAAAATGTTTGCATTTTGTATTAAAATATTTCCCTTCCATCCATCCCCAAATACTTTAGATGAATAATTATTGAAGAAACCGTCAATTCAGTCCATACATTAATTGATACACAGTAAAAACACTAAAACACAAAAATACTTATTTAGAAAAATACATACTACGCAATTTAAAGCTCATTTTTAAGCAACGTGAAGGCAATTTATGGAAAAACCTTTTCTTGTTGTATAGTTGTTAGCGTTTTCTCACCATTCAAAATTGAACAACCGTTACTAAAGAAAGCAGCGAGATAAATCGTTGGAAATTTGTGTCGCAATGAAGTTTAAGTTTAAAAAAAGTTTTACCCTACTAGTGTCATCAGACCGTAACAAAGAAACTCGCTAATTTTAAAATTAATATTGCCATGACGCTATCGAAATAATTTATAAGAAGAATTAAAGTCCAATTCACATTTTAAAAAACTCTTTAAACTGACATAGTGAAATTCGAGATGAATCTGGGTATATAAAACAAGTCATAACTTACTCGGATGGATAGTTTTTTTATAAAAAAAGCTATACTTTGATTATCTCTCATCTCTTACAAAATCGTCAAAATAAGCTTACTTCAGAAAGCGTGCTTCATTTTAAATAAAACATCTAATTAATTACATGAATTAATAGCACATAAAACAATTTTGTACTTTTTTCTCTTTGATAGCTAGCATTAAAGTTAAGAAAAAATTTTCGGCTGACATTGTTATTTTGTAATAAAATTTGACTTATTTGTAAACTCCACCCCTCTATAATGTACGGATTTATTTAATTTGATTTGAAAATGAAGGAGATTAATTTGAGAATAAAGAAATAAAATTTAGACTGTTCTTTAAGCACAGTAAACATATTGAACTAATGTTCTATCTCATTAGGATGTCACTGAAATAAGGTTATTTGAGAATTTCCTTTACCTTAAAACACACACACACACATTCATTCGGACTGATATGATATGATGCAAAATGAGAAGTAAAATATTAAATATTTTACAGTTTATTTGGATTGACCCCTTCGCATACAATGGTGTTTCTGACCGTGACATCCGAGAGTCACGGGCACCTTTCCCAGAGATCACGGTCTGACACGCGTATCGAAATACTGAATTTTTAGTTTCAAGTCAGCAACTAAGCCACATAACTAAGTATTTAAATGCGCAAAAATCCATTCGAAACGCTTTAATATTCCAAGTGATCCATATATTATTTTAAAAAATCTAATTAACAATAAATTCCCAAAACAGGATGATCATCTAATTAGTAAGTTAAATAAATTCGTATGTCAAGGGATTAGTAGATAATAAAGCTATCCATTTTCGACATTTCGTAATGACTCAGAAAAAAATTTTCCTGAGAATTTCATTTCAGTTGGGAAAAAAAAATTCATTACTATGATTCAATTTCAAATGAATTTCACTACAAAAAACAAGTTTTAGTACATTCATTTTCATAATTCGCAACGAATCTAAAAAAAATGTTTTTTTTTTTAAATTTAGCTGGTGATATCACCAAACTAAACTTGTTATTCCTATGAAGAAATCACTGAAGTGGCTAGAGTAAGTTAAGTAAATTTGTGTTTCAGCCTATTCTAATATACGTTATTTAGCAGCAAAAATAAGATGAATTTTTTTGTAACATCTCATTTTAATACCACGAAAATAAATTTTAATGTGAATTTCATCCAGTTAAAAGAAAAAAAATATTTAACTATATGTTGAAACAAAATATTAATTCGACAAATTTTAACCTTTTGGATCCGATTGTTCTCATAAAAGCTATCAATTAATTTTTAGAGTTGTATCTCTGTGAAATCATCAAATTAAGGTTATTTTAGAATTCTATTATTTCATTTATCCTCAGAAGCTACTGCACCCCTCTTTCCACGGTAAAAAGCGGACACGACATCATCATCATTATTTCATTTATTATTTCACTCTCGACGAGCGTTCAGTTAGCAGTTTCGTTATTGTGTTGGTTTTGCATTTTATGAAGCCCAAATTCAATCCTAAACTTATATTTTTTTGAATTTTCATTTAAAACTATTTCATATTAAATTAATAATTTGGAAATAATTTCACTCAACTTGTTTAATAATTTTTTCTGTAAAATTAATTAATTCAACTGAAATTTCAATAATATAAAAACATTTTTTAATTATAAATAATTATAACTTTAACATTAGAACGTTCGTGATTTCGATCACCTTAAACCTCCGCCGGTGTCGCTTCAACACCCCTATATAAAATATTTTAAAAAATTGTAATAGTTGATTAATTGCAGACCAATGTTCAGTAGAGTTTAGTTTTAAAACTTTATTTTTTTCAAGTGTTTATCAAATATTTTAAACAATTATATCATAAAAAACGGTAACAAAACTAATTAAATTGTAAAATGAAATAAAACCATAATATTCATAAATATTAGTGTAATAAGCAAAATCATCAAATAAGAAATTACAAGTTTTTAAATCATTATCGATTTTAGGTATAATGTTTTGTACATAACTCATTCGGAATGGATAAATTGAAATTCAATTTTTTCAATGTATTTTCCGCACACCATTTTTCATGCAAGAAACATTTTTTTAGTAGCATTACCATTGCACTCTTTAATTTCGCAATTTTTGCATTTTAGCGAATTTGAAATTCTTTCAAATTCAATATTTCAAGAATATTATCAATTTAATCTGCACTTTCTTAAGATTATTCACAATCAATTCTCGTCAATCTTATATCCTCACGGGAATCTAAATTAGAACGACGGCCCACCGACATCGCTTTCATACTGAGAAAACTGTCTCAGAAAATTAGCAATTTAGTCAGGACCGTTTCTTAGAGCTATCGTTTCAGGGTGTCTGCTCTGCACTAGGTGCGAAGATCGGATGACTTTTTTTTTAAGCAGTTAAGCGACTGTTGTGTAACGAAACGCTTAGACACAACAATTTTAGTATAATCTGGTCGATTCCTCTGTGAAACGAATGCATGGCATTCAAGGTCATACAAATGTGCGATAGTACTTTCGAAAGTTTGTTTTACTTCATGATATGTCATATGTTGAATGACTTGAAACGACATCTGCGGACGTTCTAGATATATTTAGTTGTAAAACGTCTTCTTATTAACCAAAAACCACAAAACATATTCTGTGTAATCAACATGGAATATGATTAAAAGTCAATAGAAATTTTCGTATTCCCTGCAAAAGTGCGGAAATGAAAACAAAGCTAAGCAGGCTCCGGACGTTCTAGTCTGAAAGATAATGAATAATTTTCGATAATTATTTTATCATCTTGAAATGAATAAAAAGTTTTACATTTTTGAAATTTTAAAATTAATCTTATTTTCTAAATTTTAATTGGAAAGTTTTAAATAGCGAGAAATTATTTGATAATTTACATTGAAACTGCGTCAAGGAAATTAGAGAGAGCAGATGATAATTTACCAAATACAGCAACAAATATAGAAAGCAGATGTTAAAAATATCGAATACGTAGCCAGATGTTTCCGAATTTTAATTACAATAAAAAGCAACACGAAATAGAATACAACATAGGACTTGAACCAAAATGGATGCTATGTAAGATCAACAAAGGAAAACATTTCAAAATATCGATAAAAGGGTAATGGTGTAAAAGTTTCGTAATTTGCATCATACTTTTCAATTTTTCTGTAAGAAGAATTTCTACGTTAATTATAGAAATCCTTTCAACGATTTTTGTTGTTATAAGAGTTGAGAAAACATATCAGTTCTTCACATATTTTGTTGCAATTTAAAAAATTACCTTGAACTTTAAAGTTCTAATTGAAATTTGCTAACTAAATGTAATTGGATTGCATTGGAAGCCTTAGGTTAAATTTCTTATGAAGCTATAGTGATGCCCGAGAAAATTCGGAATTTTACAGTAAATATCTAAAACTATGGAATACATTTATTTTTGGTGTGAATAATTATAGATGATATTTTTCAAAATTAAAGTCACTTTATAATGATTTATAGTTCACAAATAATTGTGAATCTGTACTACTATTTTTAATGTGAAAGTTTGGATAGAATGCTGATATTAGTCAATCACGCCAGAACAGCTAAACGTAATTGAAGGAAATTTAGCACAAACCTAGATTATAGTCTAGAAAAGGACATAGACTGCTATTTATTTCGGTTAATTGAATGGTTAATTTTTCCTTAATTGAAAACTAAATTTCTTCAAAAAACTATTTCCCCACGGCCAAATGAGTAAGATTTCGGTTTTTTCCCACACACTAAAGAGGTTAGACTTAACACGACTTAATTAGGTTTTTTTATTAGGCTTTTCGACCGGCTATTTCAAACGATTCTGTTTATTTTCTTAGTTTGATGCATTTAAAACTAAACATTGTTAATTAAACGAAATTTCAGATTCATTCTAAAGGACTTTTGAATAAAAGTAAACCAGTTTAAAAGAAATTATAATTATTTAATCTGGTATTGCATTACTTCAACTGGCGTTGAAAATTCATTCATGCGCAGTTTATTCTGTCTGTCGAGACAGATTCGGACTTGGTTTTGGTTTGCTCGACTAATTAGCAAAACAATTGTGAATAATTGATTGACCGTTTTGTTTTATTCCAGGTTAACATTGAAAATAATTTTTTTAGGTTAATTGTGTGAGCTAAGCTTTAGCATATACCCATTTGGTGCTATGTCTATTTTTTGTATTTATTGATTTTGTGTCTCTATATTTCTGTTAATTTGCTGCACCGTTCGCCAAAAATTTATGATTGGAAATTCTATTGATGCAATTGTTGAACTAAGCGGCATTCGAAATTTGTTTATTGGAAATCTTAGTTTTAGAAATCCAAGGGACATAATTATTACAAATTAGATATTTCAATATCAAAATCGTTTGATTACAAGTTAAGAGCTGTAAATTGTGAACACATTTCCGTATAACTGATTGCCTCGAAATTCTCCTTTTGACCTTAAAGTAGCTTTTATCTCGTTAATTATAACTCCCTATTCATAATACTGGGTCATTCATAAGTTGAAAAAGGCATTTGAAACGGCAACTTAATTTTTTTTAAACTTCTAATGATAAATATAAAAATATTTAAAATTAGAAACAATGCTTAATTTTAATTCTTTTAGGTTTATTTTATATAATCAAAAAACCACAAAACAGCAAATAAATCAGCTCGAAAATACATTAGGATGATGCCTAACATACTCCATTGCCTCTCTCAACTTTTCTCGAGATTGAAGTAGACAAATTTTGAGGATGTTAGAGGAACCCACGAACTGATGGGCATTGAATCTATCCGTCCTTAAATGGCTGTTTCCTCAATACTGTGCATACATAAGCTCAAGCAATGAAGGTAAGTACTAACACTACATTTCTAAAACTGATTTTCCTTCTAATATGAGTAAGCGGACAAATTTTATTTTATTTTATTATTGCGTTTCTTTTAATCACTAAAAGTTTTTTAAAAAATGGTTTCTTTTATATTCAATCTGAAACTTTCTAAAATAACGAGGAAAACTTTTTCGCTGGATGAATACTTTCATTCAAATTGTCTCGTATCTTATACTTTTGTAATTATTATACAATAGGTGCAAAGAATTGTGGAATAGATGCAATAGTACATAATTGCTGTCTTTAACGTAATTAAATGAGCTTATCAAAATTAAAATATAAAAGTGCTAAAGATAAGCAATTATGGAATGGCATTCTGAACTTGTGATAAATGATTAATTAAAAACAATTGTTTTTGATAATAACATACCAACTTAAGAATTTTTAGGTTCTTAAACTATTATATATAAATTACATTACTAGCATAACAAAATAATATTTAAGTTTATTAACATTTCGATATACATTTCGTTTCAAATTATGTTGAAAATTTACATAAACAGCGTTAAACTGTATTATTACAACGAATTATCATTCTTTAAGGCTGAACCGTTAAATTTATGCATTTTTTGTCTAAATAAATGAATAACTTCCAAATGCATAAATTAAATATTTGAATCACAGAATTGAGCTTATTAGTGTAATAACATCTCATAACGCCATCTTGTGCCCCCGGTGCCTAAAACGCTAGGTTATCGAACCAGTTGGATGAGCACAAGATGGGAGAAAGAGGAAAAAAAAAGAAAAGAAAAAAGAAAAGAAAAAAAGGGGGGATCTGCACTTTTGAGGGACTTTTTAAGTTATAATTTTGGTTGATTATCACAAGGGGAATTCTTGTCTAGCTATTGTAGGTCTTGAAGAGGTCTTGATATTTATGAATATGGTTTACTATGGAGCTAATTTTGCTACGTGAAAGAGTGTTTGTTGCAACTCTCCTGTACCATTCTTCTTCCAGACTTCTTTCTGGCTTTCTCATGTGCCATGAGAGAGTCTGTAGACATTCTGTGGCATAGTGAATTGGAGATCCTATTTCCCCACAATTACAGTAAGGAGAGTTGGCTAGATGGAATCTGTAAAGGTATGTCGGGAATGGGCCGTGTCCAGTGAAGAAAAGGACATTCGCTCTGTCCCAGTTGGTAGCGTAGAGAGAGACTTTTGGTATTATATTATATATGGAACGACCTGTTTCGACTTCTTCCCATTCCTTTTGCCATCTTGTCATCATATCGATTTGGAGGATGTTTTTTAGATGAGATCTTGGAAGCTTCATTAGATTCCGATCTTCATTCGCATTAGCCACTGTTTTGGCTAGTTTGACCGCCGCTTCATTCCCGTCATAGCCTACATGTGCCTTGATCCACGAACTTTTAATAGGAGGATTTTCAAGAAGAAGGGAGAAGGTATCTCTTGCTAATTGGCTATTGGATTTTAAAGAGCATGAGGCTTGTATACTTGCGTTATTGTCGACATAAATAGTGATTGGATCAGATGAAGGAAGAGAGGTTGCGTAATTCACTGCTCTATTGAGTGCTAGGAGCTCAGCTTGGAAGACCGTGTTTTCTTTCAATAGGCTGGTTGACCACTGGTGTATAGTGACTGCATCCTGCATGACACAAAATGCCGCCCCAACTCCTGTTGATGATTTTGACCCATCCGTATATATTCGGAGTCCAAAATTCTGAGACCCACCGTCTTCCAATGAAGTTTGATGGGCATGGAGATGTTTAGAGGGGTGTGACGTCCAGCCCGAAGCTCTGTATTCAAACTCACATGGGTTGATATGTGGCATATCATGAACGATTCCATGGAGTCTGTGCAGTTCAGTCATTTTTACAATCATCTGAAGTTGTAGATGAAGAGGAGGCAAGCCAAGAATAACTTGAAGAGCTGCAGCAGGCGTGGTCTTATACGCTCCCGAAATTGCTAACAAAAAACCTCTTTGGATGGAAGAGAGCTTTCTTGCCAATCGAACCGTCGGGTGAAGGCAGCAAACTCCTGCTCCATGTGCAAGCATCCTTTCAATGACTGTCGTGCACAAAAATTTTCTGTGCCAATGTTTAATTCCCCAGGATTTGCCGGCTATTTTAAGAAAATTGAATTGTTGTCGTTGTGCTTTCGATGATAAGTATTTTAGGTGAGTATTCCAATTCAATTTGTCATCAATATAGACACCTAGGTATTTAATTGAATGCGTCTGCTTTATTCTTTTTCCTTGCCAAGAGATTCTAGGTCCTGTTGCCCATTTACTGAACAGAATAAAGTTCGTTTTCTCGGTGGACACTTCTAAATTATTTAAGTTAGCCCAGTCTATGAAATGCGCTATTGATTCTTGCGTATTTTTTCTTAGATTTTCTTTTGTTTTCGCTTTAATGACTAGAACAAAATCATCGGCGAATGCTTGGATAGTTGTATGGGCAGGCCAAATTTTGCTAAGCAGATCATTTGCCACCAAGTTCCATAGAGCTGGACCACTGCACGATCCTTGAGGGCAGCCTTGCTTTTGATCTCTTATGGCCCAGCCTTCTTGTGTATTGAGAATTATTTTTCTGGCTTGTAGCAAGTTTCCAAATATGTTTCTTAAATTTTTGGGACATTGGTTTTTATCTAAATATTTTACTACTGAATGGTGTTGTATATTATCAAATGCCCCTTTGATATCCACTGAAAGGACTAGGACATTTTCTTTTTCCTTTTTTCCTTCATAAATTTTTTCTATGAGTTTTTTCAGCGCAGCATCTATAGATTTTCCTTCACGGAATCCAAACTGGTTGTTGTTGATGAGATTATTCGATTCTAGAAAATATATAAGACGCTGTGTAAGTAATTTTTCTAGAACTTTTCCTATAGTGGGTAAGAGAGCTATAGGTCTATACGATGTTGCTGATTTAGGATCTCTTCCAGTTTTTTGAAATAAGATTATATTGCTTATTTTAAATAGATCCGGGAATTTTTCCAGTAAAAGACATTCATTAAAATATTCTTTGAAGAGGGACGGGAAATTCTTGTTTATTGTTTTTAGAATTAGATTATCAATACCGTCATATCCTGGTGCTTTTCCATGAGGGAGATTATCAATGACCTGTGCTATTTCTTTTTCCGTGAAAAGGTAGTCATTAGAATTGGTGGTGATTTCATGAGTTGAAAATGGAGTAAAATTCGGGAATGGAAAAATTTGTTCTAATATATCCTGAGCTATTTTCAGATGCCCTCCTTCTGGATTGATATTGTTCAGGACTGTTAATTGAGAAGAATGCATTGTTTTCCTAAAAGCAGCTTTAAAATGCTTCCCATATGGATTTGAAGCTTCAGTGCATAGATTTTTCCAACTAGCATTTTTGGCTCTTCTGACTTTCTTCATATATTTTTTTGCTTCTGTCTTGAACTGCAAATATTTTTCTGCTCTTTCTACTGAACTTGATCTTTGGGCCCTTCACCTCAATGCTTTAATTCTTTTCTTTTCTATTTCTAATTTATCTGTCCACCAAGTTGGGTTTTCAGTCAATTGCTGTTTCTTGATTTTAAATGCTTTCATGCTGGCTTGAATTATTGTTGTCTGAAGAAGGGAGGTAAATTCATTTAGTTCTTGTTGAGCATTACAGTTCTTAATTATGTTAATTAGTTCTTCGACATGAAACTTAAACGCTTTGTGGAATTTATTATGGTTTCCATGAAGGGTTTTAAACCTATTGAAGATGTGGCTAGTAATTATTGTTCTTATTGTGGTCTGAATAAAGTGGTGATCATTAAACGATGGTTCTTCAATTACTTCCCAGGAAGCTATCTTAGGGATCATTTCCTGTGAACAGAATGTCAAATCGGGCCATTCTTTATCTGTATTTCTTGTGAAGGTAGGTGGTGCATCTGACGTATTATTGATGTAAAGATTATTAGCCAGTAGGAAAACCATTATTGCATTTCCCCTGTTGTTGGTGTCATGGTATCCCCAAAGAGGATTGTGGCCATTCAGATCGGCTCCTATCAAAAAGTTTTCATTTGGTAGCATTCTTATAACATCCTGGATCTCTTGCAAAGTTTCATTGATTATTAGTGTAATAGAGAACTTAAAAAATATTGCAATAAATATAGCTTTATCTTAATAAATGGAATTTGTGAAGAATTTGCAACATGTCTGTTCCATGTTTCGGTGCCGTGTCTTGAAAGATAAATTTTAACATTGTGTATTTTGGAAAGATTATTCTTTTTTTTTAATCTTCTTCGAAACAAGATTTTTTCTGGTGTTTTAATTCCTCCGCTACGATTCTTTCTATATTCCAATTTCACACAAACAAGCCAAATACCTTCTCTGATGATGATGATGATGTCGTGTCCGCTTTTTACCTCGGAAAGAGGGGTGCAGTAGCTTCTGAGGGTATGAACCCCTGAGCACCCGAGGGCAGAAGTCTGACTTCTAGCTCATATGAAGATGAAACACACACACATACGCTACCTGCTCTGATTCAAGGACGAAATTAAACCGAGAACGGAAGTTCAGAAAGAAACCAGATTGCCCGAGCACACATGACGTCAAAATACAGATTAGCATAATTTTTTTCGAAATATTAATAAAGGGCTTTGGAGAATGTTGAAAACGTAGTTAAATTTTTCAATCTAATCAGACGATTTGGCTTTTCGAGGAATGGTTTCCATTTAGAATAAGCAGCGTTCATTTATTTATCGATGATTTATTTTTTAATTTAGTAATTATTTAATGCTTATTTAAATGTTTTATGCTTACGAGATTTAAAAAACTATTAATGTATTTAATGGTGTGCAGTAATTATTAGTAACCCTAAACACACAAGGAATCTTAATTTAAAGAAAATTCATATGCTGGAAAAAAGGGAAATCGTTACATTTACTGTGGAACAAATGAATCCGTTTAACGCATGAACTCTTAAGATTCAATAATTGACGTCCGAACAATTTTTGGGATTTCAGAGACATTAATAGTAATCGGGGTTTTTTGAATAGCAGAAAAATTATAATCCAGATATATATTAAATTTATGACTTCAAAACGTAATCCTACTTGATCATCAAACGCATAAGAAATTTATAAGATTAACATAAGGTTTTAAACCACGCTGGAGTAGGAGATTGGGTAATTTACTTTTTCGTATACGAAATGCCCAAAGAGTAATCTTCAAACGTTCGGACCTTCTTAAGTTAGAAAAACAAACTTTTTGGAATCTTGTCAGTCTGTTTCTGAACACGCTAATTCCAAAAAGATTTATATTGTCAATATTAAATTTGATAAATTTTGGTCTGAATATCATTTTTGTAATTTTCTATCAAATTTTGATTGAAATTCATTCCTAGAAAGAATTTTATTCACTCTGATCGTAGTAAAAGTAACCACAAGCGCTACAAAATTTAGAAAGCTAGGTGGATTAAACTTGGCATACATTTTAACCATTTAAAGTCATCATAGTACTGCCAAACAACTATTAACTTGATTATTTTGTTTATTAAAATTGAATAATTGTCAGTTTATATTTTGTAAATAGTCAACAAAACGAAAAATGAAGTTTACGTACTTTCTCTTCTTCGGATTGGAGCGAAAACTTGGCTTAAATTTACAATTATGGTGTCAAGATTGCTTACCAAATTTCATTTATCTTGCTTATTGTGTTTCTCAGTCCATGCTCATACTTATGAGGAGATAGGAAAATATCCATATTCTTGAATAGATTTGGTTCAAAACTAAGTACAAATCTATTATTTTTCATTGAATCAATTTAAATATTTGCTGGATAATTCTTTGAGATATTACAAATTACATAAATTTATGGTATTTCAATTTATGTAGTGAATATAAATTTTTAATGTCAAATAACCCTGCTTTCAGTTCTCAGTTTAATTTAAAAACATGCTTGGATTGAGTAAATATGTCTTTATATTAATTGCGGTTTCTTCATTCCCTCTTTAATTTAAAACTGAACTTGACCGGCGCTTATAGAAAATCAGGGAAATATTCATAGTTCAATAAACAAGACTGCTTAAGACCTACATAATAGTATAAGTGAATTATGACTAT
>JAOUZG010013347.1:0-10948 GCA_026289955.1 Argiope argentata
ATTGATTAAAAGGCAAAAACTAAGGCCTGAAAGTCACAGGTACACTATTGAAACTTGACAGCAACATATGTTTGTTATTTAAACAGAAAATAGAATGACAATTTGTGAACTTCTAAACTGAATTTAATAAAAATACATAAATTTTATTATTTCAGAGCATAATTCACATTTAATTAATGAATAATTAATCTTAGATTTTCTATTATTCTTTCACTCTAAAAGTCGATGCTAAGTAAAACGGTTGTATGTATTATCCAAAACCCCTTAAACTATATCCAGGATGTTAAGCACTCACAAAAGAAATCATTCTATAATTAACATTTTAAACCTCTAGAAGTAAAACTATATATGTATACATGATAACATCAAATTTTTACTTAAATTCGTATTCGTTTATTAAAAATCTTTTTAAAAATGCGCTATTCATTATTATCGCTTTTTCATTACAATCAATTCTGAAAACAACCGAAGAATTTATAATGCAGTCGTTGATTTCAGCTAAAATTCTAATGCACGATAAACGAATTTTCATTCGAATTGTTTGGAAATTAAATATAACTTAAATTATTTACGTTTAATAGAGAAGTTTGTTAGTTACTTAATTCTTTAAAGCATAATTTGCCGAGTCCATTTCTAAGTATAAATAAGGAAAAAATCATTGTATTGAGAATAATTAAAGGAAACTAATTTATATCACTTTAAACAAACTTCCATTATTTAAAACATCACTGGCTGCTTTAAATGGTTTCATTATATTTAATAAGACATTTTAAGGCCCCATTTCCAAATATTGTTGAGATTCTTGCAAAGCTACTTTAATTTCAATACGGCCATTATTGCTACTTCCAAGACCACCAATTACTGATTGCATGTTATTCAGCATATTTTCAGAGGAGAAAATTTACGAATAAAATTATAAATAAAAACTAATATGATAAAAGATTTTAAAATAAAAGACAGAAAACAATAATAATTATTAAATGTATACAGGCAATAAAACATATATTTCAGAAATTCATATATACAAACAGTAATACGACATTTTTAGAAATATTACAAAGCATTAGTAAAACTTTTTCGATTATTCCATTAAAGTCTAAAACGACCAGTGAAGCATTTCTGGGAGAAATTAGACATTTTAAAAATAATGTATAAATGATAATTGTGAATTATTTTGATAATTAATATTTCAATTACACAAAACTAAATGTTCACAGAATTCACACAAATAATATTTCTCAGAATTGGATATTTGCTAACTAATGCTTAAAACAAATGCTTAAACAGCAAAAATTCATTATATAAACTATCGACTTGAATAAAATGAAATATTTCATGCATATATATTAAAATTTTAATATGTATCAAAATTATTTACAACAAATTTTTCTAAATGCATTAAGCACAGAATATTCGATTTCTGTCATGGTATATTTATAAGAAAGCCGATAATTTTTAAAAATTACTTAATTAGAAATTTTCAGTAGAAATATTTAAGCCCAAATAATTATTTTTATTAGTTTTAGTTTCATTTGCTTAAGACTTCCTGTAAATAATTTAAATAAATTAGAAATCTAAATTAAATAAAAATTAATTAAATAGAATTAAATTAAAAATAATAAAAAATTAGAAAATTGTTTGCAGTTGATAAGCATATATCAAAAATGTATACTTAATGCATTGCAAATGTACACGAACCTGCAGATGTATTGTTTACATAATATTTTCATAAAACAAACTTAATTGCCTAAATTTACTAGCAAGTTATTTTAATAAATGTAGAGCATTTTGCAGAAAATACATAAAGCAAACTATTGCTGAAACACAGCTGTCGAGACGATTTCGAATGAATTCACTTCTAGGAAAGATTTTCAATTGCACTAATGGTTCAATCCAATTATCTTACATTCAAAACAATCTTCTGTTTACCAATATTTGAGTCTTCGTATGATTTCTGAAAAAAGAATTAATATAGTTGAGATAACAGTCATGCATTATAAACAAGCAGAAAATCTTTCGATGAATGTAAAATATTGCTTAGAAATCAGTATTGAAAACCTAACAAATACATCTAAAGAATTTGTTTAGAATTTTAGTATCTAAAGGAATATAAAAAAAGATTTAATTTTGGAAAATAAAATATTAATATTTAATATTAAAGGTTTATAGTTAAAAAAAAATTATAATAAAGCCACGTAAAGTCAACAAAAGATAAATATTCTTTTGAATAATATATATATATATATATATATATATATATAATTTGTTGACTTTACGTGGCCTTTCAAAATACAGAACGGTATTTTACGATCTTGATACTATTAGCATAATGAACCCTCACTTACCAGGTTGTCCAACTTCTGGTACTTTCAGGCCAACCATGAGGAAAAAAACTTTCTGAACATTCAAGAGTGCTCGTGTTGATCCAAGAGAAATCTTAACATCGCAGGTTATTGCTTCTACCAGGTATGAGAATGGATCAAGAACCTGCGCCATTCGGCAATGATATTGTAGATGGTGAGCATAATCCACACACTAAGGTAGCCAACTTCTTCCACGCCCTTCTCTTCTATAAGCAGAATTTGAAGAAAATTAGAACTATTCAAATTACATATCATTTTGATACTATTATCTTAATGAATTAACTTGCCATTCCAACTGCTGATATTTTATATTATACACAAAGAAATGCTTTTGGTGCATTCAGAACAGCTTGGAGTCTATCAAAGAGACCGCCTTACTTTGGAATGCAGTCCTTCTACATAAGTTAGAGGAACGTGATCCACTTCTCAAATTTACTGTAGATGAGCAATCATAGAATAATCCTCTATTAATGTAGCTAACTGCCTCTACACTATTACATTCTACAATCTGTAAATGGGGAAATTAGAATGATTTAAATTCTAAGTTATGTACCATCTTAATACTATTCACGTAATGAATCAACTTACCAGGCTCTCCAACTTCTGATACTTTGTTATCCTCAAAAAATGTTTTTCGTACACTCAGGGGACTTGATGTTTATCAAAGATGAGTCTGGTATTGAAAGGCATTCCTTGTACATAAGTAAGATGAACTCTCTTCATTCTCCAATGTTAATATAAACGAGAGAGATCATTGACTAATCTTGTAGATAACTAAGTAGCTAACTTCATCTACGCTATTCTATTATCAGCAAATAGAGATGGAAAGTAATCCTGTTCGATATAAGTGTTTAGAAAATTGATTTACAAACCTCGCAACTTTTCAAAAACATTCAACCGTTACTTGGTTGATTTCACTTACAAAACTGGATGGAAGTCACCAGTGGATTCGATTTGAAGATGGAATGCACCCGAAGCAAGGAGACTCGTTATCGTAATTATGAAATTCTAGAAGAGAGAGTTGCTGCAGCAAGAGAGAAATAGAAAAATATCTGAAAATAATTTAAAATGATGGCATAATTGAAAAAAAATGCTGTTAAGTACGATAAATGTTGTTCATTTTTTCCTGGGAAATTGTACTTCCAAAACAGATTCTGCTTTATTTAAAAAGTCGCAAATACGTTTATAAATCTTTGTTTCTTGCCATAACCACTGATAACTCAGATTCGAAGTTCAATAAAACCATAATGGAGATTTATATTAGGAGCCCTGGTATATCACCCCAACTAAACATATTCTGGCTTATTGATTACAATTCTTGTAATACGTGTACATTTCAAATTTTGGAGCTCCTATCGTTTAGTGAAATTGATTTTCTTTTTTTTTAATATTTATTTTTGCGCCATTTTATCAATTTAATTAATGGCACGAGTTACTTTAAAATTGTATACATGTATCCTTCGCTTAAGGTTCTGCAAAGCGAGTCAGAAGATCTTTCTACAGGTTCTACATCGAAGATCGCCATTAACTATTGCCTGCAATACTCCTTGGTTGAAATATTTTTAGAGGTTGAAGCAAATTCATGGCTGGATGCGTAATATTTAAAAGTATATTGTTTTTAAGATTAAAAAAATAAGGTCATTCAGTTAAAATTGTTGATAGTTTCAAGGCTTTCATTTCCGCAAGTTTAATCAATAATCTGGCAAAGTTATACTTAAATAATTAATGGAAAGAAAGAATCTTTCCATTCATTATTAGTTGATTTATCCAGTTCGTTACTAGAATGTAATAAAAAATTTGATTACATAATTTTAAAATGTTCTCTAAAAGGAATCGGACGTAGCAAGAGAAAATTATTTCGATATTCAGAATGACTAAGAATAATCTTAATGTTAATAATAATGTCCCAAAGTTATTATTTCTTTACTTTAATTTAACTAAGTATCTTTCCGCCCATTATAGTCTATTTCTTCAGTTCGTTATAAGAAAATACCAAAGGAGAGCACATAATTTAAAATTAATCGTTAAAAGGAATAGGACGTAACAAAAGAAAATTATTTTGCTATTTAAAATTTCGAAGAATCATATCTTATTCAAGTTGTTCTTCAGTGAATGTACTTAATACTGGTAATTAGGGATATACATGAATGATACCTTTCTTTTGACATACAGGCAGATCGGAAGTCCTCGATTCCAAGATTCCAAATTGTTCATTAAATGCAATTATATCCATTAATAATGCCATATGGGACATCATACTAAAGTTTCTTTTAACTTTACTAAATATAATTCATAAAGTTTGAAAATGGATTAATAACCATTATTTGCAAATGTATCAATGATGGTAAACCAATATATTAATTAAAAAAGTTTGTAAAAAGATGAAATTCAGTAGCATATCAAATATTTCATAACTATTTCAGAATTATATGAGTAAAATAATTCATTTAATTCAATTGATAATTATTTCAATATGATAAAGAAGAATTCTCAGAATTTCTGTTGCTGCAAAAGACGCTGATTGGAGGTGAAGCAGATGAAGCAAAATAAAGAAGTGGACAAAATGACGACAAATGGTTTTCGGATGATTTTTGTAAGTGATTTTCCAGGAGAACTTGATAATGTTTCAATCTGAAATTACATTCGAAAATTCATCCCAACCATCTGAATTCGAGTATGAATTCTGAAAAAGCAAATAAATTTCTGGAATAGGGTTGCCATTTAAACAACAAAGAAATTGTAAAATTTATTAGTGCCATTATAATGCAGCTAATTAATCTAAGACAGTCATTACATAATTTAAAATTTGAATGCATATGTAACTTTTTAAACTTGTTTTTTGCTATTAGAAAAGTTTTCAAAAAATTACAAGCTTTTGGAATTAAAAATAATAATTAAAATCAATATATATAGATTTTTTTTCTCATCACTTTAATAAGAATGCGCAAGATAATTTTAATTGCTTTACCAGCGTTTATAAGGCAATGATAAAATGATTAATTTGACTCTTAACAATTTTTCAATGTATCTATATCAGCGTGCAGTATATTTGGAAATTGAATCCATCAGGATCTATTATCAAAATTATCTTACTTACCAGGTTCTGACTACCGATTACTCGAAGCCATTCAAAGAGGTGCATTTTGTCCTCAACCAGAAGTATTAATCAGAGATGGGTATTCAACAGAAATTCCATCAGAAAAAAGTTGATAAATTGCTTATTTTTGATATAATAGAGAATATAATTAATCTAAAGCAGTCTGAAAAATTTGCTGGTAAGCAGAATCTAAAATTTCAATGCAGATGCCACATGTTAATTTTTTCCCTATTAGGAAAGTTTCAATAAAGTAAAAGCTTTTGGAATTTGGAAATATTAATGATTAAAATTAATAAACAGAGATATTTTTATCAATTTAATAAGAATATATTAGATGATTCAGCTGTTTTACCTGAACTTATGAGGCAATGGTAAGTAAAATAACTTTTTAGATGTATCGAATCGAGCATGAAATATATTTTAAAATATAATCCATTAAGGACTATTATCAAAACTTAGAGACTTACCAGGCTCTGACTACTGCTTTCAAACAAACCACTCACAAAGGAGCATTTTCTGCACACCCATAAAAAATGTTGACCAGGAGTGGTCATTAAACTGATATTCTTTCAAAAGTAAGATTTTAAAAGTTTATCCTGATCCAAGAGTCTAATAAGCACTCATTCTTCAGATGGTAGTGTGTTATGGCATAATTGACAAAAACTGTACCGATGAACTAATCAACTTTATTTGTTGCATTCAATTATTCTAACAACAAATGAAGGATAATTAGTGAGCATGATTTAATGAGTCGGCACAAAATTAGTTTACTCAGCACTGCCATTTCTCAAAATTTCTCGCTTACTACTTGTATTTAATTGCAGTATTGAGAGAAATGCTCATTTATGGAAATTATTAATAAATTTCAATATTGAGGTTATACCATGATATTTTATTATTCACGAGATATGAGATTCTATATCAAGATACCATGAGTTTTTATTATCACTTCAAACTTACAATAGCTAAGATTCTCTTTTTCGTAAAATTTTTCCAATGTTGTGTCAACTTTTTTTATGTTCAAGGAATGTCATTTTCATCCCGCTCGCTACAATACAAATCTGGACTAAAAGAAGCTATCTAATATAATTTTATATAAATACTAGACTAGATTACTAGATTTTGATTACTTTAGGATAATTTTAATTTAGGGCACGAATTTATAAAATGTATTCCGACTTTAGGTAACCTAAATGGGTTTTAGAGATAAAAAGAAATGCATCAAAAGTAATTAGTTCGATTGTATGAAGCTTATTTACCGTCAACTATTGAGTAGGCCTTAGAGAGGGGGGAGGACAGTTAGGAGTTGCATTAAATAGAGGGGGGAAAGAACATTCTGGCATTACATTTTACTATGAATTAATAAGTTTAATGCTAAAATTCTGTAAAAAACTCAAATTTTTACATCTTTTGTTATAGCTATGAACAAGAATTTTTTTAAATTCTGTCTGTGGTGAGAAGTAGAAGTAAACATCTGTATTGCTTAACTAAAAATAAATTAATAAAATTAAAACCTCTGCATAATTCATAAACAAATATATACTAATGATTTAAAGGAATCAAAGTCACAAGTAATATTTCTTATTATAAGGAAACGAAATGAAGTGAATACGAAAGATTTGTGTATTTGGTTAATACTGATATCGAATCTAGTTAGATAGCTGCCATAAGATGTTAATTATAGTTGCTAGGTATTAATTAATATCTGTTAATAAAGGCAGAAACGCAATTGCGCTTATTACATATAACAATAAAAAAGGACACAAATAAACCTAAATTTTTCTAAAAGAATGCATTTTAAATAAATAGGATAGTATTCCAATGAAAGTTATTTATAATATATTAATCGTCATAGCTTAATACAGTTCCCATGTTGGGAGAAAAAAATTGGCTACAAAGGCCAAAGACACGTGACACGAAAGGATTAAATAATTTAAACTCAAAGAATTTATGTGTCGAAGAAAAATTAGTTATATGAAGCTGAAAAAAAGTTTATTGAACAAAAAATTGGGAATATTTCTCAAAAATTAAAGAATACTTCCCAAAAGCAACTTTTCAACACCCAAATCAATTGCAAGTACATTTACATTATATAAAGCACATTATAATGTAATGATAAATATCACAATCCCATACAAATGCCATCATCATTTTTTAAATCTTACTGTAGTAATTCTGGGTGGAGTGTATGTATCCAACCAGATTTTTTTTTCATTACATTCCACAGAGATACTCGACACTAGCAACCGAGTTTTCCTCCACATTCATACACTGCATTGACCCATATTTTCTCCACACTCCACACACATATCCCAAACTACAAGCCAAGACTTCCTCCGCACATCTCACACATATCCCATACCACAAGCCAAGACTTCCTCCGCACATCTCACACATATCCCATACCACAAGCCAAGACTTCCTCCGCACATCTCACACATATCCCATACCACAAGCCAAGACTTCCTCCGCACATCACACATATCCCATACCACAAGCCAAGACTTCCTCCACACTCCACACAAATATCCCACACCACAAGCCAAGACTTCCTCCACACTCCACACAAATATCCCACACCACAAGCCAAGACTTCCTCCTCGCACCACACACATATCAAACACCACAAGCCAAGACTTCCTCCTCACACCACACACATATCAAACACCACAAGCCAAGACTTCCTCCTCACACCACACACATATCAAACACTACAAGCCAAGACTTCCTCCGCACATCTCACACATATCGCACACCACACGCCAAGACTTCCTCCGCACATCACACACCACAATCCATGACTTCCTCCACACACAAACCCGCCCCACAAGTCAAGACTTTCTCCACTCCCCACAAACATATCCCACACCATAAGTCAAGATTTCCTCCATACTCCACACATATTCCCGCATCATAAACCGAAATTTTCTTCTGCATCTACAAACATTCCCCACCACCAACCAAGATTTCTTCAGCATCCACACACACATCACACACAACCAAAACAATGCTTTTGTCACTCTCCACAAACATTTCCCTTGTGATTCCAAACAGCAGTTTCTCTATCCACAAACATTTTTCATGCTCCTTCAAACGGAGGATTTCCTTCACTTTATTACGCATTCAATACATATCAATAACCAAAAGTGTACCGGTCTCTTTGTAAATTTCGCACAAATTGCTAACAAAGTCTTTCCCATTCTCCAAAATCATTTCTTAAATGACAGCAACCAAAGGTAAATTCCACACACTCATTTTCCATGCGTCATAAATATTCTCTTTACTTTTTCGTCTATTTACAACATGCCTCCAGCCACTGTTTTTTTACATCCTACACACGCATCTCTCATTCGCATCCAACAAAAGGTGATTTTTTTGTATTCAACTCACTGTCGTTTGTAATCTAAAAAGTTCACGCTTCATTCATTTTCATAATTTGTTCAAATATTTTATTCACTCTGAACACTATCCTGTGTACCATCATCTTGTGTATCCCCTCTCTATATTACCCATTTTCAGATCCGGTTTACATTCAGGCTTCTGTGAATCTTAAATTTCACTTTATGTTGCCCATTTACCTACCCTACAGTTTTGACGATCTTAACATTATATATACTGGAAAATAATGCTGGGATCCACATCGTATAATTATTCTCTATTCCATGTAAATCCCTCAACAACCGCGCTTACGACTAAATATGGCTCAGTTTTATAATCATGCAAAATTATTTAAGAATCATCTCACAAATTTTGATTGAAAAGTATAATAGCAGGCGTTAGTGAAAACTAAAAGAGACAATTAGAATGACAGAAGAGTAGATATTAATTTAATTAACCATATATTTGGGATTTTTTTAAATTCTAGCCAGTTCCATAATCGTTGTAATTTAAGTTTACCATAAAAAGGAATATGTTTTTTCAGCCATTTCATCTGTCTTTCTGACAAACTGAAAAATAAAAGAAAATTGTTATTTGCAGTAAGACATTTATCTATACTACTATTATAAATGCGATTGTTTGGATAGATGGATTATGTTAATCAAGCCAGAAGAGCAGAACAAAATGAAATTTAGCACAGTCATTGATTATAGTCATGAAAAGGATATATTCTAGTATTTATTCCGATTAATTTAGTTGTTAATTTTTTTATTAATTAATAACTTAATCAGCAAAAATCTGCATTTTCCCACCTCCAAATGAATAAAATCAGTTTTTAACACACTGATGTGGTTAGACTTAACATGTTTCCGGTCGATTTCAAACGTTTGTTTATTTTCTTAGTGTTTCATACATTTAAATTTTAACACCGTTAATAAATCAATTTTTTTTCGGATTCAATTTGAGTTATTTTTGAAAATTAAACAGAATAAAGGAAATTAAAAATTTCTAATCTGTATTGAGTTACCCCAATTATTGTAGAAAATTCAGCCTTTTACGTTGTCAAAATTGATGTTGAAAATTTACACATGCATACATTCTGTTAACATATTACATTGAGATCACCGTCAATTCTCACGCGTACGTATCAAAATTTCCACGCATAGGAGATCACGGTATAGGTATAGGCTAGTATAGGATATATCACAAAAGTCACGACTGTTTATATATCCTTCCCTAAACTCGAATTATAACCATGTATGTGGAATGAATGGTACAGTTAATAATAAACCATCCAAAAACAAAAAGGTAACAAGAAAAGTTTAACTAGCAAGAATTTTAGCGTTTAAGAAGATTCATTTAGTTTAAAAAATTTGGTTCAGAAATGAAAGGAGCATCGCAAATTTGATTTATCAAATCCAAGAAAAAAAATTTCCTGTATGCTAATTGGATTTTTTCTCAATTTTTTTTATTTGGTAGTCTTTTCCGGATGAATATGTGGCAGGTAAAAGGCTTCAAATATTTTTTTTTAAATAATCATGAAAATGTAAACAATTATCAAGATCCATTAAACTACATCGTACCCGCTAATTTTGAGAAATTTGCTTTAGATTTCAGTTCTCAGGCAAGAACAGAAAAAATATACAACAATGTGAAAGAATTTGTCAACAATATCAGACACTATTTTCTTTAGATTTGTGAATTGATGTTTTATTGGATTCCAGGTAGAAAGAGCTGAAAGTATGAAATGAAATAAGTTCTTACAGTAAAAAATAGAAACTATTTGGAAAATCTCGTCGGTTTATGCTCTTTCAAAAATTAGAAATATATCTTCCTAATTTTATTTTCTCCTATTCGATAAATTATAAAATTGTGCCAGATAATCTACGAGATGAAATCAACAAAAGCGATCCATTGTTGAAATCTAAAGATTAAAACCTTTTGCATCACATTATAATTATTTACTTCGCGCTATACTTGTTGAATGCGATTCAAATTTAAAATTTTAACCTAATTTAAAGGAATATTAAAGTTGCTTGCCACGTGTCAAATATAAAGTCTGTAGCTCGACCGAGTTTAATATTTAAATGAATAATTGGAAATTGCAAGC
>JAOUZG010013347.1:15948-31457 GCA_026289955.1 Argiope argentata
AGCTCGACCGAGTTTAATATTTAAATGAATAATTGGAAATTGCAAGCTTAAGATCTTTATAATATGAATTCTTTTGAAAGGAAGATCATTGCAAAATGAAAATCTTACTATCACGTTATGAGATTCATTTTGAAATTTTCAAAGCATCTCAATGTTTTTATTTAATATTTAATATTTTGAATAGACATTTATTTCCTTGAAAATAATTTTATCGTAACATTTACTTTAATATTCCGCAGTCACTTTGCAATTATCTGCAACAGTTAATTTTTTGAGTCCGTTTAGAGTGGGAATTTTATTCTTAAATTCAAAAACTGAGAAACTTGGCGTCGTTTAATAAGACTGATTTCCTTCCAAAAAGACCCCTTTCTTTTCTATTAAATATTTTTGTATAACAGCAATTTTTCAGAAAAGTAGATTTAATTACGGAATTATCACTTCCTTTTTCGAGAAGGTTTAAGCTGCATTGACAGAAGACATTGAGGTAATTAACGAGATAAAGTTTATTGAATTTTAACTTCATAGCTGCGATTTCTAGACTACCAATTACCAAAGTATAAAGGTAAAAAAAACTAACTTTTGAAAGTTTCATTAAGTTCTAAGGGAAGTAAATGAATGTGAAAAAAATCTGATGGCTTATACTACATGCAAATTCAGGCTTTGCTAGATATTATTGAATTTATTCAGATGATTTACATTTAATTGAATTCATTACTCTAGTCGAGGAAAAAAATAAGATGACTAAACTCGACTTTGATAGTTTTCGAAAAAACTGAAACTTTTTTCTCGAAATATGAAATAACATTGTTAGCTTTAATTGGTTACATTATGAAAATGTAACCAATTGAATTGATTCTTCAAAATTCAAATAAAGTAGTCGCTGAAGAGGGACGGGGAACAATAAAATAATTTTAAAAAAATACACGACCAGGTTCAAAACCAGAATTTTTGATGCTGAATTGCAATCTTAATTTTCTGAAAGATTTTATTGTTAATTTGTAATTACTGGCAGAATTCAACGCATCTGGAAATTATTTGAAAGGCAAACGTTCAACAACACGAAACGATAGTGTTTTTTAAATATGTTTCGAAACCGACGATGCACCATGAAAATATGAGCGTAAGTCAAATTAAATTTAATTACCAAAAGGCATCTCTCTTATCTGGGAAAATAGTTTGGAAAGGAGGAGGTTTGCATAGTTTCCATAAAACCTCATAGTATCATCCGAAATAGAGGCTGTCTCTCAACGCTATGATTCTTTTACCATTAGACAGCATATTGGTAAGGTGACAGTAAGTATTTTAAAAACATCCAAGCTAAAATTTATAAATTAGTGATAACAATTCTCAATAAAAAGAATTTCACTTAAAACTTGTAACAAACATAAGGAAGAAAAATCAGACAATTTTCAAAAATTGCAATTAATATTACTCAACACAATTATTATTAGAATTAAGGAAACATTAACACGTATCGACGTGCCACGTTTATATGTAAAATCCGAATACCAATTCTTTCTAAGTCTGCCATCAAGAGAAATGCCTAAAAGCCAAGACGAATATTAAAGGATGAAAAGAGAATAGCTTTTCTCAGTGCTCGTAGAAGTAATAATGAACAATGAACGAAGGCATGTTAAAATGTACTGAAGTAGGTATTGAAGTTTTAAGGAAAAATTAAAAGCATTCGGAATTTGAGAAGCTTATAAAATGATTTATGCAGCATGAAAATTTAAGGCTTTAAAAGTTACTGTTGAATTCATTTAGATAATTTAAATTAAATCAATTATTCTACTTGTACAAAATATATGAAGGCCAAAATGAACATCGAAGAAATTGGATTCTTACCAAGAACTACGAAATGATTAAGGTTTAAAGAATATAGTTATCATTATGAAAATGTTAGTCAGTTTAATCATCCTCTTTTTCGGGTCTCAACAGGTTGATGTTATTTTTCCAGGAATCCAATGGAACAATAACAAGAAATTTAGACAACCAATTTCAGTTCCGAAGTCCTTGGTGTCGAATTTAGAATCTAAATTCTCCAAAGATTGTGTAGTTAATTGCTAATTATTAGTGACAGAGAAATTACGAAATATATTTTAAAACTATTGATAAACAATATGTAATGCAACAAATGGATCCTGGAGAAAGTAAAAAAAAAAAACCTTTTTGTTAGGTTGTCATATCCAATGAATTTCAGGATTAAAAATTGATTTAAAGAAAAATGCTTTAAAATATACAAGTTAATTGTAAGTAAAATCTAATACCGCATGTAAGAAATATCCACGCAAATGTGGAGTAGAATTTTGGATCGAGGAATGTAGGTTCATATATCATCTTCACTATGGACACACCGGTTAAAATTATGAATTTCACCCTAAAATAATGTGTTTAAAATTGTAGCTTCATGATAATTTTTCAAAATAGTAATGTAAAAAACAAAACAAAACAACATACGTGGCGATAACCTTGAATATTATCAGCATCAGTTTATTTCAGGAACTTCCAAACTCTTCTTCGCAGCGAAAAATGAATGAAGGAATGTATCGGAAAGGTCCACTTTTTGGTCATGCTTTCGAATCTTTGCTGACCAATACTTCTTATGCTGAAAGAATGTTTAATTAATAATAATAAAAATAAATATATAATAATTTTTCTAAAATAACAATTATCTTAAAAGGTAACTAGAAAGGTGGGTAAGATATTTTTTAATAATAATCTTCATTTTTTGAAATACTTATTGTATTGATGGTTTTCTTACTTCTGCGCTTCAAGATAAGGAAATTGTAATTCAAAATATTTTTGCCTCCAATAAATCTTTCCTTCAAGAGAATTCATTACAATTATTTGGGAAATTGAAAAAAAAAATATTTGGCTTAAAGAAAGAATTGAGGCGCATGTGTTATTTGAGTGTACTTACCAACCTGAAGTAGATCCAGTGCCATTAGTTAAATAGCTATGATTTAAATCTTTTGACAATTCTAGTAGTATATAAACAAGGAATTCACCAGAAGCAAAATCAAAAATTCGGCTTGGTTTAATATGCAAAAAGAATGAAATTATAAAAATAAAAATTGTTTCTATTTCAGTTATAAGAGAAATCAGATTTCTCAAAATCTCTGAATCTGACACTAAAGGTGAATAATATTTTTAAAAAATTACCGAATTTTTTTTAAAAAATGGCAATTTCCTCGTGGTGGGGAGCTTAGAAGTGAATTGTGCTCTAGTCAGCCTGCTGTGACCGTTCTGCTCATCAAAATTAAAAACTTGCGGAGCCAAATTTCGCGCACTCCAAAAAAATTGTTTCGGCTCGATGTCTGGCAATTCCTCAATATTTTCAGAATCAGATTCCGAGCCATTTAGCAATAGGCGTCTCTTGTTGTATCTGTTTTGAATTTTACATGTGTATCCAATTTCTTCTACTCATATTAGACAGGTCAGAATCTGATGAATGTTCCATATCCTCTTAACTCATATTCGTCATTTGTCATTTACCGTTGCAAAATTTCTTGATAACCATGTTGTAATTACATAATACCTATTTTCAAGAGACTATTTGTGATGCTAGTGCATCGAAAGAGAGTCTCAGACATTATTGGTCAAGTATTAATAAACAAGTTGTGGAATCTCATATTTATAATGAGGATTCATGATTGTTTTCATTTTTCATTTGTTTTTTTTTAAATTTTAATTCATAAAAAAACTATAAAACAAATAATTACACCAATGAAAAGAAATTTAGAGTAATAAAAAGGTGAATCGGCAAATTAATATACGGCAATTAAATAAAACAATTACCTATAAATACCTTTTAGAAACCTTCTTTAATGATGGGCTTTTCACTAAAGGTGTTGCTAGTTCGGAGAGAGCAACTCTGCCTGAGAACCTATATAGCTTCGCTCCGAGAGAGCGGCTATGACCCATTTCCTAATGGAGATGTTCTCCAGGAAATGGTTAAAGGCTTCATACATTCCAATGTTCTATTCTGAAAATAACTCATTACTCTTAATATATTTTTGAACAAACACTTATATCTTCTAGAGTAACTGCCTTTTTTATAATATTTTTTAAACTTAAGATTTTTCTGCTAAATATCTTAATTAGAAATCTAAAATAATTCAAAAATTCATTTGGATTTGTGATAAATATTTTTAAAAAATTGTAACAGTTCCATAAAAAAGGAAGGATTTCAAATGTATGCAAATCTGAAGTATATTGTGAACATATCATTTAACGCACATGTTCTTGGCTTAGCCCATTTATTAAACAAATAAATTACAGACTGCGCTCACTTCTAGGACTGGCGGAATATCAAGAACTTGACGGTGGTTCAAAATGAAATCGAATTGTGTCCAAACCAATCTTTCTTTGGTCAGAATGCGTGTAATCGAACTATATAAACTCTGAAATAAAAATTAGTAAAGGCAAATATATAAACATTTGTAACTAAAAAAGCCGAAAAGTTATCTACAGAAAAGATAACTGCTTGGCAACAAATGTCAAAAACTATGTCAAGTAAAATATTGCAGTTGATTCCGGAACAAAGTAAATTCATAAAGATCAATTTTTTGGAAAAGTATTCATAACCGATTTAAAAAGTAAATTTTGTGCTTTAAGTCTGAAATATAAAGTAAAAAATACTGAAAATCATGAAGTTAAGAATAATGAATTATTTTAAAAATATTTATAAAAACATGGGCATAAAGCCAATGAAAGAAATATTTTTAACATTTATTTTAAAAGTATTTGATTTTGGAGCTGCATTAAACTAATAGACTTTTTAGAAACTTTTATGTAATAAAAATTCTCAATGTCCCCTAGAAAAATATTCTTATACTATTGTTCTGATATTAGATTTTTGTACTGCATTAAACTAATAATGCAGTATCCTTTCCAAATGATATTTTATAATTCTATTTGTAAAATGAATCTGCAACTTACCAGGCTTTCAAACTTCAGCCATTTTGATGTTAAACACATTTTTAGAACATCCAGGACCATTTGTACTACTCAAAGAGGTGTCTTATCCATTGTTTCTATTCAAGAAAGATAATGCATGAAGTACTTAATGCATTCGGCAACTTTATTGTAGATCGAAGATGGACCAAAATGTATTACAAAAGATCTGCCCCACTGAAGTAGCCAACTTCTACATTTTCTAGAAAATGAATAGTATGGTAAAAAAGAATCAACATATTTGATGTTTTGAAATTTTCCACTTGTGGGAGTGGATGAAAATATATAATCGTTGCAACTCGACGAAATATTGCAATTGTTATTTTCATGCCGTTACAGGGAGATATTTGCGATAAGGTTCAAGTTAGAAATTTTTTTACAATAAGACTCGGTGGGATTCGTTGTTGATGTTTCAAGGAATTAAGATTTAGGATAATTGAAATTCAGTAGTTGGGAAATAAGAAAAAAGTTCTCAGTGATTTAAAAAGATGGCACAATTTCGAAATCTCAGACTTCGAATACATGCTGGTATATGATTAACGTTATCCATTTTACAGGAGAATTGCATTTAGAAAATTAATTTGGCGTTTGTTGAAAAAAAATGAGCATACATGTTTATGGGCTTAAATTATTTTGACTTCGGACGATAATAGCAGTCAATTTGAGCTCAATGTATAAGGACATTCACTTTTAAGAACTATAACGAAGATTTATTAATGGGACACTAATTAGTCCAATGTATCGTCTCTAAATATCTATGTTGACTTGATATCAGAGGTTCTTATATACAATCATTTCAAAGTATGAAGGATCTCACAGTTCATATTAGATTTTTTTCAATATTTAATTCAACATATTTTATAAAGTTTATCCATTTCACGTTGCTTTGAATTTTTCTCCAAGACATTTAATATCTAAAAATGTACAATCATTTCCTACGTTCACAGGATTTTGTAAGGTAATTCGAATTTGAAAAGTAATTTGTTCCACCTCGAATACAGTCATTATCTATTGTTTTCAATATTCTTAGTTCAAATAGTTTTTAGAAATTGAATGAAATTCATAATTGTAAATTTAGTATTAAAATGCATTCAGTTTTTACAGATTATAAAAGCGCTAAAGACAATCAAATGGATGGAGGATTCAAGGTTCTCTTTTCTGCAAAGGCTAACCAATATCGAGGAAGAAATTTCATTTCTTTACGTTACTTTCATTTAACAATGAATTTTTATTGTGTTCTTTATCAATCAATTTCTTAAGTTCATTTTTGCGCCACAAAAAATAAGAATATCCGCCAATCGGAATTTGGAATATCTCCAAAATTCTTTTGAAATTATATGGTATTTCCTAAATTATTCCTTTCCAATTATGATCTTAAGTGGATACCTTCAACAATGAAAATTAGAGATATACAAGAAAGGCAGATATTCAAAAATCCTCGATTACAGAAATTCGAAATTGTTCATAAAGTGTAACTCAAAAAATTAAGGCTATATAGAACCCCCTCCTCACTTTCGTGTAGGCAAATAATCTTTTATTAAAATATGAAAGTAAAACAACTTACTTAAAGGACATTTGGTTATCTTGTATCAAAGAACGTTAAAATGAAATATTGATAAAACAATTTGCAAACAAATGTTCAAAAATTTAGCGGTATATCTAAAAGAATTTACAATTATTTCAGTATCAAGTGGTGGTACATTTAAAATATTTGATATAAAATAACCTAAATATTTAAAAATGAATTCTCGTAATTCTTGTTATAAAAGGACGCGGATTTTTACTTGATTGTATATCAGAGATGGTGTATTACAAGCAACGAAATAATGGAGTATAACCATCAATTAATAGATTTTTCACGGCAAAATTCAAAGACAAGCCTGAAACTCCATGACCCTGAAAATGTTTCAAGATGAAATCATGATAAAAAAATTCTTCCCATCTATCTAAGCTCATGGCTCAGCATATGAATTCTGAAATAAAAAGATTTTAGTCCATGAGTTTAAAACTTATTATAAGGAACACAAAAAATTGTTTAGTAATAATAGAATACAGAGAAGTAATTTAAGTTAAATTTCTGAATTAAAAGGTGAACAAAATTTAAATTTTGTAGTGCAGTTTAAACAATTTTTTCGATTACAAAAGATTTTTAATGGAATAATTTTAATTTCAGAACAGTATAAATAAAAAAAAAAACTTTTCATTGTATTTAGTTGTATTCTTTAAAAATGTTAGGGCACAAAGATTCAGCTAATTTTACTAGTATTTATCCGACATTGAGTTAATCGATGAATACTTCTTTCAGCACAAAAGCGAATAATTTTTAAAGTATCGAGTTGGACGTATAGAATCTATTCTGGAACTACTATCGAAACTCAGCAACTCAACAGAAAAAATACCCACACTTAACATCCATCGGCAATGAAACAGTTTCTGCATATTCAGGTCAAGTGTGCTGTTTGAAGCAAAATCCTTAACTGAAAAATATTCTGCATGTAAAGGATCAGATAATAGTCCAAGAAATCTGACTTTCAGTCACTCAACACTTGACAGTGAAATTATGTTACCAAAAGGAGAGTATCAGCTTCCTTTACAACCTTCTATTAGCAAATGAAAATAATATAATATTGATTGCTTTTAACAGTGCAAAAATCTTAAATAGCGATTTATCTCTCCATGAAGTATTACGAAGATTTTATTTTAGGAACTAGACCTAAAAATGGAGTACTCTTAAAACATCAGGTATTCTTAACTTCTTAAAAAATTGAAAATTCTATCTGAATAAAACCAAGAAGCAGTTAAGAAAAGAAAAATAAGCTAATATTTCTGCTGGGATTCCAAATGATATCTCTGTACTGTAAAGTTATTTATTTAAACATACATTTAACGTACAATAAAGACTTAATTACTCAGAAAAATTTTATTTCCAAAAAAATTCTTTCTTAATCGAAGACTGTAAATTTTCTGTAGGTCTATTGAAATTTCTTGTTATAATCATAGTTAATGTCAATTTAAAGATTCAAGACTTCGATGCACATAACTATAATGAAATTATACTTACCAGTTGTTTTTTTATAATTAGCAATATAATCTGTCTTATTCATTTATTCTTGATAATTCGAATTCAAATCTAACATTGAAGGTACCCATTTAAAAATGCTTTTGATTCTCCCTTTCCCTCCAACATTTGGAATGGTCATATTTTATTTAAAATCATGCACGTGTTACTTCAAAATATTTTATGAAATTTTGTATTGCACCAATTATTTAGAATAGAATCTTATACAAGTTTCATGAACTTAATGTCTCTAAAGTGATTAGGTGCTGCCTTTTTTCCCTTATGGTTCCAAGGAGCTATTTCAAGTTTCGTTATAACATACAGCTGTTTTTTTCCTTGATATCTTAACATTTTCGACCTCCCTAATGGCATTCGCCATTGCGGTATCTTAAGTTCTTCATTTTCATTTCTTTTCAAACCTGATGGTGGCATTTGTTTCGACTTCCTGGTTCCTCCACCTGTATTTAAAATAAGAGGAAAGTAAACATGATGTCCTTTTAGTGACTCTTATCACTAATTTTCAACAATGTTTTTATCCCACATTTTAAAAATTCAGTGCTCAAAGGGATAAATACATTTCAATATTGCGATCTTGCAAGTTTTATTAATCCATTTAGACTTACAGTCTCGATGGTTTGATTTCTTCACATTTGTCAAATAATTAACCAAATTTTTTATTCACTATCTTTTAATGCCATGTCTTTATTGCTTCCATTATCAATCAATTCCTTAGTCTCATTATAGGACTACAATATGTTATATAGCATAATTTAAGAATATTAACCAAAAGAGTATTATTTTATGATAATTAAGGATAAATATAATTGTTTCAATTCAGATAACCAAAAATTCTAATGTATTTTAAAACCTTTTTAATTTTTTATAATACTTAAAGCTGTAGAAAAAATATATTTAAAAATGAATTTTATGATATAAATAGGAGTAAAATATATTCAAATGTTTAGAAATTTTTCTCAGTCCGTCAAAAGGGTCTTAGTATTTCCCCTCTCCTATAATTTGAAGGTAATAATTCGATTTCAGAAAATGAGTTGAGGAAAAAAATTAAGCATTTTGATTTATTCAGAGTTGGCATAATCATTGCTTTTAGATATAATGACCACACATTTTTATTGGATTTCGCAAAATTTAAAGGTAATTCAATTTCGAAATTTGCCTCAAATATTTCGAATATTGTATTAAATGCCTCTAAAATGTTTTTTGAAGGAAGATTTTTTTTGAAGATAATTGCAATCTGATACATGTTATACATAATTCTCTATTCCATTCAAAGTGTGTGAGTGGTTTAGATGAAGGATTGTAAAAAAAATCAAAACTAATTCGCAAGAAGCTATAATTAAAAGGGATAATTACCCAATATAGAACAGGTGAACTGTCACCGCAACACATAAGTATGAAATAAAACAATTGTCAATAAAAAAATATTTTCGAAACCTACTTTAGGGTAGAATAAGTCACAAATAAACGATGCCGAAAGGCTCCGTTAGTTCGGTGAGAGCAACTCAGTCTGTTCTATAGATACTGCCCGCTAAGAGAGAGCGTCTAAAGGTGCTGTTCGCCAGGAACATTTTTAAGGCTTTATGCATTATAATGTTCTATTTTAAAGATAATCCATTACTATCTTAATATAATTTGAACAGAAAATTATAATTTAACAACCAAATATTTCAAGACTCAATTTTTATAGCATTTTTTAAACATAAGAGTTTTCTTTAAAGGATCTTATAATTCGAAATCTAAAATAATTCAAAAGTTCCTTTTAATATATGAAATATATAATTACAAAAGTTTAATCCATAGTAATGGAAGATTTCAAATGTATGCAAATCTGAAGTATGTTTTGAAAATATCCTTTAAGTCATATGTGATTGTCTTAGCCCATTAACTAATTATTTTAATGAACGAAATTTTATGCACAAAATGTATAAGACAAAGCATTACAGAAATTGAATAGTAAACAAGTAAATTACAGACGCAGTCACTTCTAGGGCAGGTGAAATTGCAAGAACTTGATGATGGTTTGAAAAAGAAATCGAATCTTGTCCAAAACAATCTTTCATTGGTCAAAATTTGAGCCATCGAATGATTTCTAGAATAAAAAAAATAATGCAAATATATAAAAATATGTAACTGGGAAAAGGCGAAACGTTAGCAATTGAAAGGATGACTGTTTAAAAATGAGTGTCAAAAACTATGTCAATTGAATTTTTACTTAGGGTTTCAGAATTGAGAAAATTCATGAAAGATAAATTTTGGAAAAGTTTTCATATCAGATTTAGAGAGTCTAAATTTTGTACTGTAAGTCTTTGAAATATGAAGCAAAAAGTATTTAAGATCATGAAGTTAAGTATAATGACTTCATGTAGAAACATTTATGTAATAAACCTGAGCAATGCTATCGAAATAAATATTTTACTAACCCTTTTATTTTGAAAGCATTAAATTTTTATAGTGCTTTAAACCAATTATGCAATATCCATTAAAAGTGATATTTTCAAATTCCATTAGTACAATGAATCGGTAACTTACTAGATTTACAATTTTCTGACATTCTGTTGTGATCCACAGTTTTGGTACATCCGGAGCTATTTGTGTCGATCGAAGAAGTGTCCTAGCATCGAAAGCTATTCTTTCTATGAGAGTAAGGTATTTATGGAGTACTTGATCCCTTCGGCAATTTTACTGCAGATACAAGAGAGGACAAAGGATATTCCAAGGAATCTGTGCCATTAAAGAAACCAACTTCTACATTTGCTAGGAATGGAATAGCGTGGTGAAGATGAATTCAAATATTTGATATTTTGACAGCATGCTCGACTTCAGGGAGTAAAAAGATGGAAATTTATAGTCATTGCCACTTAAAATATTTTTAACGTTAATTTTTTGCCATCACTTGCACAACTCGTAGAAATTTACAAGGTTTAAGTTTAAAAATGGGTTACTCCAAGAGTCGGTGGAATTTGCTTTTGAGGTTTGGAGGGATTAAGACTCTTGATCAGTGGAAATCAGTAGTTCAAAAATTTTTAAAAATTCAGAATGATTGAAAAAGATTACAATATTGGCAAATGACAGATTTTCAATAGAAGTTGGTGTAATGTGATAAAAGTTATCGATTTTACAAGAGAATTACAATTAGGAAATAAATTCGGCGTTTCTTGTAAAAACATAACATATACATTTGTGAGCTTAAATTATTTGAATTTCTTACGATCATCGCATTTAATTTGAGTTCAATGACTGATGATTTTGACGTTTAAGAATTAAAACGAAGATTTATATAAGGGACACTAATTACTGAAATGTATCATATCTAAATATATTATTATATATATATATATATATATATATAATCACTTCAAATTTTGAAGGATCTCACAGTTCACAATAATTTATTTTTTCCAATATTTAAGGCAACTTATTTTATTAATTTTATTTATGGCACGATATACTTTAAATAATAAAGTTTTGGAAAAATTCTTAATGTCTAAAAATGTACGAGCATTTCCTCCGTTCACGAAATTTTGTAAAGTGATTCGTTGAAGTCGTTGTATTATACAAAGTTCCACCGAATATAATCAGTAGTTATTGTTTACAATATTCTACTCAATCAGTATTTATTGTTTACAATATTCTACTCAATCAGTATTTATTGTTTACAATATTCTACTCAATCAGTATTTATTGTTATATTATTCTACTAATATTCAGAGCTTTGATAAATAATTCTATAAAGTTAAACTACATTCATAACTACATATTTAGTTGTATATTTAAAGTAATAGTAGTTAAAAGTTATTAAAATGCATACATTTTTGTAAAGATTATCAAAGTGCTGAAGGAAATCCAATTGATGGATAATTCAAAACTTTCTATTTCGTGAAAGTTATCAAATATCAAAATTTCATATCAAGTCAAATATTTCATTCATTTAAAGACTTATTTTTTTTATTGTGCTCTTTATAAGCCATTTTTTTTAAAGTTTATTTTTGGGTACAACAAACGAGATCACATGACGTAAGAAAATTCACCAATCGGCACCTGGCGCATCCTTAAACCTTTCATAACTATTCGATATTTATTAGAAAGATATCCCATTCCAATGATAGTCTTAAGTGGATACTCTCAACAACGAACATTAGGAGATATGCAGGGAAGAGTCCTATTATTTAACCTTCAGACAGATATTCCGAGATCTTTAACTGAAAAGTTCCAAATTATTCATAAATGGAAACTACAAAAATTAGTGTTATACAGAACTCCAGTTCCAATTATTTTTCTTTGAGAATTTTTTTATTAAAATTTAAAATAGTTCAAGGACCTTTATTTAGTATCTTCTATCAAATAATGTTCAAAAAAAGTGAATTCGCATAATTTCCGCTATAAGAGAAGACGTACGGCATACGAGCAAACCGGTTAAGGGGCTAATATAACTGATATAGTTGCTTTAAGACGATAAAAGTGAATTCTAATTTCCGCTGAAAGGAGGACGTACGTTTTTTTTCTTATTTGTAAGTCAGTGATGGTGCAGTACATGCAAAAAAAGAATGCAATAGATAAACTATCAAATGATAGATTTTGGACGGCACTATTCTAAGAAAATCCTGAAATTTCATGAACCTAATATGGTTTCAAGGTGGAATCATATTCAAAAAGTTCCCTCGTCTGTTTAAATTCATGCCTCATCATATGAATTCTGAAAAAGAAAAGATTTTAGTCCATCAGTCTAAAATTCAACAATTATAAGGAACTCGAAAGATTCTTCATTAACATTATAATACAAATAAATAATTTAAGTCCGTGATTTCTGAATAGAACAGTAAATAAAGTTTAAAATGTGCAGCACAGTTTCAACTTATTAAACTATTTTTCCCATTAAGAAAGATTTCTCCAGATTAATAATTTCAATAACAGAAATCTATAAAAATTTAAAAAATGTTGCATCGTATTTATTTTTATAAATTTAATAAAGTTGTCACAGAAAGATTCAATTACTATTACGAGCCTTGATCCGATATTGAGGTAATCAATTAATACCCACTGCAACCCCAAAATGATTCATTTTTTAATGCATCTAATTTGGAAATACTATCAAAACTCAGCAACTCACCTGACTAAATACCGATACTTGACATCCATCCGCAATGAAACAGTTGCTGCATACTCAGGACAAGTTTGTTGTTTGAAGATGAATCGTTAACTGAAAAATATTCTGTACATAGAGAATAATATAATGGTCCAAGGGTTTTATACTAAAAAGTAGTCGCTCAGCACTTTACATTGGCATTATATTACCGAAATGAGAGTATCAGCTTTCTTTTCAGCGGTCTATTAGCAAATAAAAATAAGTTAGTGATTAATTTTTTTTTCACAGTGCAGAAATAGAAATACGGAAATACACAATCATTGCTACTTCTCAAAATCTCCCACAGCTATTTATCTATCCATGAAGTATTAAGTTAATTTTATTTCAGTAACTAGATCTCAGAATGCATTTCTCTTAATTTAATGGAGTTCTCTGGTATTATTTTCTTAACTCCTGAGAATTTTAAAAATTCTATATAAATGAAGCCAAGAATTAGTTGAGAAATGTAAAATAAGCTCATATTTCTGCGAGGTTTCAAAATGATTGCTCTTTAAGGAAAAGTTATTCATCCCAGCATATATTTGTAACGTACAATAAACATTAATTACCCAGTAGAATTGTATTTCAAAAAGGAAATATACCATAATTGAAAAAGAGCTGTAGGTCTACTAAGATTCTTGCTATAATCACAGTTCTATTTATAAAAAAAAAGATTCAAGACTTCTATATACATAACTATAATGCAAATTTAAGTTCGAATTAACAGTTGTTTAGTGGTATTGTCGTAATTAAAAATATATTTTGACTCATTCATTTATTCTTGATAATTCGAGTTTAAATCTAACCATAAGGTACCCATTGAACATTATTTTAAAAAGTACTTTTGCTGCCCACTTTCCCCTAACATTTGACTATCATATTTTATCGGTTTAAAAGGAGGCACCAATTACTTCATTAGTTTATGAAATTTTGAATTGCATAAATGTTTTAGAAAAGAATTTTACTATACTTTCAAACGCTCAATAGATCTCTAACGATATCGGGTACTGACATTTTTCTTATAATTCGAAGATCTTATTTCATGTATCGTTAAAAATTATGCTCTTAAATAGATTTTTTTTCAAAAATTTTGCAGAACTGGTTGATGGTTTTTTAATGCTATTTTATCCCTTTCGGACTTCCTGGTGGGCATTGCCACCGTGGTATCTTAAGTTCTTAATTTTCCTTTCTTTTCAAACCTGATGTTGACATTTGTTATGACTTCCGGATTCCTATACCTGTTATTAAAATGAGATGAAAGTAAACATGGATGTTCTTTTGGTAACTTTTGTCACTAATTTATATCAATGTTTTTAATCCCCATTTAAAAAAATTAGGGATCAAAGGATTAAGAAAATTTTTGCGATTTTCATAAAGGTTTGATAATCAATTTAAATTGATATTCTCAATGGTTTGCTTTCTTCACATTTGTCTAATAATTAGCCAAAGTTTTTATTTTTTCCTTTCCTTTTCCTTTAATTGCTTATCTTTATTGCTTTCATTATTAGTCAACTCCTTACGCTCATTAATAGGCTACAACATGTACGATCACATAATTTAAGAATAGTAACCAATAGAAAATTTTAGAATATTTAAGGAGAAATTCTAATGCATTTCAAAAGCTTTTGAATAGTTTAAAATACTTAAAGCTATAGAGACGAATATGCTTATTAGAACATTTTATAAGCTGAATAGTAGTGGAATATATCCAAGGGATTAGTTTTCTCAGTCAGTTAAAACTAGGCTGCAGTCAGTTAAAATGCAGCCTAGTATTTCATAGCGCTTATAACTGGAAAGTATCCATCAATTTAATAAAATGAGTTGACTAAGAGGAAAAAATCTAAGAATTTTTATTTATACAAAATGGGTCTAATCAATGCATTTAGATATAATTGCCACACATTTTTATTGAATTTTGTTAAATTATAAGACCATTAAATTTCAAAATTTGTGTCAAACCTTTCAAATATTGTATTCAATGCATCTAAAAAGGTATTCAGCAAAGAATTTTTTGAGCTCCTCAATCTATTCAAAAATAATTGGAATCTGATGAATGATATCAGTATTTGTCAGCATTCCAATGCCAGTATAGGAGGGAATTGGATTAGCGACTGCATAAAAAGCCAAAATTGCACTCGTGAAAGGATTCCCCTTTTACACTAGTCACGTATGAAATTATGCTTTATTTATGTTTAAAAAATTATAAGAGTTCTAGGAGCCCTTTTCTTAGAGTCTCAATTCTGTTAAGATGGTGATTCCTGGTTGGTTCCTTCCAAAATAAAAAGTGAAATAATTTGAGTGGTGCAAGGCACAATTTTTAGGAATTTGGTATTTGAGTTTTCATAAATAAGATGG
>JAOUZG010013362.1:8505-52180 GCA_026289955.1 Argiope argentata
TGAACAGATATCACGACATATAAAATCTTCTACTCAAAATGTGCTGTTTCTTAGATAAATTCATAAATCTTGATCATTTTGAGGTTTACATATAAGGAGCTTCTCTCTTTCAATTGAAAAATATTCACGATTTAATTAATAGAAAATTCCAGAGAAGCCATGCATAATACAGTGAGTGTAATCGATACATATGCTTCAATATATTGAATTTATTTAAAAAGAAAACGAAAAGCAGCCATAAAAATAAATAACACAACAAACTTTTTATCCAGTAAAAAAAAGCTGTGAATTATAATTAAAACTAAGAAAATCAATTAAAAACCTTCAAGACAACCATTGTTTAGAGTTTTTAATTTCTACTTTCAATTATTTTTACTTCTAACAAAAGCATGCAATTGAAGTTTTCAGGGATGCATTTTATTTCCACCATAACACTATCAAGAATGAGTAATTATTATTGCGTATCTTTTTCCATTGATTGTGATTGGAACTTTTGATGATACTCTTCAAAACATTTCAAGTAATGCTTTGCCCCTTCATTGCTTATCTTCGAAGCATTAAAATTAATACAGCCGAAAATGTTTGATGAAGTAGTCTGGAAGTCGTTCGATAGTTTGTTTACTATTCATTACAGTTGCCTTTCGACAATAACTAATAATAGCTATTTTTGTTCCACTTATGTTAGCGTTTTATGTATATATATTGTCATTAACCTGTAATATTGCTTCGCAGTATGATTAGTTCAATCATTGGAAAGATCGTTTTAAGATCAACTCTGATGGCTACTGATCAAGAGCCACATCAGTCATCTCAGAGCTCGGCAGTCATTTAGAGACAAAATAAATATTACTAGAACTTCGATAATTTTAGCGATTCAGCCAATAGAAACTGAGATGCACCTGAGTGATCTGGGATTGTCTCGGCCGGCCTCCCGGGAGCTATAAATGGCCTTTAGTCTCAAACTGCAGTGACTCGTAGTCGTGAAACGATTCGTCGGTAGGATAACAAAACAACGGCGAAATAATCCAGCGAAGAACAAGCTTTGCGTATATTTGTCATCTCTGTGTAATCTCTTCATGTTAATAAAAGTCTTCTTTTGTCACTAGAATTCTATGCTTATTTCATCGACCAAAAAATAGGGGGAAAGAACCTCGTGAAGTATTCCATAAATATATAGATTCTACTTTATGGTTGAATATCTTTTAAGTTTATTTTTATTCAGCAGAAAAGCGGTCTTCTATAATAGAACTATTTTACTAAACATTATGAGCAAATCAAAATATAATTTTTTTTATATCAGTTAAAGAGCAAAGTTCTTAATAATAACAGAAATCAAAATTATGTCAGAAATTTGAATTCTTAAATTTACGAATTTATATATCGTTACAAATAATACTAAAAGACAAGATTGAATATAGAAAATTGTAGGGAAGAAGGAAAAATATTTTAAATTTTTTTTTTTGAATAAAATTGTCCTTTAGAAGATCAAGGTAGGAGTTTGCGATTTTTCAGATCCAAAGGTTTTATTTCTAACTTAGAAAAAGAAAAAAAAAGTAGTCTTTCCTTTTTATATTAGGAAAGAATATTATCACAAAAATAGAATACCCCCTGGAAAGCGCTAACTTTCTTCCTCAGATTTTAAAAAGCTGATCAGAGTGCCCAAAGCAGAGATTTAAAATAGAAAAAGAGATTTTACTCTTTTATCCACTTGGAATTCCCTTGGCTAGCAAAGATATTCCGCATTTGATTTATAGATACCTTTACAAACTCTTGTACTCGAGATTGACCCCTTTGGTGAAAGCTAAAGACACTTTGAAAATGGATATAACGGATTCTATTTAATACTAGTCGCTTTTGACTACCAGCTACTGTACATATTGATCAACTTTAACTTCAGTTAAATTATTTAAGAATAATTTCGTCTCTACGAATTGCCGAACATTCAAGATGTGTTACTTAGATGTCTTAAATATGCTTGGCTCATTGAGTACTTGAATCTTTTAAATGATAACCAGTTCTATCATATCATGGCATTATTTAAAAGTAAACGCAATTTACATTTTTAATAAAGATATAAAAATTTAGGGTATTTCATAAAATTTTTTTAACATAAATCAATTTTAACTGTAAATTTAACTATTTCTATAAGTGAAATACATGAGAGGGTGGTGAAGCAACTACGAAAGGCTACGGGAGAATAAATAGATAAGGTAAACGTATAAAAGTACAGAATGTATAAATAACGAGAAAAGTACTAGATAATGGAGTTTTCACTAATATAAACCCTGTCTTGCCTAAGCATTTGGGCTCACTGTAAGATAAATTTATGCATCAATAAATTAAACACATTGGTTATGGCACAATCGAAACCAACATCATACTTCCAGCCATCCTCCGAATTCCTTAACGTCAACTGGCTTCAGGCGCTGACATTCTTTAAAGAGGGCAAAATCTGAATCCCTTACTAGGGCTCAAAGTTTGTGCAACGTATTTAAAGAATAAATTTAATAAAAAATAAATCGATGAAAAAGTTTTATTTCTTAAGACGAGAGTAGCCTTCATACCAAAATTGATATTCTATTTTCATATCAGATAAAACCCTTCATATTTCTCTACTTCTAAGAATAAATAAAATTTTCGGTATGCCACAATAATAACTTCTATTTTTTAAAAAACATTAAATAATGATTAACTATTAATAATACAGTCCCAGAAGAAAAAAAACGTAATGAGAATTCAAGCGATTTGCGATTTTTTAAAACTTCTGAGATGTCCAAAGTTTTTTTGAAGATATTTTTTTAATTATCAAAATGATTTTCCAGTTGGATATTGAGAACTTAATGCTAATGAAGTGGCTACAAGTTTTCTGCTTAAAAAATCGAATATTTTTTTAAAAATTACAATTAAGTTCATCAAGTTCCTTTTACGTAAGGATATCAAAATTTTTGCCTTGTTATCTTGGACATTTCATCTTATTAGGCATTTATATATGCTCAGATAAATGCTGGACCTTGTATTAGTAGAATATTCAGAAAATTTAAATAATCATGTATTTTATAAAAATCTTAACTAAATATTCAGGATTAGTAGAAGGTAAGGAGGATATCGAAGCTTTTCATTCTTATATCGGCTATTTTTATGTATTTAAATCTTCGAAATGGGACACCAGAAAACTGAAGAGTGGACGAAATTGAAGTATAGTCGGAACAGATAGTATTCCTTCTAAACAGCCTCACATGAAAACTATGGCATTTGCCTTCTCTGGTATGTAGCATTGTATATCGGTGGTACTTAATATAATATTTTTAAGTAGTAATTATATGACGTATAAAAATTTTGATATATTTTAAAAATTTCCTTTAGGGAGCTAAAAATTAAAATTCTTATGTACTTTCTCTAAACACATCGATTTATATTAGGATTCGATATTTTTTTAACACTATTATATTTTTTACCTTTATTAAAACTTTAACGATGAATAATTAAAGACAATTGTTTATTTTGTTTTCATATTATCCCCTACGTCTTTTGTATACGTCATTTTTTTCCTATGTCTATTTGTTTTCTTAATTTATAAACTTATTTTTCACGTGTTTATGGATACATAAGAAATAAAAAATTATTCAGCACTCTTGCTTAGTCAATATTGGAATGACTTAGCAAAAACTTGAACAGATGTCTGTCCTGACATGCGCGGCGACTGTTAAGACATTCAACGATGTAAATCACAGGTAAATTTCCTTTCAATAATACGAAAAGTATTCATTTTCCTATTTTAGCACTTTTTACTTCAAATATTTCCACTTTTCCATATTCCACTTGATAGTTACTCAATTTACTTATATTGTTTTTAATTTCATCTAGCGCTTTAATTTAAGAATTTGCCATCACTTAATCCATCTCCATTCTTCGAAATTACACATTGATCTGACTGGAAATTCAGACAGAAGTCATTCTCTGGATTTCCATATAGAAAGGAAAACCAGTAAAACCGTACAATTGATTGGATCACCCGATAAATATAATCAAGGATACTTGCGACGGCTTAATATAGCCTCTTTTTCCACTTAATCGCTTAAATTTTTATGTTGTTGGTTAGATCCTTTTACTTATCTTTCTGTATCATTAAATTTTTTCTGACGATAGTGAACATTTTTAGGAAAGTTCTTAACCCTTTATGTACTGAATTATGTTGCCATCAATTTTCCAACTTCATTTCTGCACCAGTAGTTAAGTTTCCTTGCAGAATAATTCCAGAGAACCCAAGAGAAAAAAATTTTAATTAATCGAAATATCTTAATTTAATTATTAAATATTTTTCATTCTTACTTTTAGCTTAAATTAACTTCTTGCTATGTGGGTTACATTCTCCATGTTTTTTAGAATACCATCGGCAAAAATAGTCGTATTACGAAAATATAACCAGCTTTAAATGGTACTTATAAGTACCATCAGTAGATAAAGGGCTTAACAAATTACGGGTAATAAAACAAAAGAGGAAGATACTTTCAGTCTAGATTAAATTTTTTAATAGTATAATAGAGAATTTTTATTGACATGAAAAATTCCTTTGGTTATGACGTATTAAATTGAAACTTCTTCTCTCAATTATAAAGTTTTATAGTCTTTAATACAGAATTTTTTTAGTACTTTATTGCAGTTCAGAAAGAGCAAAGATTTTTATCCACTTAATTCTTTGTGTTATATAATAAATAAATAGTATTATATAAATAATTATATAAATAGTAAAAACTTATAATTTGATTTGATATTTGTTTTATTTATTTAAGAAACTCAATCCCTCAAAATTTCTAATTTCATTAAAAAATCGAAATTTCAACAAAATTATGCATATATCAATCAATAAAAATTATGCATATATAAAAGGTATTTTTATTTCTTGAATTTGGAAAAATATTTCACAAAATAAATAATTCAATTTTAAATATATATACATAGGTAACAACATTTCGTTCCATACACTATTATTCCACCGTATAGTGTTATTGTATACTATACTATGCAGTTAAATTGAGTTGAATTGCTCGTACATACAATATAAAACATTGATAGGTGAAAATAAGGAATGACAATATCAAAGCAAATTTTAAAGATTAATTTAATAATGACTCTAGGAGATGTCGCCACTTTCGATATAAATATATCGATAATATTTCAGTTGCTCTGCATCGAAGTATGGCAACTGCGTCACACTGAAAGAGATTTGCACTAAGAAAAAAAAACGATTTATTTATAAGAAATTAGATACATTCAAATATGGCAATCTTGCATTAATCTTCTTCAAAACAGTTCTTGAGCTAGTAAAAGATTCTACCGACCTTTGTACCACACACAAATATAGTAATGAGTAGTCTCCTTTGACAAAGCACTCAAATGATTCATTTCCTTCCACATTTCTTTTCTGAAAGGAAATCTGGTACCTTTAAGGGACGATTCGAATTTGAAGAAAGCTTATAAGTCACTTCGTCATGTGAGAAAAATAAGAAAGGGATCACGGATTTATAATGTTTGATGTGGAAATTCTATATAAATTTTGTAGATTTTTTTAATCATATTATTTATATCGATGAATCTATTGCCCATATATCTGGCCTTTTGTGGTTCATAACACTACGAAAGTTTAATGGAGTTATAATAACGTCACAATAACACTACGGATATTTTGGACGGACACGTGACGAGAAAGTCACATGAGATGGCATCATCCTCTCCACACCACACTACCCTACACCAGGGGAAGACCTTTGCCTTGACTGGTTTAACATGCAGCAGGCAACCTTTACACGACGGTTCTTCTGTGGAATCGAATCTCTGACCCGAAACCAATGGCTCGTGACCCGACACCCTACCCACAGGCCACCGCGACCTACTATGAAACAGTAGTATCATTTGTGTTATTTTATTCTGTGTCACTCGTGATAAACCTTATTACTAGAATCTTATCTTTAAATTATCCCCTTTATCTGCGTAGTGCTAATTCTTTGTTATAGGCGTAATGTATCTTCCAAATCGTTTCTACAAGGAAATAGCCAAGCATTATACAAAATATAAGTGCTGAGAAAGTTTTTCCGTAATTTTTGAAAAAGAAAACTTTAAGGCAGACCATTTGCATTTAGTAATTTATGGGCAGAAATTAGGGGCTCGATATTTCATCAGTTAGGAAAAGTTGAGTATATGTATTCGGCAACATACTCAATACTTGATTACATTGCATACCTTGCCTACGTAGCTTCAAATCGTTTGGTCAGATGTTGTTAGAACACACCTTATGCCGGCATGTAAAATTGGAGAATATTTACAAAATATTCCAAAATAAATATTGGTGAATATTTTAAAAATTGCTTTTTTTGTATTTATTGTCGGTACTGTGTTTTTTTCTTTTTAGATGCTTTCTTAGAAAAATAAAACTAACTTTCCTTTCAGTTAGGATTATTGGAAACTTCAGTTGTCCACAGTAAATACTGTCAATACTGCTTCGTTCAGTGGTGGCAAAATGTTTGGTTGTACATTAGAAGTCAAAATCTTTGACCAAAGAAAAATTATAATCAGTGCAATCTTTAACATATGAGAGACTTTGTTCAACTCGCCAATTCAGCTACTGCTAGTTGTGTTGCAAGAAAATTTCATTGGAATTCTAGGACAACTCACCATCTCACAAGGTCTAAGTCCTCAAGCATTATTTTGACTTTTGTAGACAAATTTTCTATGGGGTTGGGTTTTTCCTTTATAGTATATCTATATTTACAGCTCTAAAATATTATAAGAAATAATACGGTTGTTTTGGAAAAGGCCCATCTCTCATGTCTACCATTTCTCCAGAGCGATCAGATATAAGATGCAAATATATTAGAAAAGGAGATAAACAAATTCATTTGCAGGAAAGAGCCCATTACTGTTTGTCCATAAGGAGATCTCTGGCTGACAGTCGTCTATGTTTACGGCGGGCGTTATAGAAACAGGTTTCTGCAGGAAGAGTCCATTTCGCAGAGGTAGAAATTCATTCAAGTTTCTTGCGTTGGCACATTTAGCACCTAATTGGCGGTATTGATATATTGCCTTTAATTTTCGAAAAGCAAATTCGAAAAATAATTCACTGGGCCGAAAATCATTTGCGTACTTGGAATTTTGAAAATATATATTATTCCTGTTAGAATAATATAGAAATTCCTTTCTGATTTGTACAGAAAGAACAGAGTAAACCAAATAGAAAACCTGAATAATTATTTATATGTCTAACGAGTGCACAAGCAGAAAAAAATTAAATAGAATCCAGCATGACAAAAAATTAATTTTCATTTTATTTGTTTTAAATTTATGTAACTACTTAAGATCAAATTCTCCGCAGCAAACGCGAAGTAATCTGTCTAATTCAACATAAAAATAATAACATAATAATCGTAATTATTTCATAATTTTTATAAAAGGTTGCTGTTACAAAGTAAAATATCCATTGTTAAATATGCTTAAAACCTCTCCAAAATAAATTTATTTATTTTTGATATATATACTGTTTTTCGAAACTCAAAATTAACAATTACATTTTATCAAATTTTAAGGATAATCAAAAGTACGTTAAGCTGAAACTTTTGATTATCGACATATTGAATAACAGAAAACAAGAGCACATTATTGAAAAAATAGAAAATAACAAAAAAGAATCAAATAAATTTCGTAGCTTCAGAAAATAAACTAAATAAAATTCTATATCTTCTATAACTTACGATTAAACTAATTGAAATGAAACAAAAAAAAGCAATTTTAAAATTCCCTTTTTATTTATAAAACACATTAATTATTATTAAAAGAGTGCAAAACTAGTAGAGATCATGCGACAGTTGTGTACTTTCAATTAAAAGAATTCTAAATCACTGTGACAAGATTCCGTTTCTTCTGAATCGAAATCCGATTCAGTACTTCCAATCTGAATTACTAGTTCATCTGCTAGTTCTTCTAAAGCCCCATCTTTTTCCCAGTACGAATTTTCAGCAAGTTTCAAGCAAAATTCTATAACATTATGCACAATTTTACGTGCTTGTGATTTTAAAGTCTCTCCATTCTTAAATCTAAAAGGCATTTTAAAGGATCTCAAAATTCAAGAGACAAAAATTATTAAATAATGAAATGCAGTTAATATTAACCAAAGAAAATATTAATAAAATATAAAAGAAGTAAGCTAAGCAAATATAAAAATACGAGCAACTGCGGTAAAAGCGAGAAGACGAATGAGCAATAGTTTTTTATCGCTTCATTTTTTCGCCAATATAAAGAAAATCCCGCAGACTTCCGTTCGATTCCACCCATTCGAAATGGATCCTCCCTATCGACCCCTGTTTCCATAACGCCCGCCGTAAACATAGACGACTGTCGGCCAGAGATCTCCTTATGGACAGACAGTATATTGATACAAATCTGTAATTTTGCTTCTCAGCACGAATATTGTTATCACAGGAAAGACGGAGTTTCAATCATTTATATTAGATGCTGATCTTGTGCCGAACCGGTAATTTTAGAGCTTGGTGACAAAATTAACGACCATTTGGCGACTTGTCAATGAATTTGACGATTTCGGCGAAAAAAAGGAAATTACTAAAAATTTCAAGACTTTTCAAGATCCATCCAGTAGAAACCGAGATGAGTCCTACCTAGATGAATTCTAGACCCGCCTCCTGGAACTATAAAAAGCCGGCAGCCTCAAATTGTTTCGGAGGCGGAGTTGCAGCCGAAAGCAAGTATAGAGTCGTCGAGTTGATAGCAACGTAACAGCGGAATAGTCCGGCGCAGAAATAGCCTGCTGCCGAGCTCAAGTGAGTGCTAAACTGAGCTGATGTGTGCCGAGTCCTGTTCTTTGAGCTACCATGCGTTCCTCTTGGTTGTCGATATTTGTCATCTTTGTGTAAATAAACGTCGTTGTTTTATTACTGAGGCTTCCTGATTGGGAACTCACACCCTATATAAGCGAGCCCGGCGAAGTGAATTATTTGTAACAATATACACTCTTATTAATGACAATGTTTAGAATCTAGACATAAAATGTAATTTATTTCAAAATATCTGTTAATTCCTATGTAATTTTAAAAGTTTCAAGAAATAACATTTTCCATACAGCGTGACGAAATATAGCATAATTTTTTTTCTTAGCATTTGAATGATTTGGTCTCTTTTCTGTTTTAAGAAATGCAACTGCATCTTAAAATATAGTTTCTGCCTCCGATACGTGAACGTAATACATTATGTTCAAAGATACATCTGGGGAAATATAGAAAAAGGAAGACGTTAAAATATTTTAAGGATGCACTCTTATAACTTTCTTCTCTTTCCCCTACAATTCAGACGAGAAAAGACACGAACTGCTGCAGTAAATCAAATTCTCCCATCCACGAGAGAGGCGATAGAATTATTCAAAACGCCTCAATTTCTGATTTAACTATTGGAAATATTTTCTGGAAGAACGCAATGCGCGATAGGGACTGTTTTGTTTGGGACCCACTCAGTGAAAGAGCGGGGACGAGGTGAAGGACGATAGTCTATATTTTTACGAGTTCCAGACAGCGTCTATTTCCCTCTTTATTTACTTTTATACTCTGTCTGCAAGAATATTTCCGATACTGAAAGATTTATTGAAAGACTTTTCACAGCCTCAATCTTCCTTAATAATTCCCATTCTTCTTTTACCTGAACCGACATAATAAAATTATTCTTTTGGTAACATCATAGGTCAAGGATTTTAAAGATCATTTATAAATCGCAATCTGTTGAAAAACAAGTAATACAAAAAACAATTTTTTAAATCAATTCCTACTTAGTTTAACAAAGAAAAATCTTGTTTAGTTATTCTTTAATAAATAATTACAATTAATATAAATATGGCAAAATCACAGTATTAAACGACAAAATATAGAACGAATTTCTAGACAATTTCCATTCTCCTTTTTTTATATGGTGCTTTAACTCGCAACCCAAGGAATGGGAATCCAACGCGATAGCAAACAAACTATCCTGGCCTGAAAATTACAATTATACATAATTGATCAAAAAGTTATACTAGCGTTGAATTTTTAACGCCAATTCAGATTCAAAATCAATTATGACTACGCAAAATGCGTGATTTTTCTACACCAGTTGGGGAGCGCAATACAGTTTAGAAAAAATAGAGAATAAGGAAAATTAGAGTTTATTCGAAAATACTTCAAAATGAATCCGAAAAATGGATTAAATAACAATGTTTGATTTTAAATGCATGAAACATTATGAAAATAAACTGAATCGTTTGAAATAATCGATCAAAAACATGTTAATCTTAAACTCCTTATTGTGCGGAAAAAACAGAATTCTTTACTTTTTTGGAGGCGGGGAAATGAAGACCTTTGACAAGAAAGCAAGTTTTTTTTCATTTAATAAAAAACTAATAAATTAATATTCGTAGAAACTGTATTAATATCAAATGTCATCCACTACAAGTTTTAAAAAATGTATTTGAACTTCAATGGATGAATTAAACGTATTTTATTAATGATTGAAAATTTGAACACGATTATATATATTGAGAAAGTGCGAGCTAATAGTAGGATTGAAAAAACTACAATTAGATGCTTTATTTATAAATAAATGAGGGTATATTTAGTGAGTAGTGTTAATTATTCTTGAACCAAAATTCCTTCTTAAAACAATACACAACTTATATTTCTTTTTTCAATAAAATCCAGTGGATCAATCGATCTACCAAAACAAAGAAAGAAAATGTAGATATGAAGATAATTTCTTTGCAGTTGATTTTGGCAGATGTCAAAGTTGTTTAATCACGATTCTAATACCAGTATGAAGAAAACGTCATAACATATGGAAATGGGGAAGGATTATGGACTCCAAAAGACCGTGAACAAACTCAAAATGCCTGTCTTCAGCGTGTCTTCGCGAGATTTCTCTTCCGAAATGACTAATATTCTTTTACTGGAATGAGTGTTAATAAAATTTAATAATTTTACGAGACATAATAAGAAATAACTAAAAGTATATATTAAATACCTTTCAGACAACTTAAGTCAACGGATTCGAATAGGAAGAACACATCTTTTTTTAAGAATATCAGTTAAGATATTCTCAAAATGGCTGGATTTAAAATTTCTATATCTGTATAAATAAAATATCTTAGTAAGTTCATATGATGAAATACAAGATCAAAATATGTATAAACAGTATTCAATCAATTCGGGTAGGTAGGTTACCAGAAAATGAAATCTCTTTCTCTACACCATCAGTCATCGAAATACCCAATATGACAAATCTTTTCTTCCTAAAGTAAACATTGTAAGAGATAGTATGAGATGGCAAAACATGCTTTCATATATTTCCTTCTTGATCTAGACTGAAAATTGTTTTTAAAGATATCATCCCAACTTAAAACAGCTTCATGTGATAAAATGAAAAATTACATATAAAATAAACTGTATTCACTCAGTTCAGATTGATAGATCACCAGAAAGCAAAACATGTTTTCGGGACATCCGAGTTTAATGTAACTGAAATTTAAGTGCAGTAGTTTCGTTTCATTTAAAAGTAAACACAAATAGATTAATCTGGCGAAATGGGTGTAAATAAATAGGATTAAACCGCTTTTAGAATATTTAGACTTAGACTTTTTAAAAAAAAAATGTTTGAATATCTTGGCATGATATAGATATTCTTTATTTCTCAAGTATAGTTTCTCTTTTTAAAAATCTTCAAAACATACCGATTTGAGGAAGCGAAAATCAATTACATTTTTAATAAATTTAGATATATTCGAAGAGAAAGTGAAATAACTATTAATCTCCATTGTTTTGCAATGCCTTCTAAAACTTTCTTATCTTCTGCGCAAGCGTTAGGATGTGTTTCATTCATCAAAATAGGTGTGAGAGGAGAGATGAAAGGAGGGTATATATACATTTAACAAAAAGGCAATCTTGGATAACTCGCGAACTTATGAAATATAAATAATACAAATAATTTGCAATAGTGTCGGAAAAAGATAATTTATTTTGGAGCAATTTTTATTTATTTAAACATAAAAATTATATTATAATAAATATATAGAAGATTTTTTTTTTAAATTTGGCAACTCACATTTTCAGAATTATGTTGAAATATTTTTTAAATATAATATTGGATTTTTAACAAAAATAATATTTGAAAATAAAGAATTTACTTCAAAGAATTTATTTTAAATTTAAACAGTTGCTGTTATTATGAAACGTCTAAGCATATTATAAATATTACTTTTAAATTATATGGCATTTTTATATATATAATTTAAAAAAATATTAACGATGGCTTTATCAAAATATTATTTTAAACATATTGCATGAAAGAATTAGAAAAATTTCAAGCAGCAGTTGAATTAGTCATATAAGAAGTAAATGCGCATTTTTGAATTAAAATGCAGTGGTGAGCCAGAAAAACAAATATAGCAAATCTTATGCAAAAAAAGGAATTCGACCAATCAGCATAACACGATGCTGTTGACAGTGCGTATATAAGACAGCAGGTGTCTGAGGAGGCTATTACATAGATTCTTGCGGTTATAATGGCAGATTATCAAAATTTAAGTGATTTTTAACGGTGATTAATCGACGGCGCATGAGAGAGGGAGTACATCATTTCATAACTAGAGATGAAATTTGGATTTTCGTGACCGGCCATTTCTAGGGTGCACCGAGAATACCAGGTTTCCGGTAAAACTTCAAATCTCCGACAGCGGTGTGGCTTGAAAAAGGCCTTAATAGAACGGGATCATAGGCGCCTGAAAAGAATCGTTGCGTGAGATAGAAGTTCAATATTTCCTGAAATTGCTGCGTATTTGAATGCAGGAGCATCAACAAGTGTCACTGCACACGCTATGCAACGTAACTTAATTGATATAGCTTTCGTAGCTGTACACCATCTCTTGTACCATTGGTGACTCAGCGACACAAAGCTCTACACCTTACGTGGGCTCATTAATGCTGCCATCGGGCTCTTAATAAGTGTAAGAACATTATATGGTCTAAGTAGTCTCGTTCTAAGTGTATCGGTTAAATGGCTGTGTACAGATGTGGAGGAAACTCATCGAAACCATGGATCCTTCATGCCTACAAGGTAATGTTCAAGCTGGTAGAGGCTCCGAGAGTAAAGGGCGTGTGCAGTTAATATGAAATAGGACCTTTGGTGTGCATAACCAAGGTCGACCATGTCAGGTCAGCGGTACTTTAATATTCTTTCTGACCCTCTACATTCCTTCATGTCTTTTGTACATTCTTCTGGAAGTGGACAATTTCAATAGGATAATGCGCCACCCCCCATAGGTCTACAGTAGCTACCAAGAGGCATGAGGAGCCATCGTCTGAATTTCTTCCCCTCTCTGGTTACCAAATTCTATAGACATGAACATTATCGATCATATCTGGAATGCTTTGAAATGTGCTGTCCTTAGGAGGTCTCCAACATCTCGCACACCCATGGCTTTGTTAATTGCACTTCAGGAATCATGGTGTTAAATGTCTACAGAATATCTTCACAAAGTAGTTCAACTCATGCCACGCCCTACTGCTGCAATTCTGCGGTTTCGTTGGGATTTTACACAATATTCGATAGTGTTTTTTAACGCACTTCAGCTTAAAATAATAGTTAAAAAGGTCACTTGCAAAAAAAATGAATATTAATTTATAGGAAGATAATAGTGAAGTTTAGTATGCCACTTCCTATTCCAAGAATGCCAAGTTGCCAATAAAGAGGGCGGCGAAATAAAATACTTTTGCTGAATTGTTAGTTACAATTTTCTGCAATATAATTATGATTTTTTTTTCTGATAAGTATTGTTTTTTAGACCTCCTGCACAGTTCTGTTAAATGTAAAGCAAAAGGTAGAGTACGCGTTGCCTTCTTCATCTGCGGAAAGCACAGGCAGAATAATTAAACTTTAAAATATCCTACAGCTTCGCTAGCTGGGGAAGAGGGAACCTAGTAGCTTCGCTAGCACATTCAACATAATGACTGTGTGGATAACCGGAATAACATAATTAAAAAAGAAAGAAAAAAGGAAGTAATCGAACCATTTTTCTTGCAAAATTTCAAACAAGCATTGTTTCCTAACTATTTCGTATATATATATATATATATATATATATATATATATATTGTTGAGAATAAATAGCAGAGTCGTGGCCGAAATCATGGAGAATACAGGTTGAATTTTTAGTTCTTTTTATTCCATCACGGGGGCAGGCATTATTTACAAGCGAAAGCGACGAGCACAACACAGAACTGACAGAAAAGCTAAGTGTACAAAAGGGGCGGGAAATCTTTATCCCTGGTCTTAAATACCAAGACTTTGATAGGGATAAATATTTTTATAGAGTTTATAAACGTGGATTTCAGTGGGGATTTCCGATTCTCACATATAAGAGGTAAGGGAAACACAGGGATCTTTTTAAAAGTATTTTGCTTAGGTCAGCAATTTTCATCTCTCCCACGGAGTGTGAGAAAGTAACAGGCGTTTAGCTGTTTCTGCAATTTTACACAGCTTCTCTTGATTTGATTAACTAGAGCGAGTGAAATGGATCATGAAATAAGAGAATATTTTAGAACGATATTACTATGGGCTAAAGTAAGATAGGGCTTTGGAAATTAATTAGGATTAAAATTAAGAGTTTAAAAAAATCATTACACACACACACACTAATAATATTATATATATATATTTCGCACTTCATCCATTCTGCAAGTTGGAAATACCACCTTCCATCCTATTTATCCGACATTCATTCTAGCACAATTGCTGATATAACAAATTATCAAGAGAACCAACTGTTAGAGCACCAAAAGAATTACGAGAACTGCGAAGAATTCCATTACATATGACTTTTAAAGTAAGAATGCAGATGATTTCGGAAAGTATTCAAAGGATTTTTTAAAAGTGCATATTGACAATTTAAAATTGCAAAAGAATAATTATTTTCTTTTCATATTGACAGTAAAAACATTTAATTATAATAAAGAAGAGAACTGATATCGTTAATCGATATATTTTATTATTTTTAATGTAACATTTTTCATGAAAAGACTGTAGTTTTACAACACAACCACTCTAAAAAGTAGTAAACAAAACCACATTAGAGTTGTTTCGTTGAAGATAAGAGCGTTCCGTTGGGTTGCCATATTGGCGACAAACTCGGGGGCACCCTAATCTTCACTTCAACTCAAGGTAAAAAAAAATGGTGAATAATTCCGGAAATGTGCTCATCCTTCTGCGTCTCAACCCTTTATGAGATAGAATCGTCTTAAAGTAGAAGTCTAAATATCGAAATGAGCAGTACATCTTCTTGAGATATCAAAATTTTAATTTCAAAAATATCACACCAGTTTCAATAAACGTTGTAACCATCCGATATTTAATTGAGAGATGACTATAACAAGTAACAAGTACCTAAAACAAGTATCAGTATTTTAAGTCGATAGATGTTACGAAAGCAAAAATCACTTTGAGAATATCTAAGAAAAATTTCAGAAATTCATTTATCAATTATACTATTAATATAAATAAAAACTAAAAAGGACGGTTTAAAGTATAAAACGGTTAAAGTTTTTATATAGTTTTTCCCTACATATTAAGAGGAAAATTATAATTTAAAATTTATTCAGCATTCCTTTAGAAATTTGAGCTCGAAGAAACATAATAAGGAGGGATTAAGAAAATACTGTGTATTTTATTAAAAATTTACTTTCATTCGCCAAAAAATAATTATAACGATTTAATTTATCAGGGTAGTTAAATATTGTTACGTAATTTAGGTAAATGTAGTATGGACAATGGAAATGAACGAGGTCAAGACTTCATTATGTTCTCTAGTTCTATGAGAAACTAATTATATACATTTAAGAAACCTTCCATACTTTGAAGGCTCACAGAAAATTGGGAACTTAAATTTACATAATCAATAGATTTGCATAATTAACATAAATTTGACATAAAGAGAATTGAAACAAAAGTTTTATTTGTGATTTTGCATCGCTTGTGTTCGAGCCCGCAACCTTCCTCTCACGAGTCCACTGACTGAACAACTGAGCCACGATGTGCTTGGTCGAAATTTTGTCTCATAATTACTATGTTCAGTATCATTTTCATACTGCTGCCTAACTTTAGCAAATTTGTCTTCTGATATTATTAAGGTTGAAATGTTATTATATTGCTTCTCAGCCATTTAGACTGTCACAAAAAACAAGAAAATACTGGATTCCATTTCATGTGTAATTGGGAAGTTATCTTCAAATATTAACAAACTATAGCATTTTGAGAAAAATAACTTATTAGATATAAAATAGTATATTTTCATATCTATAAATTTTTACGTGGCAGTAAAATATCATGCAGATTTAAATCTTTTCGAATCCCTAACTAATTACTATAATTCCTTTCTTTTCATTACATTCTCAATTTTACAGAGTGAATGAATTTAATACTTTGCACTTGGATAGTGACTCACTTACCATTCAAAAGGATGCATCATTTTGACATTTTATTTAATTTATGATTATTATAAATACCTGCACAATAATAAGATGCAAATTAATTAAAAGGGAGAATTGAACTTAAAACGATTGTATATATTTTTCAGAGCAATAAACACGTTTTATATTAGGGGAATATTTCATAACGAATTAATTTTCCTAGAGCAAAGTGTTAGTAAAATGAATTAAACAATTGAATTGCAAAATAATTATTTTGTTAAAAAGACACAAAAATGTATCATTTCTTACCTTGATATCTGAAATTGCTGCAGAATTTTGAATAACATCCAAAAACTCCAATTTGTCTTTTAATATCCTATTCAGCTTGACTCAGTTAGTCAATTACCATTTTAATTTCAGCTGGTAGGGGAATGACCTCTTGTTTTTCAAACACAGCACAGAGACTGATGGCTGAACTGACACGCCCATCTCCTATCTTTCACTTCAGAAGTGGAAGAGGGCTTATGCATTAATGCATTCAATTACCACTAAACCGATTAGTGCAAGTGGTTCTTTGTTGAATTAGATCTTGAAGTAATATCTGAGATTTGTCTATTTGGTCACCAATATCCTAATGACTGCCGAAAAAATACCCTTAAAAAATTTTATATAAATATAAGTTGTTAAAATTCAGATATTTCTTTTATGTTCTGGAGTGTTCAAAAGTCAGAAAGTCTAAAAGAAAACAGTTTAAAAGGTAATTATCATTAATATTGATCGTGCATTCCGGAATCCAGGCTTCCCATCTTCGAACCATGACTTAACCACCATTTACTTAGAGCTCTTGAGGTTGCCTCGAAAGTTATTTTCAAACCAGGATAGGGGTGCTGCTTCGAATTTTTTTTTCATACTCATCAAGAAATGCAATTTTATTCTCGTTCCATAAGTTCAAAATATTCATGAAAGAGATTATTAGGAAGAAATTGTTGACGATTAAACGCTTTCGTTTCTGAATTATTGTATTTATGTAGTTTTGAAAGAACAGATAGACAGATGGTCTATCTCTTGCCGAATTTGACTGAAAATTTGAAAAGTAAACTAACTCATGTTCAAAATTAAGGCCAAAAATACAAAATGTGGGAAAGGTAATTAATTATTCAGTGCGTTGCGAAGAAATTTGTCTCAATTTAAGAGAATATTCCAATAAGAGTGAGAATATAGCCTCACAACATTATTGAAAAAATTTTGATTGTAAATCAAGAAACGGGAGATGAATCAAAAAGTTTTAAATCATGAATTAAAGATTTATCTCAGGAGGAGTCTGTCTAATATAGAGTGTGACCACCGCGTGCTGTTATACTAAGATCATACTGTTTAAGAGGGTGTGAATAAATGTTTGTGACGATTGGTGACCTATTTTTCCAAAAGTAACTAGAAAGTTTGGTAGGGGTGAGGGGTTCACGACTCTTTCAGACCAGACCATACATATTCAATAGCACTGAGATTTGGAAACCTCATGGCTGAATAATTAAGTCGAATATTCACTTCTTAAAATTCATGAGCTACCTGATCTTTTTGTAGCTGCGTATTATTGTCAATAAAATCGGACAATAATACTCGAGATAACCCCACATAGGCTTTATCTCTTTAGAAATTTAATGTGACGGAATCCGAATTGAAAGTGAGCATTAGTATGCGACACCCCAACTTCCTGCATCTCCAGACAAGGATTTCTTTGTCACCAAATCAATCAACTTCTGTTAAATTGGTGGAATGATAGCTGACTCTTAGTTCTCTCAAGATGAAGATTCGAAGAGTATTACTCAGGGTGATGAATCTTGATCCATCAATTAATAAAACATGTTCTCATTCTTGTGTCCAAGACTCATGTTTTCGGATTTACATTAACCGGATTTTCTTGTCAGATGTGATCAAAGGGACACAAGCGACTGGACTCCAGGGTAAAACCTGTTAAACATCTGTATACTTTTTTTTCGAAATTCATATTCCAGCCACAGCAGCAAGGTCACGAGCAAGCTAAAGATTTATTACCAATCTATGTCTTCGTTCGCTTAATGTCAATTGTAATTTTAAACGTTGCTTTTGATCGGTGGATTTCCTGTTGACAACGCCACTTTATTGGAATTGTTTCTGTTATCTGGATACCACTGGCAAAACATAGATCTAACTCCAATAAAGAATGGCTAGTTTCAAGTTCCATCTCCATCTCAAAGAATCATCTAAACGATTATGAAAACTCGTTTCCACTGCAAACAGGCTTACTTGTATTTGAAATAATTGCATATGCCTGCAGTGTTCTTAAGTTTGTTAATTTATAATACATGTGGTTTAGAAATATCCATTCCCAGTGACTGCATATTCTACATTTTTATTCAATTGAATCAAATTTTGAATTTTTAAGTTCAAAATTAACCATAATTATTTTACTGAATTTTCTGAAAATTACAGTTTTAATGTTTAATGAGATATGAAATAATATCAAACAAAAACTTCATGTCTAGCTTCGTTGTTTATTTTAAATTAAAGACTCAAACTGTCTAATGATTTGTAATGATATAATACTAAACCACTTTTACGGAAACTAGTTGTGTATAAACTTTAATTAATTTATTAAATTTTTGCCAATATATTTCTAAATATTAAAGAAAAAATTTAAATCTATCAGAGCAATAGAAATGTGATATTTCTTATTGGAAATGGCCCGAAATAGACGACAAAGAATATTTCAAATGAAATGGTTTCAGATTTATGATCTTTTATGTTTCTCATCATAAAGCAAAGATAGAATATTAAACGAAGTTGAAGATATCAGTAAGTTGAAGATATCAATTTAAAATGAATGGGGACAGATTCCCATTTCATTTTAAATTGTAATTTCTTTTATTTTTAGTCTTTGAAATAATCCTCTCATTTTCAATATTAACTAATTTATTAGATATTTTTACATTTGGTAGCTACTTTGTTTGTATGAAATAATTATATTTTAAAGTACATTAATTTCATTTCTATAATGTCACTTCTATAATTTTTGTCCATGATTGAGTTGTGAGTATGCAATAGGCAATTCTCAGTACAAGTGAAAAGGGTTTATTTTTTTCTTGGATTAAGAAACCAACAAATTAAATCCAAGAACTCTAGCTTATTTTAAAAGGCAAATAGTAGCTTGAATGTGCTAATTATAATTAATCTTCTTATCTAAACAAATGTTCCTCATATTTTATGTTTAAAAAATTAAAAGTTTGGTGCATTATAGTCCTAAAGAGTTTACCACTTACATTCACTGAATGGCACCCAAACTTCTACAGGACTTCCTTCTGAAAAGCAATATTAATTTAAAATTTTACTCCCCACAATTTGTACGAATTTTATTCGATTTCTTTTATATTCAACGATGTTACTTTTATATCTCTATGAAAATTCTTGTTTTTATCTATTTAAATGTAAAACAATATTTATATAATTTTAATAATATCAATTAATATTTGCAAAATTTAATTAAAAATTAACTCATCTTTCTAAGCTTAGATTACCCCCCCTTCGGTAATCTAAGCTTGATTTTTAAAATGTGAAAAGTAACAAAAAATTATGCTTTTATTTTTCAATTGTTAATTCCAATAGAACGCTCGATTTTATTATTGTTATTAACATAAATATTATTGTTTAAATAATAAACAAAGTTATAAAGCACAAACAATGTAACAAGCAAAACAATGAAATCAACTTTTTCTTCTCTGTTAAGATTCATCCCTCTTTTTGCAACTGATCGTTGTGTGTCTTTTTTTCTTGCTGAGCTATGCTTAGTGCTTTTTTTGGTTTCAACGAGGCTTCGGCCATCGTTGGATGGTTCGTCCTGTGGACGGCCCTGGAACTATTGAAATATTACATGTTCCCCCATTTACCCTCACTCGGTGATCTGTTCTTCGATCCCGATTCGGATCAGGGTGTTGATGCACCATCTGATCCCCGAGCGGGGATCAGATGGTGCATCAACACCATCGGAAGCGGAATCCGACCCGAGCGGAATCCGTCCCAGTGGTTCGCTCCTACGCGGTATGGAGGATTTGCCAGGCCCTCGATTTACCGGCGCAACTGGTCTCATCTGCAGCCCAGAGGCCTGCAGTCCCTCTTGTTCAGTCCTACGCGGTCTACAAGATGTGTTCTGCCCTGGGTCTGCCTGCACGGATGGCTCCCGCGGGAGTGCCAGTGGTAGAGTCCTTCGAGATCTACCAGTTCTGCTTGGCCTTGGACATTCCAGTGAGATACCGTTCGCAGAAGGACGCAGTTTAACATCGCAACTGTCGTCGGCTGCCCGATGCAGTTTAGAGATCAGAACTGACTTCGGATGCAGCGAGGGGGGGGGGGGGGGGGGGGAACGAAAGTAGCCCACCTCCACGTGGTGTTCCCTGGGCAACGGTGCAGTTCTTTGGAATTGCACTGGCTAAGAGGCTACTTAAATGTGTAATTAAAAACAAATAAATGATCATTGTTTTGTTTTGATGAAATACTTGGTATTTCTTGATTACATTTAGTTTTCATAATATTTTAGTATTCGAAAAGATAATGCAGTTATGCTGATGAGACAAGCCTTATTTTTATAGCCTGACTTGCATATAATATTTCTTACTTAGAGAAATATATGACATCATATTTAGCTTAATTTAGTTTTTTTAGGTTCTTCCTGCTGTGAATAATCGATAGCACAATGGAAGTATTTAAAAGTGAAAAAAATGGTCCTCTTAATAAATCAAGTCAAATATTCCTAGTAAGAGGAAAATGTACTTTAATTATAATGTTTTTAAGAATAGGGTATTAAATATTCCAAAAGTCATTAAAATTTCAACAATTTTAAAAATAAAGTTCCTCGATGCATTTAGTTTATAAAATATTCCTTAATCCTGAAAATAAAGTTATATAAAAAAAGAAAATTTTAAGTCATATCCTACTTAGATCAACAAAGAAAAATTTTATTTTAGTTCCTTTTTTATTAAATAATTGCAATTAATATAAATAATTTATCAAAAAATTATTGATCTTCTCGAGAATTGAATACGCGTTCTTCGCCTTCAATTGAAAAGTACTAAAATCCTTGCAATTTACCGATTGAGCTACTGCCTGTCGAATTCTATTTTCACTGCATAAGCTGAAACTCTATTTAAAGTATAAAAAATTAATTAAATTTCATTAATGAATTAATATTTGGAAAATTTGCAACAACTTTAAGTATCATGCCCTAAAAGTTTAAAAAATATATTTTTGAACTTGAGTGGATAAATAAAAAGTGTTTTATGAACGATCGAAAATTTGATCACGATATATAAATATATATAATGAGGTGTGAACTAATAGAAGTAATTGAAATAAAAGGGTTAAATATATATTTTCAAAAAAATTATTTTTATATAAAAATATTTATTTTTCGAATTGTAAATTTTTATTTTTTCAGATTCTTTCAATGCGTACAATTTTACAATTTAACTTTACAATTTTTATTAGAATATTTATAAGACATGTACCTTGGCTATTTAAAATTTCTTACAATATTATTATTAACAATATTATTCTTTGCCATAAAATGTACTTGAAAACTAGAAATTTGAGCTTTATTTTACAATTTATCAATATTAAGAAAATGAAGGAAGTTTATATTTTTGACAAAAACATACACATGCATTGAATTATATCAAATATCATCTACAGAAATTCTGGTCTCAATTCTGGCAAACCATCTGAATCATCAAACAACCAAGATAAAGTCAGAGTGCAACGATTTGAAAATTTATTTTATGTGTTATACAGCCATGGCTCCAGTTGTCGAAGATTTCAATTTAGAAAGAAAAGATTTACAATGATTTCACAAATCTTTCATTCTGTTAGTAAATCATGACAAAAAAAAGGTATCGAATAAATTGGAGAATTTCAAAAGATTTTCTTGAAGGAAATTAACTTTTAACCATGCATTTCTTTTCGTATTTACTTGACATATTTAGCGTTCGGGTCAATATGACCCGACTCAAAAAATTCCTTAAGTAATTGACATGTGTCATTTAAGAAATGTTGAAGCAATAGTAATATAAGCTTAAAAATAGATCTAATAATCTAAGAAGCTATAAAAATAGCAAAAATATTTTAAATTGAAGCTTACAATAATATTAAAGCATCTGTAAAAATAACAAAAAAATATCCAAATTTGAAAATTATTTTTATTTTCAATAGTATCTACAGCCCCTTTAATTGAATTATAATTCAAGATCATTAATGAATTTTTGTAAGGTATGTTGCTAACTTCCTTTTTATGATGCAAAGTGTTCATAAGAATAGTGTTTTTCTTTGGGGAGATGTAGTTTACAAGTTCTGTGTTTTCTGTAAAACAAAATAAGGCATGTGGACCTTCTTGTTTGATGTTTCTTCAGGAAGCTCTGATATATTTTTTCTAAGGATCCCAATCACAGTCATTTTCCGTTTCAGAAGAATTTGTCCTAAGTTGTAATCTGGGAAAAAATTATCCTATGTAATATTGTGCCCCGAATACCCATAATTAAGATCACACATTATTCGCATTCCCTTATTTTTCTTTGGCTTTAACCTGATCTTTTCTAGTTTAAATTTGGGAACTAAATTTTATTTTCACATAAATCATATATTTTATTCCAAAATTTAGATGGCTTACTTGGTATATACTGTTTGAAAGGACATTGCTCACTAAAAAATCCTAACTAATTGTTCATCTACAATAATATTTTCATTCGGAGAAAATAATTTTGATAGAATTTCTATCCATTTTCCCATATATTTTTTGAGTGTATTTATTATCAAAATGAATAACTCTGGATTTAGTGCAAAATGTTTTGAAGGACACTGTCACACGAAATATATTTCTGACAAGTTCTTTATCCCATTAGCTTTTTGTTGATTTTTCATATGATGTATAAACACAAGCTAACAATAATAATCCAATTTATCATTCAAAAATTTTACTCTCAATATTTTTCCACTTTTTTTCCATAAACCCTATTCAATTTCATCACTTGTATGTTTTTCCTACTCCAATAGTTCTTAGCTGTCAGAAGCTTCTATTAGTTTAGATAAATCAGTGGGACTCCAATTTCAGCGATTAGACATTTTTTTTCTCTCACATTAGCAGACAGAACTCATTTACACTGTACCAGAAAGTAAAATCCAGCAAAAAAAAAAATTGCCCGTCGTTGAAATAAGAGCAAAGAGACCGCCTGCCAACCGTATCAACTTTTTGACCTTGCACACGCTGTCTTGTTGCATGATCAAACACATAGTCTGGGAAACAGGTTTCAAAAACGGATGAATTAGAGAAACTATTTTATTATTTTCTTTTAAATTTTTTCAAACAAAAATGATCCTATATGAGTAAAAATAAATATTTTATTTCCATTGAGTCATATTGACCCGAATGATACATTAGATATAAATTCATAAATATTCCTACGAAATAAGAATAAACCTAAGTCTCTCTAAGGACTACATATTTATATTATTTAACAAAAATGTCAAGAAGTTTCATGGAATTATCTCTGCAGTATATATTTTTACGAACGTAAAATTTTTATTTCTGCTCATATAGGCTCGAACAGAACATCAAGGTTAAATTATTACAAGATTAGTTATATTCTGAAAAAAATACTAAGATCTTATAATATTTGCAATTTATTTATTTTTTTCACTTCAAATTGAACAGATTTCACTTGCTCGTATTCCAAATGAAAAGACATATTAGTTATTTTTAAGGAAATGATTCTCATTCTATTCAAAATTGTGCTAGAAAATTTTGTTGTTCTAGAAAAGAAAAAATGAATTAAGGATTTCTTATAATGTCTTTCTCTTTTTCTAAAAACTAGACTCAAAGCTTGGCGAATTTTTCTTTTATATCTCATTTTCAGGATTTCTGTTAAGAAGAAAGGGATCTCAGATCCATCTCACGGCTTTATCGGAATTTTCCCATCTTCAGCAGACTTAGCTTTGATCTTTCAATTTTCCGATTTTCAACATTCTATTTTTCAAGAATTTAGATGTATCATTATGGAATTTTTTTTCATATAAGAACTAGGCTTAGACAATTGATTGGAAAAAAATTTGTTGAATTTATTCACGCGCCTAGGCTTAGCTATAAAACTTTTTCAGAATGTAATTATACATCTTGGTAAGGTCTAAGAAATTACAAAATTTAAAAGGAAATTAAACTGATGTATTTAATTTGAATTTGCAAATCTTGCATGAAAGTCTCGTATTTGTCATGAAATTTCGTAAACAATATTGATTCTATCAAAAACACTACGTCTTTTAAGAAAGAATGTCGCAACTTGTTGAAGTGATACGTCTTGATTAATAATTCAAGTTCCATTGGATTGATTTTTGTGACATATTTAAATATTAAGTTGTCTCCCTAATGAACGATTGCGGATATAAAAAATGGGTTGTTAAAAGATTCAGTAAAATAAGAATTAATGTAACTGTTATGTATTTACAGGATTACGTTACACACAGACAATTTACATACAAAAGGTGAAATTATGAAATGCAAATAAGAGCATGGATCACTCAGCAGACGCCATCGCCTAATCTGTACTGAGTCATCATCTCTCGGCATCAGAAGGGGCTGTCACTGCGGGAAATGTTGCAAGAGAGGCTACAAAATAAAATTTGAGAAAAAGTTAATATTCTACTCAAAACGATTAAAAGTTATTGGGGTTGTGGGTTGATCTTGCACTTGGAGAATTGATACATTATCTATAGATGTTGTTGCGTAAGCAAGCAAGCAAACCATTTAACATGATTTCCCTTTGCTTGTGTGGCATCATCCATTTTGTTGTTATTCTAAAATTACTTATATTTGTAACGTCTACTTTGAGAGAATAAAATTGTATTTCATTAACGTCGTCTCCCAAGACTTAATATATGATGCCGAAAACCTATGAGAATCAGGACCGTGAATTAATATTTCCTGCTTTTTACGAAATACCGGCAAGTTTACTTTCTTACTGAACTTTTTGTTTTTATACTTTATATTACTGCAATGGCGACGTCTGATGAGCCAAGAAACAAAACGGCGCTGCCCAAGCGAAAGTGAAAACTGTTCGCGATATCATTACTCGTTTTTCTGTTGAAGTAAGTAAAATTAAAGATGATTTTTTAATTGAATATGTGGAATATATTGTAATCGCTCAAAAACTGCCATAAACGAAATGAAATTAAAAGATGATGAAATACACAATTTACTTTCAGATGAAGAATACGAAAACAATATTTTACAATGTGGAAGCTATATCGATAATGCCGAACTTGCAATTTTTAAATCTAAAAAAATGTTTCAAAATAAATTAGCGCCAACTATGAATAATGTTACTTATCTAGATGTTAATGATAATAATCTGGCAATGAAATTAAACCCTTGTAATACAATGCCTGCTATTCAATCGTATACTGTAAAATTGCCTACAATTAAGTTAGAACCGTTCGAAGGCGATGTGGAACAATGGCAAAGTTTTTGGGAACAATTTCAATCTTCCATAGATAATAATCTAAATCTTTCGGTAATTGATAAACATGTTTGTTTATGTTGTTATTTACAATATGAACCAAAACATTTGGTCGATGGTATAAGCATTATTGTCGATACCTATGAAACTACTAAAAAGCTCCTACTTGACAAATATGGTGATAAAAATAGAATTATTCAAGCTCATTCAGATTTAAGTGATATTTATACAGAACAAATGCTAAATTATATCGATAAACAACATGTTGAACTTGCCGATGAAAGTCCTTGCAATGAATCTAAACTATTTTACCAGCCTCATCATATAGTTAAAAAACAAAAGGATAACGAAAAGAAATGTTGAATTGTATTTGACGCTTCTTCTAGTACACCAGGACCTCCTTCCTTAGATGATGCTCTTGATCAGGGTCCTAATTTGCTTCCAGAAATATTTGCAACATAGTTACGATTTCAACTTCATAAATTCGTACTCACTAGTGACGGACGTCAAGCATTTTTGCAACTTATTTTGGCTGATGAAGATAGAAATTGTACTAGGTTCCTGTGGTTTTAGACAGAAAGGGATGCAAACGGAAACAAACACTTGCGAAATGAAATACTTACTCATCGTTTTTTCCGTTTACCTTTTGGATTAACTTCTAGTCCCTTTTTGCTTTGTGCTACTCTTCGTGAATTAGCTAATATGCACTAAGATACCTCCCCTACTGCAGCTAAGCAACTGGAGAATAATACTTTTATGGACGACTTTGTTATGGAAGTAGATACTGTTGAACAAGCAACAACCCTTTTCCAAGCAATGCAAGATCTAACGGCACAGATAAATTTACCTTTAGATAAATGGAGTACAAACTTCAAGAATCTACAAGATATTTGGAAATTAAAGGAGGTCAACTTTAAAAGCAATACGCACGTATTAGAAATTAGCTGGAATACCAAGAAAGACATGTTTAATACAGACATAAAAGAAAGTATTTATCAATTTGCTCAAATTGTATCAAAGTTGTATGATCCTTTAGGCCTCTATGCTCAAAATGGTATAAAGTGGAAGTTTATTGCACCACGAGCAGCTTTGTGGGGAGGATGGTCGGGACGGAAGAATTTGTACCTACATTTTTCGTGCCAAAGAAAAGGAGATTACCCGTCCATTCCAACTGGTCATACCTCTGGAGGTTGACCAGGGTGGGGAGGATGTTGCGGCAAGCAAGCAAGCAAACAAACCATTTAACATCATTTCCTTTGGCTTGGGTGGCATCACCCATTTTGTTGTTATTTTTAAATTACTTATATTTGTAACGCCTACTTTAAGACAATAAAATTATACTTTATTAACGTCGTCTCCCAAGATTTAATAGGCGTAATAGGCTAAATGAGATAAAAATGGTATTTGTTTGGCAGAAAAAATAATTTGTACATTTGAGAAAAACAAATAAAAAAGGCGTTGCCTTAAAAGAAAATTGTTTTTAATAGAAAGTTAAGGTTCCCCTAGCAGTTAGCAAAAGTGAACAGCTTTGAGGCATCAAGTCAATGAGATTTTTAATATGGGGCTGGAGTATTCTGCTGCCACTTCTTTGGAAGAGATTTTTTTGGTTCCTAGTGAGTTTGTAGGGTTGTTAGGCTTTCAACAATTCGTCTTTCTAGAATGTATCAATCATGCTCGATTGGGTTCATGTCCGAAGAACGCGCTGGCTAATCGTTCGTATGATTCCTTCCTTCAAAAGGAGATCATTCATCAAGTTAGCGCGATGTGACCTGCAACTGTCGTCCATTAACATGAAGTCATATACAGTTGTTGCAGCGTAAGAAACTACAATATGTCTTAGGAAATTGTCCCTATATCCACAAACGATCAGAGCTCCGTTTCGAATGATATGGAGAACGGTGCACCAGCACACTGGATTGTTTCTAAACCCACTTCCCCCAGATGAAAATACATCGATTATTAGGATAAACTAAAAAACGGACTATTCGGGAAAAAGAGTACTGCGTCATTTATTTACTCTCCGTTTTGCATGCTCTGTTGCCCATTCTCTGCTAACGCTATGGTGCCTTGCTATTAATGTGACACACAGCATTGATCGAGGAACAAAGAGATCTACAGCACGAAGGCGGTTTCAAACAGTTTGTGTCGAAATTGTGGAATCAGTGACCGAGCGAAGAAATTGTTGAACAAGTGTTGCATTCATATTTCGGTGTTTCCCGGCCGTTAGTGTTAAATAAAGGTCTTCCTTGAGCGTTGTTTCATGTTTTAGCCACTGCTTTTTCAGTCTTCATAAAACGGTTCCAAATGCTGGAAATCACACTTTGTGAAAATCCAATGGCTTCTGCTACTTCGGCTTGTGTTTGACTTCCCTCTAACTGGTTAAAAACTCTTCGTTGAGACATTGCACTCATTGAAGAAACGTTCTTACTAAATGCCAAATATTCTTTACACTTTATCTTATATTGTAGCGAATGAATGTCGCGGTACGAACTTGTAACGCTAGATCCGGTAGCCGAGTAACATGTCCACCGTACCAAAAAATCGACAGCCAAATTAAATTGGCTTCAGCTAAGGGGTCATCTTAAACGCCTAAATCAAAATTTGGAATTTGAAAAGATTGAAAACAAGAGGAATTTGTATTTGTAACTCTCTCCTTCCATTTTGAGCAAAACAAATTTGGTTGCATAGTCATTTTATACAGGATTTACAAAATCCTTTGATTATTTTGAGCAGTGCATAAGAATTTTACCTTATTTATCAAAATTATCTTCTAACAGACTTTATCATTTCTATTGACTGTTTACTCTTCTGCTTAAAAAATGTGAAAATATATATATATTCCCTCCGTTAAAAAGCATTTTACTTTGATATGGATTAACTATTGTTGAGGCACACAATAGTCTAAACCGAGACTGTTGCATCAAAAAAACATAACCACCAAAAAATTTAAAGTCGATGGTTTGAATATTTTAATAAATCTCAACACCCAAATTTTTTTGAATGCGAAAAATACATTCATTTTAAATGTATGTCTATAAATCAATGAATACGATAATTCAAAGCCCTTTGAGCTAAATAAATGAAATGTATAGTTTTTATAACAATTTTTAGATATCTAACAAAGTTTTATTCCTTTTTTTCTGACTGTCTTATACATTCCAATATGTTAACGGCAACACCAAAAGAACAGGATGGATAATATCTAGTAGATAGATTTGACATTTAATGAAAAGGCTTACGTCAATTATTGAACTAAAACCATCCAGGAGATACCCCCCGGACGATCTGCTTTTAAGATCTGAAAAATATGATAATCAAACACTTAATGATTTATATATCTGAATATACGGCAGTTCTGTGAAAAAAAATGTAGCTCAGAGTAGTCAAAATCAAAACTCTTAAATCAGGGGAAAAAACATGACCGCCAAAAAAACCGCCAAAAAGTCAAGATTTTAATAAATCACTCTCAGATCTCCTTGAATGAGGAAAATACATTTTTTTATTTATGTCTATGAATCAATAAATACGATAACTCAAACACCATTTGAGCTGAATGAATGAAATCATATGGCTTTTATACATTCTAACAATTTTTATATTTCTTTTTTTTCTGACAGTCCCATACATTTTAATATGTGAAAGACAAAACAAGATGAACAGTATGATTATCATTTAGCGTATAGATTTTACGTCTAAAGAAAAGATTTATGTCAAATAGCGAATTAAATTCATCTCAGGGTTGACCGCCCGTCAATCTGCTTTGACGTGCTTACAAATGTGATGAATCGAAAATGCAATGCCGTTGTTGTTTCTTATGGCATTTGTCATGGACATGCTCGCTAATGAATTCAGCGGGTTTTGCCCAATCAGGTCTCTTATTTTGTAGTAGCACCAACTAGGGTTAAGAGTACGACTTTTGTTACTCGCTCATCATATTCGCTTGCACCCCCTCCCCTTTTTTTCAGGGGGCACGCTCACTCACCTTACAGATAGAGCACAGAAGAACAACCATGCCAAACCAAGACTCGTACGTGGACACCAAGATAACGTTGAAAACGTGCTATCCCTATACCAGGATGTTTGCGAAAACTTGAATTTTAGATTTAGATTATTTTTATAAATCAAACTTGATTTCTGATTATGTAGCATTTCTGTCAAAAAATGGCGTTGTTCATGAAAAATAGGGACTCGAAAAATATAAATTTTGTTTTGTGGTACTTATGAATTAATTGAATACAAGGAATAAATATCTAAATAAAATTGCATGCTAATATACTATTTTGTATCTATTGTTCACCAAAGCATGCGGTGGATGTTACTTACGTGCCAGTTTAGTTTTTTCTATTAGGAGGCACACAATTGTTATGTGCCGAACGTTAAAAATAAGATTTCTGAGCATTCTTGCCGTCCACTTCCCCAAGCTACACAATTTTTTATTGGGAACTGCAAAAATAGCACTTTAATAAGAGACGCCAGCCCAGTTACTTTTATAATATTGAGGAACGAAAAAAATTATGAGAGCGTTTCAATGAAATTCGAACATTTTTTTTTATATATATAAAAAAATGTTCGACATTTTTGTAATTTTTTTTGTTCGACATTTGAAACGTAAACAAAAAGAAATGTTTGATTTCGACTCAATGATAATTTAAAATTCATTAGTTTTTAACTGATATTTTCTTGTGTTTGTGAAATCTTCTTGATATTATTCTGTTTTCGCAACTGATATTTTCTTGTGTTAGTGGTGATAAGAAACATTAGCAAATCATTCCACAATCAGGCCACCCAAATAGCAAATTGGATCACTGGAGCAAAAGACAAACGATAGTTGCGATTTTTTTTATTCGCTCGGCTCAAAGTTAAGAATTATAAAGATGCAAATTTCTTTCTCTCTCATAACCGGAGTGATTTTTTTTAAACTCTTCGATTTCTAAACCCTTTCCCAAATCTCTTTTTCTTCTATTTCTTTCCTTCGAGCTTTCATCTTTATTTATGCTTTCCGCTTAATTCTTTTTTCGCATAATTTATATTCTTTTGCAACTCCCGTCATAATTTAATTCTCTATCGTTTGCTTAAATTGCCCCCAGGCGTCGAAAACGCTTTTTTTCTTCTTTGTTATCAGGGAGAAGTCATCCCTTGATTTGCATGTCGCGAAGACGAGCAAAAATTGAGAAATTTGGCGCATTTGATTAGAGGGCTCTGAAAATTTTAACAAAATAAATAACTAGGACGAAGATAAATGACTTTTTTCTTTTTGTTTCGATTATTCTCGAGGGTCTGGTTGTTTATTATTATTTTATTTAGATTGAGTTTTTTTTTCTTTTTGGGGATTGTCGAGCGTTATTTCCTGTCATTTTGAACTAGTTTGAGTTGCAGTTTTTAAATTAATAAGCTTTGAATAAAATATGAAAGAAAAAAGGTTTATGATTCATTGTTTATTGTTTAAATGTAATGAATAAAATTTTCATTGTCATCAAAATGGTTTGTTTTTTATCAGAAAAGCTATTAATATGATAATTTTTCTCTATACATTATCTTTAAACGTCGTTGTTGTTTTTTAGAGAAAAAAATACTAAATAGAAGTTTCCCCTTTTTATAATTTTTATTAAAAACTAAGTATTGTAGCTACAAATTTAACTTTTCTTAAATTGATTAATATTTTTAAAGATATTGACACTTCGAAATTATCTAATTTTCTTAAATTGTCGAAATATTTCGAATTTTGAAAGCAAGTAAAAATTCTTCCATTAAATATGAATTTTGTAAAGTAATAAATTGATATAAAACATGGGGGAATTTAAAATCCTGCATTTAAAATGTAAGTGGTCATTCTGGTTGAACTGAAAGTGAAAAAATTCTAAACGCATGTTAATTATTGAAACTTTCTTTATTATCTAGTTGTTTTAAATGTAGGATGACAGTTCTAAATGATATAAACATATATTTGTCAATAAAAATAAATTAGTTTCATAAGAACATTTCAAACATTAACAATTAACTAGCAATGAAAAAATATCAAAATATCAAATAACTAATGATATTTTTCCAAGCCAACATATTGAGTATTGTGAGGGGAAATCCATTCGGAGGATGAACTATGCAAGAAACTCAGAAACCTCAAAAACAGATAACTATTTTACTACATATTCATGTATCTATACTGATAGAAAAAAAGCTCAATGCGTGTGTATGTGTTGGCTCCGTACAGGAAAAATCGTACATCCTACAGATAACAAATTTGACACGTGTCTATCCTTGGAGACGGGAATATTTTATTGTATATTTAATAAAAATTTTCATTGATTAAAAATTAAGTGAAATTGTATATTTTTGAATAACTTCTGAAAATATTACAGTGAAAGCTAGATTTTTAATTCATATGGAAGATAAAAAATATGCTTTTTTAATCTTAAAAGTAATTTATTTTTATTGCCAGATACTTCACAATATACGTTACCCTGAACATTCAAACTCTTTTGATTGTTCCATCAAATATTTCAACGCATAAATTTTTCCCATTATTAAAAGTTAAAAAAGAAAAATAATTAACAAGAACAATAAGAAAATGAATTTACATTACCACAAAACTTAAGAAAATAAATGAAGAACACACTTTTTATAAAATGTTTATGCACAGAATGTTGTTGTTACCAGAAGCACTTGCCATGCACAAACGCGCTAACGGCCGTCATGTGATTTTAAGACGATTATGAGTCTCTCTTTTTTTGAAGTAACGCCAAACAAGGCCAAGAGTACGATGTATCTACACACTCATCACATTCGCTGGAACAGCCCCTTTTTACATGGAAGACATTTTCACTCTTCACAGATAGTACACAGAAAAACAACTATGCCCTAACCGGGTCTTGAACCCGGGACACCCAGGTCCTGAGGAAGACGCGCTACTTCTGTGCCAGGGTGCCAGCATATGCGTAGAATAAATAGAGCAAATAACACGGCTTTAACACTAGGTTTACCATGAGTAGGCATATACCTATTTCTATCAAAAGAGTCAAAATGACACCTTTCTGTATTAAATTAGAAAAGATGCAAATTGACCTATCTAATATAAAGTTAAACTAAAAAAACCCAGGTTTTCATTATATTTGTTAGAGTGTGGTGTGACGAATAGACGATTTCTATGTGCTTATTATCGAAAAATGCATTTATTTTCTAATCTGGTCTTCAAGACCATCTGTTATTCTACCATTATCTTCTACTAAAACACTAACTCACACGTCTTCTAGCTAGCAACCTGTAATTGCTTCTGTTTGACTAACTTTGTCTTCTTGTTTCTTTTATAAGCTCATTTTATTAAATCATATTTATTACTATACTTATACCAATATGTATGTGCGTCCTCATCAAACTGCTACATATTTAAATATAATTGCATGCAATCTCAACAATATTTACTCGAATGATCAAAATAAGCTTTTCGATAAAAATAGGTATACTATATACATTCCTCCAAAACTAAAAAAAAGCAATATTTGTGATTATTTCTTATAAATTTGAGTAAAAATTAATTTAAATATTATCATAAGATATGGTAATAATTTACTTAAAGTAAATTAAGGAAAGTATTTCTCAGAGGACTCAAAATGATCGCTGGAAAACCCAATGTTAATATCTAAAAAATTGAAGGAATCCTAAACATTATTTGTATATAAATTATTTATCTAAAATAAACATAGGAAATGTCTACGGTGAACTGTCTAATCATCAAAAGCACTAGTATGTAATACGCTAATGTATGCTGAGCTGAAATCCCGTCTTGTTACTTACTTTGGAATAGCAAAAGTAAGTACAAATAAAGAATCGTATGAACTTTTAAGACTGTTTCAATGAACAATTAGGCAACTGTGTTTAATTAAATTTTTGGTTTAGAGGATTAATTCAAATTATAATTATAATTATGCTTGAAACCGATTATTAAGTCAAAGGTAAAACAGGAAAATAAATGCAAGTTGACAGAGAAAATTTAATTTATTGCAAGGTTAGGGTTAAAAAATTGTCAAACAGGTAATCGCTATAAAGTTGAATCGCAAAAGCATTAAACTCTTGATTTCAGATACTATATTTTATAATGAGTGATTTCATGAAATAACTGGAAATACTCTAAAATAACTGATAAATCACGATCAGTAGTTTCATGAAATATCTTATAGTTCTATAAAATTAGCGAATTGTTTTTCTAAATTGTAATGTATATAAATTTTAATTTCCTTGAATTGTAGTTTGTTGTAGACTTGTTCCATTTCATTCATGAGTTCAAATCTTATGATATAATAGACGAACGTTTATAAATTGAATAGAGTGTTAATAATTTAATAGCTAGAAAAGTATTTCGGGTAAACAAACTGGTCGCAAAAAGCGGTTGGCAATATTTAAAACAACAATTCATTTCAATTCCATGGGTGACAAAATATAAGGTAATAATATAACGTTGTATAACATTTCCTTAAATAGATTTAAAGGATATACCTTCTTTTCGCATTCTGAATATTAATTATTTTTCGCATAAAGACTTATTTACAGGGATTGCATGCATATATAAAGATACGTGCTTCTCATTCAGTATGAGCTGAACTCACCAAAATAGAACCAGGAGACACGTAAAGATATTCTAAATTTGCATTATTATGACTCTCTTCCCCGGAATCGAATTGTCCCTTCTCTCCTATTGAAAAGAGAATTGTAGTAAATCAAATATTTTCTCATATACAAGATGCGTTAGAGTTATTCAAAACGGTCCAATTTTTTTTGGCTTAAATTGCTGTTTTTTTGGTGTGGAAGATCGCCAGGGATCGATTTGGCACGCCTTATGTACGGTGCACACAAAGAGAGATTAAGATGTCTGGTAAATGGTAGGTTCAGGAGTCGTTGAATTCTCCTCATTTTCATCATTTCGGGGATTTCTGTATTCCCTTCCTTACTTTTTTTTGCAACTTTCCTCTTGAAAAATTGAGGAATTAAAAGGCTTATGAGGGCTACATACCTTCGTTATAGATATTGTTTATACCTTCTTTCTCCGAAAGACATTCACCTTTTCTTAGGATCGGGATTGATTCATTTGTTCCTTTGGCGATGACTCAAAAACCTAGCTGAACTAATTTGAAATTTGTTTCCAAAAAATCAAATCTTGGAAGAGAAGTAAATGATAAGAAGTTTTTCATGTTGTTAACCGTCGCGTTTATTATCAGAAGATGCTAAATGTGGCATTATCCACCCTCTCTTTTGGAAGATTCTATTGCAATTACATGACTACGATACACGAAAACTAGCGAGAATGGTCTTCCCAAATTTTCTAGTATATGCTCTAATAAACTCTTCATACCAGAGAACGCCTTGAATGATTTAGGAGTACAATAGTTATGTTAATATTACATTTTGCCATGCATTTAGCATTTTTGATGAATCTATCATCTGTTGTTTGGCGAGTTATGCCTAGGATGCGTTAAATGTATATGAATTTAAATTTTAGACATTTTTTTTCTCATCCTATTAAAAAATTTTTTAGCACAAATCTGCACTTGTTTGTAACAAAATGTGATATTATATGTGATATACTTAAGTAATTGAGTTTTAAAAATATTACGTTTACATGTTTCTGAAAGTGCAGATTGACGGACAATTGATCCGGTTGCTGTTGTTGTTATTATTAGTGACACTTACCATGAATAAGCTTCTCCGAGATATCAGCAAGTTTTAAGCCGAAAGAAGTGACTATTGTTTTGAAATAGCGCCAACCAGAGCCTGGAGTGCGACAAAGCTACTCGCTCTTCACAGTCGTTTGCGCAGCCCCATTTCTTTTACAGAGAGGCACATTCATACACCTTACAGATAGAACACAGAAGAACAACCATGCACGAAACGGGACTAGAAGCAGGAACGCTCAGATTTCGAGGAAGACGCGATACCTCTTTGCCAGGACACCAGCCAATTAATTCTTAGTTGGATTGACTCAAAGTTTGACAGATGTTTACAGTCTAAATATTATAACTCTGTACGAAAGTTTATCTATCTAACTCTATTTTTGCATAATTATCGTATTAATTTCTATTTTAATGACAGATAGCAGACATATTTCATCTGAACAGAATTTACTTAAGATTTGAGAGAAATCTGCAAATTTGATGTTAAGACAATATACCAAATTTCAATCGGCTAGATCAAAATGTTTTGAAGTTATTTTTGTCACAGACAGGTAGATAAACGGACTGTCATCTTCCATAAATCTATTTTTCGAACTCAAGTAAGTTTAAAACATGAACATTCGTCTAAAGTTTAGTATCCAATTATTTTTTTTTGATGATGATTACTTTATCGATACTACGAATCAGAGAATATTATTATGGTTCCACATCAAACTTTTGCCTTCAGTTGATTAAAAAAAATATTCCGAATGCGTACGAATAACAAATATTTTGTTTTCGATCTTTAATGAACCAAAAAATGGGACAGAATAGTAGGTAATAAAATTAATTTGTTCTTAAACTTTATATTCAAATATGGTTTCATTTCGAAATTACGCCCATCAAAGTTCAGATAATTGTGGCTACTGATCCTCTCTCTAGAGAAAGACGCAAATGATTACTTTTTAGGTTGTTGAGTGGAATTATCGACCGTCTGGAGTGTTGGTGTAACCAGCTGGAAGTATTCGGAGAACTAGGAATCATCCAGAGTATCATATCCAAACTTGGGCAACGATTCCAAGACGATTGTAATGTGAGTAGACATCACAGCGCAGGTCGCCCCCGTGTGCCGAATGGGGACCGGTGTTTGTCAGTTACTGCCAAAAGAAATAGACGGAGCACAGCATCAGACCTGTCTCGTTAGCTTTTTTCTGCCACTGGCACGACAGTTTGAAGGCAGACCGTGCATAGACATAATGGCAGAAGGGTTTATGCTCGTAGGCCTGTCAGTTGCGTTCCCCTTACTACAATTCAATATCAACTGTGGTTAATCTGGAGTAGAGAGTATGCATTGTGATTACCACAACTGTGAGTTTATTTGGTGTTTTCCGAAAAGTCCAGGTTTGCTTGCAATCTGATTCTAGCCCGGACATTCATATGGAGAGGGCCAGGTACCACCGAGGGAGCATCATTGAACGACACCGTTATGGTGGTGCAGGATTGCTCGATTTTATAAGAATTGTTTTGGGTTCCAGAACTGACCTTCTTGTTCAATTCGGAACCCTGACAGACTGAAAGTATTTCAGTAATAATATGTACATTTGTTTTGGGAGGCCATGGGCTCAGAATTCGTTTCAATGGATGACAACGTCCGTTCTCATCGTGCAAACATTATAAACGAACACTTTCAATCGGAGGATATCACCTGTATGGACTGTCCTGCATTTTCGCCGGTCTTGAATCCAGCACAGTATGTGTGGGAAAGGCTCGGTAGGCAGCCCATCAACCACTTCCTACATGTATACCGAAACTTTGGTGAGCATTGCTTGATGAATTTTGTAAATAGGTTTTTTTTTGGTAATTTGCTACAGGGAGCAAAAAAAAGTCACAATTTTTATTGATATATTAATATTAAACACATAACATCCTTTTTTGGTCTTTACCTTTTGTATAACAAATAGACAGTGCAAATAAGTCAATTTTTTTGCTTCTCTCTTTTACTGAACTTGCATTATTTTTAATTTATGGACATGAGTGTAAAAGAAGGGGCTTTGAGAAGAAATCGACCTGATTTACCGATAGGACAATTGCAGAAATATTTCAAACAGATTACATGGGGGAGTAACATGTTTTCCTCATTTAATTCGGTTTGTGCACTCTTTCTTCATCTCTTTTTCTTATGAGGTTTCAAAAATATGCAACCTTCTTCAATAATTTTCTTCGTAATATTACAAAGTACAAAATGTTTCATTAACGGTATTTTGAAAATAAAAGTCTGATAGTTTAGGATAATTGCTGTCTTCCTAAAACTCAGAATTTTAATTCAGAGAATAAAGAACAACACCTTCATCATGGAATTTGCGATGAAAATTAAGAGAGCCTATTCGTACTTTCTTCAAAATACGTGATAAAAAATTGAATCAAATAGTTTTTCTTGACGTTTAGAGATTATTCTAAAGTTATTATTTTAATAAAACTTCAGAGGGAATAACTTCCTTCCAAAAATGACCATTGAGGTTAACTTTTTCTGATTTGATGTCCAAGTAAAAATTTGTGAATTCAAGGAAGCAAAAATAGTAATTAATCCTTCTATTAAAAATTCAGTCCTTTTTTTATAATAATTGATTAAAAAATTAGCTGTAAATGTTGATGCCTGTCATCAAGAAAGAAGACTCTTTTTTAAAGATTTTGTCTTTATGGATACATTATTCTGGTAAATCTATGTAACTGACATTTATATTATGTATTCAAAAAGTGTGACAGAGCAGCTTTCATTTTACTTTTTGTAACAGATAAAATATAAAACAGTTTTATTTACTTTCTTTAATTTATTATTTCTTTTTATCTTTAAGGATTTTCTTTGACTAATTTTTGTATGAAAGAAATATTTTGCTTTAATTTTATTTCTGTGGAAACTTAACCTATCGTTCTAGATAGTTTGTCTTAAACATGATGTTTATGAATTCAATGAAAAGTATTTAACAAGAAATATTTCCTTTTTCTTCACTCCTTCTCAAATAATTATCTCTTTAATAAATAAATTGTATTTGTATTTGACATTCATAAATCTATTGAATCATTTCATATTCGAAGGTCATTAGATAAATATATTTGCTTAATATTTTTGGTAATGCTCCAAAACAAGATTTTGTAACTGTTACCTTCATATTATTTTTACTTTCATTGCGAAAAGAATCACAATACAACATTAAATTTTAATCATTTATTTACTATAAAATTGGTTGCTTATAATCCTAATAAATATTAAACTAATTACAATTAAGCCTGATTGGCTGTTTGATTTCAGTAATGTCAAAATTTTTCTTTGTTATTATATGATAGCACTGTATTTTATATTTAAATTTAGTAATATGCTTTATATTTTAATTTATTACTGTATATTATATTTTAGTTTAGTGCTGTATATTATTTATGTTTTAGTTTGAAATTTTGCAATGTCACTAAAATTGCTCAGGTTTAGTTTAGTTACATTAACTTCCCAATTTAAAGCAACATCACGACTATTTTGGTACAGATCTTAGCTCCGAGCAGAGGTAAGAGGAAGAAGAAGGCTTCTGATATGACACCTTACTCTCTAAATTAAAGCTTCACAAAGCAGGCGAAAATTTTCAGGACAAAAGTATAGATATACTTATAGTATCGACTATTTATGGTCTTTCTGACCCATTACAATTTTTAACCTATTCATTTAATGAAGGTATTTCTGGTGTTTGCTATGCTTCATTTAAAATTTCATCGTGAGATTTACATTGCAATTTCTCACCCCCCCCATAAACAACAATCTCCGTCACCTACATTTATCGACTAGTCAAAATTTAGAAAGGGCTGAAAGTGATTCGAAGAAGCTGGATATTCAGACTTTAGTTTCACGGTATGCCGAAAACTGGCCTGTTATGATGCAACACCAAAAATGATCATGAATGGTCTGCTTATTAATTCCTTATTTCGGAGTTCCTGTCAAATATTGGAACAAATAAATAACTTTCTCTAAAACTGCATTGAATGGTTGATTGCATGTTCGAACCCAGCCGGCCGAAGTTTCCCCCCCTGTGTGTGTGTGACGGCTGACGCCCACACACATCCATCGTGGTCATAACGTCCTCCAGGTCGAGAGTAATACCATTGGGGTTACTTGTTCAGAGGTGATAGTTACCTGATTCAGGTCTCAATTACGATCTACGAATGAGTGAAAGAATTGCATGAATGAAATCCACCCGTGAAAAGACTTGTAAGAAGATAAGTCGTTCTCTTGGGCTTAGTTGGAGCTACTGAAAAACAAGAATCGAACCCTCGGCTTAAATCTCTGATAGATAACTATCAGGGAGATTGTAAAGTGACATAAGAAACAACGGTAACTAGAATAGTTGTCCTTCATAAAGAATGCGAAAGGATATAACCGATACCAGATGGACAGGAACTGAACAAAAGAATTTGAATAAGCAACTGACACTATGTACTTTCCGCAAACCTTTTATTTCATTGCTGAAAAACAACAGTGTTTTTATGTTATTTATAGAGCATTAAGCCTGATAGAGATTTTACTATTTCTTCAGAACCAACAAAAAGCAATTTAAAGAATTGAAAATTACAGTAATATCATTAACAGAAACTGTGTTTAAATACAAGGTATCAGTAGATAATTTTTTGCACAAATAAAAGTATATATAAATATCCCTTCGAGTTTAATTGCTATTTAATTATTCATTTGCATGAAAAATCAAATTTATTACATTAGAATACAATCTTTAATCTTTGGAAATTCAATATCTTTTTAGTAATAATTTGAATCAAAAGGGTCTCAATTTTAAATAATATCAACATCAAAAACAAGTTAGCACGCTAAAACAGAAGCACTTTTGATAGTTAAAATGATTACCAATACATTTCGAAGGAATCAATTCGATAAAAAAATTAATTTACTCAAGTGGAAAATAAATTTCACACTTGCGAAGCTATCCAGAAGGAATTGATCAAAGAAACTTTAATCAAATAACTTCATCACAGAAGCGAGAATTGCATTTAATTCTTTCAGATGAAAGGTTCTGGGGAGCCATCATTATCTAAACAAGATTATAGACTCAATTCCATAATAGAATTACAAAAATGCGTTCATTTTGTGTCTTTGTAAATTCATTGTTCTCGGCGCTCTTCACAAATATCCCTGGGATTGTTCGCCCTGCTATATAATAAAATCTTCATTATCAATGAATAGAAATGCCTGTATTTCTGAAAAACAATTAAGAGAGATTGCACTAGAATATTTCGAAATGAATCTCACTCTTTAAAGTGATTCCCGAGTGAGTTGAATTTGAGTTTCGTTATCAAAAGGAGTATATTTCATGTGTTGAACCTTACCATTATAATCCTCTTCTGAAAGGAATTTCTTAAATTGAGGTTAAACAGGTGTTAATTAAAACTAAACCTATGTCATTCGCTACTTAAAGTATTTGAATATGTTATGAAAATTATTAGTAAGATAATTTTGTTTTGGAAACATTTCAATTTAAATTATTGATGAATGATAAATCAAACTGATATTTTTTATTTTATAACTAAAATAACTGTTGTAGAGGTATTAAAGTAGTTCTCGATATTTTCAATAAGAAAATTTAGTAATAGAAGGAAATAGTTCTTTTTTTTCTGAATTCAATTGTAATTTTACGTGCATTTTTTAAACATAAACAGTAACATATTTATTAATTGTAATTTGCTTTCAAAAAAACAATTGTAATTAGCAGTTCATAATTTTTCAATTGAATAATTTTGAAAATATGCCATAATGTAGTAGAAAATTTTATTTATCAAATTTTGATGAACCTGTTAGTTGAATTATTTTACAAACTTTGCAATATTTTGTTCACTTGACTATTTTTCAAATTTTCGGTCTGTTTCTTCAAATACTAAAGATGAACTTATCTGTGTATGTGTCTGTTTGTGTTGTCGTACAATACATCAGAACGTTTCGCCTACGGCTTCCAAATTTCGCACACATAGCTCCAGAAGGGTGAAAAATACCTCAGAAAAAAACCAGTGTGTGTGTGTGTTTGTGTGTGTGTGTTGAATATTTTATAAAATTACTAGAATAATTACTAAAATAGAATAATTTCTAAAAATAACATTGCGCAAAAGTGAAGTTTATCAAAGTTTCAAACTTTTAAAAAATTCTCTTTGTATTGTTATACATTTAATAGTTGTGTGAATGTTTGCTAAATTTTGGTGATTTTTTAAAAAACTATTTTTTATCCGAATTCTACGGGTAGATATAAATTTTGGTCTTAAATTCAAATCGTTTTCATTATTTCATCAAATATTTAATCACCTGATTTTTTTCCATAGTTGAAAGATAAAAAAATAGAAGCATGTTTTTTTTTCTTTTTATGTAACTGCATGTTTGCAACAGAAATAACTTTAAATGTAAATAATTATCATAATTTCTTATTGAAATAAATAATAAAAAAAGTTTCCTTTTATACATCTGCAAAAGTTTAAAATATAAATAAGAAAGTGGTGTTACAAAATGTTAATATTTAGCAGAACGATGATTGTTCCATTTCTGACAAAGCTATTATATTTCATAATAACGGTCCATGTAAACGATTAACAGAACTTACATGAGATAATTAAAGTACCACATCTTTAAGGTCAGACGCATGGAATTACTAAAAAAAAATGATTCATTTCATATTAAATGTAACAAACATTCTCAGCAAATCATAAGGTAGTCAGAGGCTTTCAATTAATCATAAAGAAGTATTTAACAATCTTAAGAATATAAATTTAGCTACAATCGAAAATTGTAAAAATTATTTATCATACTTGAAATAATTAATTGAGAATTTTTCGGAATTTTTGCAATTACTTAAGAATCGGTGGGGGGGGGGTTGCCTAATTTTAATCAGTAGGATACATTGTTGCCCTGAAGTTTAAATAATTACCATTATTTTCCCAAACATCTAATCACATGATTATCTACCGTTATTGAAAAGCAAAAGAAAGATTGCTTAGCGACCTTGTAGTTTACAAGATGAATATAAGTGAAACTATAAAACTCGAAATTATAAGGTATTTGAAACTCAGCTTTATATTTTTAATACCACCATTATGTCATTTGACTTATATATATTAGAAATTTTTATATATACAATGAGCAGAGCGTACAAGAAAGAAGCGTATGTTAGTAAATGAAAGCAATTCAGACTGAATGTTCGGTAATTTCAAGTTATCATAATTATCAAATTATATCTAAATGGTTTAACTAAACTTCACCATTATCACTCCAGAATTAGTTTGAAGTCAAAGGAAGCTAACATTTTCATACATTGAATTATATCACAGAAAGGAGCAGTTAATATTTGGTAATTAAATCTCTTAATTTTTATCACAATTGCTTGATTTTGAAACTAACAAATCTTAATTGTAAGTACAAAGTCACAAACTTTTGTAAAAGGATTATTTTATTAAAACTTACTCAAAATGGGAAAATAAACAGAATCTTCATGTCTTGATCATTGGTAATCGAAAAAGCCCAAAAGGAAATATCGGCAGCAGCAATGGAAACAATTTAACTTTTCCAGGAATAATATGCTAATAAAATAGGCTTAAAATATTTGTTAAAGTGTTTAAAAATAAAAAAATTAATAAAGTAGAGATAGAAAAGTGTTCGGACTGAGAAGAATTTTTTTTAATTTTAAGATAATGCCCGCATTTTCAGAAGTTTAATGAAAATGCAAAATTTGTTGCTTCGATTTTAATTATTTTATATTTTAAAATAAACGTGGGGTTATAAGGGGTTTTAATTTTAAAATCTTTACTCCAGAATCAACGATTATAATTTAAATTATCGTCATTGAGATATTTTAAATTAAATTCATTAGATATGCATGCTACTTATTTAATATTCTTATATCCCTTTCTTTATTCAAGTTTACTCTAGTTTTGTTATTCTCACATTAAAAAACGAAGAGATTCACAATTATATATATATATATATATATATATATATATATATATA
>JAOUZG010013377.1:1700-26375 GCA_026289955.1 Argiope argentata
ATTGATTTGATTACAATCAATAATAAATGTTGCAGATGATGTGTTTATTTTTGAGAAAAACAATAACATGTACCGCTTAACGAATATATTCAGAATTATTGACTATTCCATTGATTCATAAGTAATGTCCTGAAAAAACTTATCTGCAAATACAGTATTTTACCTTTTATTTATTTCTCTCTCTCTCTTATTATTGAATATAAAAACCTGTATTCATTTTTCTAGTTGTATTCAGCTCTGTTGGTCTTTTGAGATGGCATCTGGTTTAGATCCAAACCGTTATTCCATCTTATTGCGACAAGAAGAATCGAGCAAGAATTTCCCAACGGAAGTACCCATTTGTTCTGTCGACAGTAATTTATCTGGACTTCTAGTAAACTTTGCTGATTCTGGTTAATCATCCAAAAATTATCCGGATTTTCCTTTAACAAGTAAGACAAAATCCCTTTCTGTCAAAGGTAAGTCAGATGATTCCCATATCGTTAGCGTTTTTGAAAATAAGAAAACTGAATGCAATATATGCAATAAATTCTATTCTAATAACTATGAACGTCATCTAAAAAATGCTCATTATCGGAAAGCAAATCAATTTATCCAATGTGATAAATGTGCCAAAATATATTCAAATAAAGCCTCTTTTTCTAGCCATAAACTGAAATGCAACTTACAATCCTCAAATGATTTCAATGTAATCCAGATTGGGAAAGAAGGGCCCAAAAAATGTAATAAATGCGGGCATTTTTTCAGTAATAGGAGAAAGTTTTTAACACTTGCGAAGAAATGAAGAGTTAAAGATCAAATTGAAGTGCACTTCACTATAATATGCAAAAAATCGTTCTCTTTCATTGTTCATTTAAATAAACATGCTCAAGAGAAACATAATATACAGGAATTGAAAATATTATCTTTCGACTCATTCAAAACTTTCAATAAAAGGTTAGAGCAAGAAAGTCTATCAACATTCAATTTTTCAAAGAAAATAACTGGAAGAAACAGATCAGCTCAAAATTATTTCAATACTATGCGTGCCAATTTTACGCGAATGAAGGCGGAGATAAAACGCAAGTCATTCGTTTAAACCAAAAGGGCAAAATTCCAGATTCAAAATGCCCTGCTAGAATTGCCGTATGTGAAGAAAATTATCTAATTTCAGTGGCATATTATGTCAATCACAAGCACTATGTTGGGTTTCGTAATACAGTGCATCAGCAGTAAGATAAAAATTCTAGGGAAATTATCAAAACCCTATCTTTATTAAAAGTCCCAACAATCGAAATCCAAGAATTTCTCAGAAATGAAGTTGGGTTCAGAGAAAGTAGAAATTTTGTTCCATAAAAAAAGCTTACATTTCACGAAAAACTATAAGGGCATACCAATCAAGAATTAATTATTCCTTGTATTGTAATAATGATGACAATTCAGTATTCAGAATAGTAAAAATATTATACGAAGAAAAATATGATCCAGTACTTCTTTTCAAACCACAAAATTCACAAACTATTTTTGGACCAAATGATTTAGATGAGATGCTTAGTAATGATTCGATTTTTGCCTTAGGTTTGCAGAGAGAAAAAAAAAAATTTGACCGAGTGCGCAAATAAAGTTTTCTGTATAGATGCATGGAACAAACATTTATGACTTTTATTTGCTAAACATAATTGCTACCGATGAATTTGGTCAAGGCTATCCTGTTTGCCATTTTATTGTCAATAATTTAGGAATGGAAACTGTTACTGCACTATTTCAAATTTTGAAATATCGAATGCCAGAAATTAACATAAACGCTGTCATGACAGATGATGACAATCAATAAGTTGCCTTTCAAATTCTTCAATTTCCAAATAATAGAGTTAGAACAAGTTAAGTTTATGAAACGAATTTGTTGAAAAAAACATGTAACCAAATTTCAATTTGTCACTTTTCTTGCATTAAACTAGGATAATTTGTCTATATTTCTTCTTTGATAATATCAGTTTCATTAAATAAAGGAGACATTTGAATCATGCTATTCCACAAGTAATTCTTTAACTATTTTGTTGGGTGGGGGGAAATAGTTTTTCTCAATTTGCATTACAGATCTGGTATGATTAGTGTTCGATTACAATCTGGAGAAAAATAAAAAAAAAAGCAATCACAGAATCTTTACTTATATATTAAATCACCACTTATAACCTATTGAATTAAAAAAAATTCTATTAATTTAGAAAAATGTAGTAATATCATTCTCATCAATGATGATATTTTTGATGGGGAGATTCCCCTCATTATTGTCATCTTTGATTCAAGCAGAAAAGAAGAATCACACTTTAGCATCAGAATTAAACATTTGAGGTAAATAGTACTAAATATTAAAGCTTTTCATTAAAAAAAGAAAAGAATGATTGATATTGTTTTAGCTTAAAAGAAACTAACCGCCTTCAATGACCAGTTATTCACCCTTCATAATAAAAGTCATAATTTAGTGCTTCAACTACAGAAACAGATAATCAACTGAAAAAACATTTTAGTAATACTACATTTTTACAACATTTCACACTGTGGTACCTAATCAGCAGAGAATAAAAATCAAGAAAATTAATAATGAAAGTAACCGAAAACCAAAATTGAAAGGGATAGGAATGAGTTAAGATTTCAGTGTTACTTTCATTTATAATTTACAGAGTAATATAAAGAAGGATAATCACTTAAGTTCTACTGAATGGAAAGTGAAGGAGAAAATGTGTATCAGCAAAAAAATATTTATATTTTTATCTTTCGAAAGTTATATTTTCTGTTCTGAGTTCTATTTAATAATAAAAATTAAAAACAACAACAACAATAGTACAGATTTTATAAGCTCCAATTTCCACACTACATTAAAAAGTTTCATTAAAATAAATATATAATAACTATAAAAAATAGAATTAAATGAACTTCATATTGTAGGCATTATTACAATTTACTTGAATTTTTACTAAATTAAATAAAAACTAAAATATTGATTAAAAATATTACAAAATCATATTAGCGTTGTTATTAATAATTAACTAGAATAATATTCATTAACTAATAAAGATGAATAATCATATTACATTCAAATTTGTTTTCTTAGTACTTAAGGTTAAAATGCATTTATAATCATCTAAGAATTAAGGTATTTAATCTATTTTTAGAAAATATCAACTTATATATTGAAATAAGATTTAAAATTGAAATTAAAAAAATTAAATAGACAAAATTTAAAAATTGAAATACAAAAAAATTGCAAGTCTAGCTCAGAATATTTACATACATGACCTTTTTTGAGTTAGTTTTAAAGAATGAAATAATAGCATTCCAATTTCATATTGTAAATAGATCAAAACTGATACATACACATAAAAATATTTAAAACTATGCTAATATTTAAAATTTTTTAAAGGAGTTATTTGGAAATCTCAATACAATATGAAAACCAATATTACATTAAGATGCATGTGAGTCCTTTTTTGGCATATCTATTCAAGAAGATCTATCACATCTGTGATGCATACAAATAACTGCAATCGCAGATGAACAGATCATCTAGTTTGCCACAGCTGCCAGCTGGATTTTCTTCCTTAACAAATATTCCACTTTCTAATCCTATATTTTCAAGTTGAATAATAATAAACATCAAAATACTGCAATATTGTATCTGTTTTTGAACATGAGAAAAAGGAAAATGTAGTATCGTAGCTGAATTTTTTATAAAGTCATTGTCAATCAGATAACTGCCATACATTATATTTTGTTGAATTGGAAAGAAATTTGCACAGTAAAAAAATTTGTTATGAATGATTGAAGACAAACAAAACTAAAAATCATACTAACCATGTAAAATTATACACACAAAAAATAATTGTAAAATTACTTTAAAAAATAATGTCAAATTACTTGTGTTAAAATGCATAATATATAAAAAATATTAATTTATTTACAAATTATTGAGTAAACTAAATATATAAAATAAGTATTTGGATATTAACTGCATGCTGTTGATAAATACAGTCAAGATTTAATTATGAAAAAAATTATGAGCAATGATCTTTAAATCTGATTAATACACAACTGAAAAATAAAGTTAATTTAGTCTTGATTAGAAAGATGTAATGGGAGCCCATAATTAGGTAGCAAAAAGATAATATATGTAATAAATATTAACTTCAGAATAAAAAAGGGTATAACAATTCCAGGATACATATTTACTATCATGACTATCCACGAAAATAAAACGCATTCAATGGATTTTCGCCATAAATAAAAATAACAATGAAGACTTTTTTTTCCCATACTCATCTATTATATCCTTAATTCATAAACAAACCCTTAATGAAACTCAACGTAGGAATCACCACATTCATGTCAACCTTTTAGGAGTCCAATCACAGCAAAGCTCACATTAGCTCACTGATGCTTCTATAAGCTGCACTGTGATTGTACTCATTTTAGGTTACCCTGGTCCGTGCGATCTCTAGATTGTGTTTCGTTCCAACAAAACATCATTAGGGTTACTACAAGATTTTTGCGTTGGGTTGCCATATTGGCGACAAACTCGGGGGCACACTAATGACCATTTTAACCCAAATTTATTTATTGTGCATAGTTCTTTCCAATTTAACAAAATATAATGTATAACTGTTACCTGATTGACAATGATTTTATAAAAAATTCAGCTTCTATACTAGATTTTTATTTTTGCTTTTTTTTTTTTTGTGATTACTATAATATAATTTTATCTGCGTTTTTGCAGTGATTATATCATTTTTTTTTCTAAATATCTCAAGTTCCAAAATGGATACAATATTGCAGTATTTTAGTTTTAATTAATATTCAACTTGAAAAGGTTGGATTAGAAAATAGAAAATTTGTTAAGGAAGAAAATGCAGCTGTGGCAAACTAGATGATCTGTTCATCTTTGATTGCTGTTATTTGTATGCTATTTGTTATTGTATCTATTATAGATCTTCTTGAATAAATATGCCAATAAATGATTCACATGCGTCTTAATGTAATATTGAATTTCATATTGTATTGAGATTTCCAAATAATTCCTTAAATTTTTTAAAAATAATATCTTTTGTATATTCTTGAAAGCGTGTGAGTCATAACTCCTATTTTATACCTCCTTTGGCTGCGCTTATTTCACCTGTAGTTGGGCATGCACCTGGGAGAATTATAATCCGGAAATGAATGTCGTAATAAGATTTCGAGAGGCGTTGTTAAGAAGTAGTCGTGTAATTGTATCGAAAGTTGCTGTGATATTTATCTATGTTATGATGTATCATTAAAATATGTTAAAGCCCACAACAGCCTTTGTATTCCTGGATCATCTGAGTAAATTAAGCTTTAAGTGGATACCACAGAACCATAGTTATTAATATATTTATGTGTATGTATCAGGTTTGATCTATTTACTATAGGGAATTGAAATGCTATGATTTCATTCATTAAAAATAATTTTAAAAAAGTCATGAATGTAAATATTTAGAGCCACACTTGCTTTTTTTAAAATTTCAATTTTTAATTTGGGCTTGTTTAATCTATATTATATGGATTTTAAATGTTTTTATTTAAATCTATAAGTTGATATTTTCTAAAAGTAGAATAAATACCTTAATTCATAGATGATTACAAATGCATTTTAATATGAGTACTAAGAAAACCAATTTGAGTGTAATATGATTAATCGTATTCATTCGTTACTGAATATTGTTACGTTTTTAGCGTAGCGGGTTCGGATTGAATGGACTTTATTTGAGGACAGCACAAACAAATTTATTTACAGGTATTTACATGATGACTTGATAAAGTAAAACTTAAGATAAACACAATCCAGCAGTAATCAGTCACTTACAGCGTAAATGCAAGCCTTATATCCACAATAAACACAGTCTGCAAAACAGCTATCGAATAGCACAGCAAACAGTAAATCACAGCGAGCTCAATAACACAACGTTAATAGCAAACGTAAACACAGCTCACTAATACCAAGCGAGAATCCGTTAGTCCAGCGAAACGCTTCTCTTCCGAGAGAGAGGAACTGCCGAATGCGGCAGCCCGTCTCTTATATAGCCGGGTGTGGGAGAAAAGAACCTTCTGAAATCACCGAGAGAAACCCAGCGGTTGCCAAACTATTTCTTTCGCCAAACCAACCCAGCTGGCGCCAAGCTGTTTGACACCATTGCCAATCGCTCTCCCCTCCTCGCATCCAGCGACGCTCACTCGCTTGTAACAATATTATTCTAGTTAACTATTAATAATAATATTAATATGATTTTGATAAATTTTTAATCAATATTTAATTTAGCAAAAATTCAAGTAATGCAATATGAAGTTCATTTAATTCTATTTTTTAAAGTTATTAGATATGTATTTTAATATGAAACTTTTTAATGTACTATGTAAATTGGAACTCATAAAATCTGTACTATTGCTGTTTTTTAAAAATTTTTATTACTAAATATAATTTAGAATAGAATGTATAGCTTTCGAAAGATAAAAATATAAATATTTTTTGCCAATACACGTTTTCCTTTTCACTTTCCATTCAGTAGAACTTAAATGATTATCCTTTTTTATATTAATTACTATATAAACTACTAGCCGTCTTTGACGACCAGCCGGTTCACCTGTATTAATGCAGACCAAAATGTTCAACTAATATTTTTTGTATATAACTTGGTCTCATAACAAGTTTTTCAGCGAAATATTTTTAAGTTTAAAATTTCGATAGTTATATAATTCACTTATGCTATTATGTAGGCCTTAAGCAGTCTTGATTTTAGAACTCTGCATCTCTCTCTGATTTTAAATCAGCGCTAGTAAAATTTAGTTTAAAATTAAAGTGGAAATGATAGGACTGCAATTAATATAAATACCTTTTTATTCAGTTCAAGTATGTTTTTAAATAAAATTGAAAATTGATCCGAAAGCAGAGTAATTAGACATCGAAGTTTTATGTTCACTACTGAAATTGAAATATTATAAGTTTTCATAATTTGAAATATCTTAAAGAATTATTCAGCAAACATTTCACGGATTAGCTGAAAAATTCAGTTTTTAACTTCATTTTTAAAAATATATAAATGCTCCCAACAATAATATTCTATTTTTTTTTGTCTATAAATATTGAATTTTGATCTAAGAATTATGTAGTTTAAATTTAAAGACAGTTCTTTGGACTGATAGATTCATATTCTGTAAAACATTCTTTATATTTCAATTTCTAAATAAATAAATAAACGTTTCTATGTTCTGCTATCAAATCTGGTCAATTTATTCAGTTCGTAATAATGCAAGATTAGAATAATCAGCATTTTCATAATCTAGCCTAGATATCCTTATTGTATTCTTTGAGATGATCGATCAAGTGATCTAAAATCGCCTGTGTTTATAGAACAGTGATATTGAAATTTCATAAACTGGTCAACTTTAATGATTGATTTAGTTGATCGGGGTGGCGTTTTTTTTTTATTTAAAGTTTTAGCGTCTCAAAAGTATTTTGTTAAATATGATTCACAAAGCGGATGATATATGCAAAATTTAAAAGTCGTAATTCATCAGCATTTCCCCCCTCAATTGACTGAGTATATAATTACTGCCATTCCCGTATCCAGCATTGCTCGGGTAGTGGAATTAGCAGGGGATAACAGTGCTTGGTGCACCTAGTTACGAAAATCCCCTATAATTACTTATTACCTATATTTTTTTTTTAATTTGGGGAGGGTCCCGGTGCCCCTGGACTCCTTATATATATGCCCTTGCCCTTAGCTGTCCTTTTAAAGTATTGATTTTCTTTGCAAACGCAGGCCATCCACATTTTATTGTTATACCTATGTTTAAGCAAGAACTTCGTATACAACATTTGGGGGGGGGGTTCTGGTGGTAAAATTATTAAGCTGCTTGATGAACTGACTCTGGAACAAGCTACATACAATTGGCCGTGTGAAAAACAGTCTCCTCTTAAATCGATCCCTGCTACTTTTAATGTCTGTCCTTGCGACTTATTAACGGTTATTGCAAAGCAAACTTTTACAGGAAACTGCACTCTTCTAAATTCAAAAAGATAGTCCGACGAAAGTAGGGGAATGGGGGGTATTAAAACTAGCTCTCCTCGATTATAAAACTCGCCTTTTTATTTTTGATACGATTTTATTGTACTATAGCGTTCCCCAATAAATACTCTACACAATGGTATAAATATCTTCAATATCTGTTAACTATTTCTCGGGCTTTTGTAGTTTCGATATACAGACGCTTTCAGACTTCATTTTATACTATTTATAGATATAGCCATATATAAATAGAGAGAGAGAGTGAGGGATTTATAGAGACCAATAGAGAAGTATGGTGATTGTTTCAATTCTGTCAAAATTGATTAATGATTTAAATTAATTAAGATAAATAATGACTTTAAATAATAATGTTCTCATATGATAATTTTAAATTTACGATCGAAGCTTTCGTGTTATATATATACACTGAAGTGACAAAAGTCATGGGATAGCAATATACAAATGGCAGCAGTATCTCAGCGAAAAAGTATAAATGTGCAGTTCGTTTTCCAGAGCTTTCATTTGTGTTCAAGTTATTCATGTGAACAGGTTTTTCGTGATTTATGGCGGCACGAAGAGAATTAACAGACTTTGAACGTGGAATGTTAGTTGGAGCTAGACACATGGGTCATTCCATTGCGGATTTCGTTTGTGAATTCAACATTCCGAGATCCAAAGTATCAAGAGTGTGTCAAGAGTATGAAATTTCAGGCATCACATCCCATCATGGACAGCACAGTGGACGACCACCTGCACTTAACGACCGAGACCGCCGACGTCTGTGTAGAATGGTCAAAGTTAATAAACACGCAACACTTCGTCAAATAACTGCAGGAATCAATGTGAGATGTACGAGGGACGTGTCCGATAGGACTGTGCGGCGAAATTTGTCTTCCTTGGGCTATGACAGCAGAAGACCGACTCGAGTGCCTTTACTGACAGCACGACATCGCCTACAGCGACTCTCCTGGGCTCGTGAGCATATCGACTGGTCTCTAGGCCAGTGGAAAACCGTGGCGTGGTCAGATGAGTCACGATTTCAGTTGTTACGACCTGATGGTAGAGTTCGAGTGTGGCGCAGACCCCGCGAAGCCATGGACCCAAACTGTCAGCAAGGCACTGTTCAAGCTGGTGGTGGCTGCATAATGGTGTGGGCTGTTTTTACATGGCATGGACTCGGTCCTCTGGTGCAACTGAACCGATCATTGACTGGAAATGGTAATGTTCAGCTGCTTGCAGATCACTTGCAGCCATTCCTGGACTTCACGTACCCACACAACGATGGGATTTTTATGGATGACAATGCGCCATGTCACTGGGCCAGAACTGTTCGAGATTGGTTTGAAGAACATTCCGGACAATTCCAACGCATGATCTTTCCACCTAGATCGCCCGATATGAATCCCATCGAGCATTTATGGCACATCATCGAAAGGTCCGTTCGTGCCCAAACTCCTGCACCATCCGCACTTTCACAATTATGGACGTCTATACAGACGGCACGGCTCAATATTCCTGCAGAGGACTTCCAACGACTTGTGGACTCCATGACATGTCGAGTTGTTGCACTTCACCGGGCAAAAGGAGGACCGACACGATATTAAGTCATCCCATGACTTTTGTCACTTCAGTGTATATTATTACTCATTTGTTTGCCTAATAAACTGTAAAGAACTTCTCTTAAGCATAAAGACAAAAGGGGAATCATCCACGTAAAAGAAATTTCCAGTTGATTTCTCGTTTTAAATGTAAAAATAATCATACGTTTTCCATCCACTTAAATAATTAAAAAATAATGGTTTTAAAAGTTTTTAAGTTATCAATTCCACGCTCTTTCATCCCTTCAGATTTAATATTAGGAAAGGAACCATTTTTCCTCAACATAGAATATATTGATATGTTAGAGGATTAATTTATTTTACAAAGTTGGAACTTGTGCTATATGCAATGTTTGCCAAATCAATCGCAGAAGTGTCAGATTCTAGTGTAGGCATTAAGCGGAGGAATCACCATGTTCATATCAACATTCAGAAGTCCAATCAGAGAAAAGTTCACATCAGCCTTATTCTTTTGTAATCTGAGCTGGGATTGTACTAATTTAGGTTGGCATAGTCTGGCCGATCTCTTGGAAATATCGCTTTCGTTTTAGAATAATCAATTTTTAAACAATTGGCACATACTTTTAAAATAGACCCTACAAAACTATGTGTGAGATATTACAATATTTTACACAGACTGTTTTTTAAATTTCTTTTACAAAGAACCCATTGCATAAATATTTTTAGAAATATTATGACTGAAATTGTCTTGTAGCGATTGAAAGTCGTGATACAAACCTGCGACGTTTGGGCCTGTAGCCGAGTATCACACCGATCAAGCAAAAGGGACCCTTCAGCACAAAGGATATTATCTGGCCTATTAAGGATGACGCTACAGTCTTAAGGAAAACAAATGCAAAAGATATAAAGTTTCCTGACAAGTCTTAAATGTGTATGTATTTATGATATGAGAACAAAATACAATAGCAGAATGCAATTTTATTAATTTTTTTTTTTCATTTCATGACAGCTTAAGAAGACAAATCAAAGCAAAGAGAAATGTTGAACTTAGAAAGCTATTTTGGAGTGTGAAGGGAATTCATTAGCTGAATATTTTTCTTTAACAACAAACATACTGCATTCATAAAATCGTTTTAAAAGGCACTTTTTTTTTTTGAAAATTAATAAAAGATATATCAATGGAAACCTTCTTTTCCATTGATATATCTATATGAAAGGGAAAAGTGCTTTTAAATGATTTCATGATTCATTTACATCATAAGAGAACTCTGAAAACAGCAAAAAGAATAATAAATAAAATCTTGGAAAACAAGTAAAAGTCATCTGAAGAAAATAAATATTATGAAATTTTTCGTTTGAGCTGAATGATATTAGCTTTATATCACTTCTCCAGTATTTGTTGTAATGAAATAATATGCAAACCTTTGAAACGATGAAAAGGAATTTATATTATAAATGGAATCTGTATCAAGTAGAAGAATTAATGAAAAAAAAATGTTTTAAGCCAATTTTTTGACAAATGTTTTGGAAAAAAATCTCATCTTTTTTCCTCAACAATTCACAGGGGAAAACGTGGCGATAGAACTCAACATTTATACTTTGTACTCCTCTAAATTAAACATTCCTATCTGTAAAAAGTATGGTTTGCGATGGATTCGTCCATCTCCTAGGGATAAATGTTGCGATTGAGAAGCTTATCTTCGAAGCGTAAACAAGCAATAAGCAGAAGAAGCCGGCGTCATGGCATTGGGGTATCGTGTCTTCCCAGTGATCTGGGTGCCCCGGGTTCGAGCCTGGTTGTTCTGCGTTCTTTCTGTTAGGTGTGTACCTCGGTCTAAACAGGGCCTGTGGAAGTGAATGTGAGGAGTGAGTAGCAAAAGTCGCACTCTTGGCCACCCTAGCTGTAGCTACAAAACAAGAGACGCTGATTAGGCTTAAATCGCTGACTACATCTGTAAGCTTGTCTGTGGCAAATAACCGTAAGAAACAACAACTACAACGACAGCGGAAGAAACGTAACGCTTAAGTCAACCTTTAGAAGTTCAATCACAGCGAAGTTCACATCAGCCCTGTGATTGTACTTATTTAAATTGACAAATTCTTGTAGATCTGTAGAAACTGTCAATTTCTAATTAAATGTTTTTTGAACTGATTATCTGTAGAGTTAAAATTATTATTGGTATTTTATATTTGAAAAGTTTATATATTTATTTTATTATTTCTTTTGTCATTTTTTTTCACAATTTCATTCTTTTTTTCTCTGTTTCAATGATATAATTCAGAAAATATATTTCTCAGATTCAAGGACATTTGAAAAGCAAAGATTTGGCGAAACGCCAAGTTCGAATTATATGATGATTACAATATTTATTATTATTACTCACTTTCACTCGTGACTTCGTATACGTGGAAAAGCACATAACTGACTAGAAACAATTTATTTACATTGAGTACCTGAAAGAAAACAAAACCGTAAATGAAGTCCGTATTCCTTTAAAATCGCCTAGTCTGTTTCATTTACCGATTGTGATTAAAATAGCTACACTAATTTTATATACGCAATTTTTAAACTTATAGTTTAAATAAAAATAAAGCTGCCAACAAGTGCAACACACTGTACATGCGTGAATTTTCAAAGTGCATATTATAACATTTTTAATTTCCTTATTTTATAATTGAAAATGAATCGGAAAAAGTTGATTAACAGTGTTTAATTTTAAATACGCCAAACACTAAGATAATAAACATAACGTCTGAAAGAATCGGTCGTAAACATATTAAACCTAATCTCATTATCTTGGGGGGAAAATAGCTGATGTCTTACTCATTTGGCGGTGAGAACAAGAAGAGTTTTGGCTAGAAAGTTAATTTTTAATTAACAAAAAATTAATCACTCAATTAACGGGAATAAATAGTAACCTATGTTCTATTCTAGACTATTATCTATTTCTGTGCCAATTTTCATCCAATTTCGTTCAGTCGTTTTGGTGTAATTGACCAACATCATTCGTCCATAAAAACGTTCACGTTTATAATAATAGTATAGATTAGTATTATTATTGTATTTCTCGAATATTAAACATTTTTTTCTTAAATGCAGTTATGGTTTAAAACAGCCAAACTCCAGTTTGGGACCAGAGAGACCATCATTTAAAAAAACTGACAAAAAAATTGTTGAAAAGTTCTCTTTATTACAAGATCGAAGGATTTACATTCCCAGAATGAAGATAAAAATACCTTATTTAGACATTTTACATTAAACAAAGTAAAACATAGTGAATTCAATATCCATATAACATTTTTCCTAAAAATTAACGATTACGCAATACAATACTGATGTGATCATTTCAAATAAATATAAACCAAATTAAATCTTATTATTATTTTTTTTGGAAAAATATTTGTAACTTGACAGGCTTTGAGATGACAAAAATAAATAAATAATAATAATAATAATTTTCTAAATATCGGCTGATGTTTAACTTGATAGATATATGACTGTTTAAAACCGGTTTAACTTTTTTAAAAAATATAGCACGAAAAAAAACCTTCTAAAACACAAATCAATTCGAGATTATCAATAAATAAATAAATAAAATCGCTTTTTTAAATGTTTGTGTAGCGAAATATGAGCCAGGTGAGAAAATCTTTTTCTTTCGGATTGATACCACACAGCTTTTTAAAAAGTAATGTTCAGGTATAATAACTTGAAATTATATATAATAGATATTATTTTTTTACAGTTTACAATTTAAATTATAAACTGTCCGAAAACTTATTTTTTTAAAAAATAGCAGTCATACTGTTATAACGAAAAGGAAGCAATGCGTTTTATTTAAACTTAGGAATTCAATCTCAAAACGTTTCCGAGGAAAAACCAGCAGAAACAAGTCTCGTGTTATAAAATCAATGCTATTCATAATCTTATTGATTGCTATTATCAGATCAACAGAAAGACAACTATGATCATACCGACTATTTTCGTTAGTTGACAATTTATTTGTATGAAATAATTTATAAACTTTGATGAATATCGTTATTTCTTTAAATAAACTGAATTAAAAATATTAATTTATTTTTCAGATTAAATTTATATGAAACAGTGAATCCAAGGCTTATTCAAAACTAGCTCTTACCCGCGACTTCGTAGGCATGGAAATTTTGATGCGTATATGCGAGAACTGACAGTCTAATCACAATGTAAAATGCAATCAAAACCGTATGCATGCATAAATTTTCAACGTCAATTGGAGCAACGCAAAGACGTGAATTTTAAGCACCAGATGGGGTAACGCAATACAGATTAGAAAATTTTAATTTCAATTCATCTATTTTATTTTTACTCAAAAGCACTTCTGAATCAAAAGATATATTAATTAACAATGTTTAATTTTAAATTTATCATACTCTACGAAAATAAACAAAATCGTTTGAGATAACCGGTCGAAAACATTTTACTTCTAACATCATTAGGGTGGAGGGGGAAAAACTACTTAAAAGCTATTTACTTGAAACTATAAAGGTGCTTTTCAAAATTTAATCGAAAATAATGAAAATAGGCAAAAGGAATATGTAGAGCAAGAAAAAAAAAATCAAGAGTAATGAACAGGAAACATCAAATTAAATTAACACAAGAACAGCGAAAGAAAAACAATCAATAAACCTTCCTTTAGAATATTAAGATATTAAAATGAAAAACGGAAACCGAAAAATAAAAACAAATAATTAGATTTTTAAATTTTTTTTTGTTCTGATGATAAAAGGCTTTATATCAGGAAATCCTAAAATAAATGAAAGAATTCCAGTAAATACGATAATATTAAAAGAATATCAGAAATAGAAAATAAAAACTAACGATTCGGGTAGATGTTTTCAGATTTTTTTTTCATTATTTTTTTGGCGGAAAAGTTAGTTTTTAATTAATAAAAAATTAACTACTCAATTAACCAGTATAAAAAATGGCCTATGTTCTTCTGAGGACTATAAGCTCTCTGTGTGCTAGATTTCATCCAATTTCCTTCATCCGTTCTGGTGTGATTGAATCACAACATCCATTCATCCAAACTTTTACATTTATAATAGTAGTATAGATAAACTTTCTGCAACTAAGCATATACGAAAGAGGGGGGAAGGGGAGATTAAAAATTTGAGAAGAAAATAGAAGAAAAAAATGCACTGAAAATTCAATTAAAAAAAATAACTTCGCAATCTATTGTGAATGGAAATAAATATACAAAATAAGATTAAAATGAAATCTGCTACACATACTTCAATATATCATTTTAGAACATAATTTCTTAAACGGCCAAGCACCTTGTGCGAGTCAAATCGTATTTTTATTCATTTTAATTGTTTCATTAAATGAGTCATATTAATATTGCCAACAATCCAAAAAATTTTGTCTCTCATTTATTGCTAAAAAAATATTACATTTCCTATTTCATTCATTTTGTATAATCATGTGTTCAAAATGATATTTTCCTAGGTTTCATTTGCTGTAGTCATAAACTTATTTTTTTTTAATCAAAACTTTTGTAAATGCCATGACCACGCATTGTTAAAAGCTGATTTTTTTTTTAGATGCTTGTACAGATAATAAAATTTTTACTTTTCGCCTACGGATTTTTATTGATGCTACAAACATCATTCCCAGAACATTACGTTCTGAGATAATAAAAAAAATTTCCGAAATATTATTGCATATTATTACTTACATATTATTGATGCGATAAAAGGCAAAGAGTAAAATATTCATTATTTCTCTGATATCGCTTTAAAGAATGTGAAATTAAAACTTTCACCATTTATATAATAACACTATGAAAATTCATCAACACAATGAAACATTAAACATATGCTTACATTATAAATTTTAATTTTTCAAGTAAATTATATTGGAAATTTATGGAAAAATTTATAACAATTCAATACAAAATTGTTTAAGATATTAGAATAAAGAAATATGAATAATCAAGAATCAGATTACAGTCAAGAAAATGCTCTATAAATTCTATAATTGATACACATCCAAACAAAGTAATATGTCTACATATTAGAATTCACATAATACATCGCAGCATTGATATTTCAAAAAGTTGCAAAATGTCACAGAAGAAAATATACAAGTTACAGACTCACAAAAAAGTAAATAAATAAATACTTTAACTTACAATACTTTCAAACAAAAAAAAATGTATTTTTATTGAAAACATTTTAACATATGATAATAAAACACATTCACAATGATAAGCTGACTTTCCACGAAACAAGCAATTAAGTTATAAATAGAGGTTCACAAAATACAAGGAGATTCTAAAGGAATATCGCAAATTTTATGGGCTGTTCAAACAGTCTCTTTATTCATGGGAAATCAAAAATAACAACGAGATATTCAAAAGAAATTCATAGGAGTTGAATGAGATATCCTCTGGAAACCCGAAGGATATCGAAGAAGTACGAAAACTCATATTATTCATATTTTTGGAGGTGCTTCTTTTGAACATTTATAACTTCGTTAAGTTTAATTTTTCAAACGTAATTTTGAATGAACACCAAGTTTTTTGTTTTGCTTTCTTCAATAACCCTGCAAAGTTGGACTATTCATTTAAAAGTAAGAATTACACTGTATTTTAACAAATATGCATTATGCGTTTTCTCTTAATCAATGGGAATTTAGAAGAGATTATTTCAGCATATTGAAGAAAAATAGTAAGTCTTTTTGGTCTGTTTTTTGAAACGTTCAATTACTACAAAATCATTATTACATCTTCCTGTTTAAAAAAAGGCGAAGTTCTCCCATTAACAAGGATTTTATTATAGGTGCACAAATCATTCTTTTTATAAAATATGCTTCAGTAAATGTTTCTTAAAAGAAATGGAATGAGAATATATTATATTACAGAAGACATGTGAGTACGGTTTTTCATATCTGCTCTTTAATGTACTCTTAAATTGGATAAATAAGAAAAAGTTTACTATAGATGTCACAAGCATGTGTTTTCACTCACTTTCGAATGCGTCAGAAAATGTTTATTTAAATCAGCAGGCCGCAGAAAAACTTGATTGCAAGTGACACATGTATACGGTTTTTCTTTTGTGTGCGTAAGAATATGTCTCTTCAAACTCCAATTCCAAGAAAAAGCTTTGTTACAAAAGTTACACACATACGATTTCTCATTTGTATGTGTACGTAAATGTGTCCTCAAATTCCCCTTATCCGAAAAGGGTTTGTTACAAATATCACAGTTATATGGTTTCTCTCCCGTATGCAGACGTATATGTACTTTTAAATTTCCGCTCTTGGAAAAGCTTTTCTTGCAGAACTCGCAAGTAAAAAGTTTTTCTTGCGTATGTGTTCGAAACGGTCCTTCGAAACCTTCTTGATAGGAAAAGAGTTCGAAGGAAACTTCATTGGTATGTAATTTCTCTCTCGAATGCATCATTACATGTCTTTGAAAATTTCTTTTATCTGAATACGATTTCTTACAAATATCACATGTATATGGTCTCTCTCCTGTATGTGTGCGCACATGTATTTTTAACTGCCGGTTGCTGGAATAGGCTTTCTCGCAAAACTCGCAAGCATATGGTTTCTCTCCCGTATGCGTCCGCAAATGCTTTTTGAAACTTCCGCTATCTGCAAAGGTTTTGTCACAAAATACACATTTAAATGGCTTCTCTCCCGTATGTGTACGTGTATGTCTTTTATGATTCTCCTTATCCGAAAATTGTTTGTTACAAAATTCACATGTATACGGTTTCTCACCCGTATGCAGACGCATATGTACTTTTAAATGCCATTTCTGGGCATAGTCTTTATTGCAAATCTCACATGTAAACAATTTCGCTTGTATATGCGTCAGTAAATGTCTTTTTAAATTGCCAGTTATAGAAAAGACCTTTCTGCAAAAGCTGCAAGTGTGAGGTTCCTTATTCGTATGCGACATTTGTAATAAATAATAAAAATTTACAATGTGATGAAAAATTTCTAAACATATATATTTGGAAATTTATTGCATGGATCTTGATTTCATCGAGATCTGTTGTATATTGCAAGATGAAATTGTTGGTTTTTGAAAAATAAAGCCTTCCTTAATTGTCGCCACTTTTATTCTAAAAGATAGAATGATTTATCAGCTTTAGTCATTAGCATGTCATTATATTCAGGACAATACAATCTTGAAATCTACAAAAAGAAAAAAAAACGTGGCGTTACTATTAGAACTCCTGAAAGCGACAAAATTTAATCAAATATTTAGCATTTATTAATTGATTGATTAACTAATGATTAGATTTATTATAAAAAATAAACTGTGGAAGCATATGATTACTCGGTTTGATTCAACACAGAAAGAGAAATTATGAAATGAATTACACTGAAACCATTTTTAAAGAGCACAATTCGTTCTCGAATCTTATTCATAATGAGACACACTTGTTAATTGAAACAATTTTTTTTCTACATGAAGCTATATAAAATAAAAAGCGTTCCAATCCCCCCCAAAAAATCAAACAAATCTATGGTAATGTAATTCATTACATATGATAATTTTTTCCCCTATAAAATAAATAAATAAATAAAAAACGTTCTAAACAACTTTTTTTACTTAATATTTAAAGTTTGATAAAAATTAGATATAGCATTATCATTAAATAATTTTGTTGCACAATAAACTATCTCAATAATCGGATGACGATTTTAGTATGATGCTGCTAAATGTTTACCTTAATTTCAAAGGAATGTTTTGGCTCTTTTGAATCTGAATTATTTTCTCTTTTTCATACCAAATATATGATTTTTTTGCTGTAATACAGAATGTGCACCCATAATTATTTCGATAATTTTGGACATTTTCAGTCACCACCCCATTAATGTAAGTTATTCACCTCTAGTCCCATGATCTCACCAGATACAAAAATTCAGTGGACTATGACTTTCTCAAATTCAATAAAGGCATTTTTGGAATCAGCCCATCTCTATACAGAGACAACACAAAAACGTTTTGGGGTAGATGAATGGAATTTGGCATATGGTTTTTAGACCAAATTTGTAGATTTCTATCATTCTAAGCAAAATTCGTAATCAGCAATTCTACGTATCTGCGTGTTCAAGTATAAGAAAAAAACTCGATCAGGCAGAAAGACAATGCACGTTTTTTCGAGTATACAAAACGAAAGAAATTACATAGATATAATTCCATACACAGGTTTAGTATCAATAATGAAGACATTTATATCATTTTAAAACGAATACAGTTAGAGTTTTGCCTGTCTGTCACTCTGTACTTTCAGAAACATATAAATAAAATGATTTCAAAATGCCATGATTCTAATACATCAAAATTGTCATGTAATTTAGTAACTACAACTATGCAAGGCTTTCTCTGGAAAAAAAAAAACTCTTATTAGATCACGCCAGCTGGTCGGTATTATCCATATAAAATTTGACTTGTTCTTTTAATTCTCTAAAAATAAATTTTAATTAAAAGTGATAATGTAAAAGATTGAACTAACCACAATTAAAAATGAGGTTTAAAAAAATGAACTAGTTAAATTTTTCCAGTTTTAGCTGAAGAAGTTTCTAATTAAAAAATGTTTTAAAAACTTAGAGCTTAGAAAAAAATAGCACTTCCAAATTTTTCAGAGTTTTCAGCCTTTTGCAATGCTTAGAACATAAATGTTCAACTTGTTTCATTCAATTTTTTCTTTAAAAGAAAAGAACCCTAATCATTCAAAAAAGATTATGTATTATTGAATTCATTAATTTTACATCTCAAAAATATTTTCCTCTTCATTTTAAACCTAGTACTAGTTTCTCCTTAATCAAATCAGTAATGAAGATGTTTTAATTAATTTCTTCCAACAATATTAGAAGATTATGGTTTCAGAATTACTGTAATTAATTTTTAAACACTTAATTAAAATCTGAAACATGAGTTAAAATTCATAAAGAATGATTACTATTGCGAAATATATTTTTATACATAGCATACAAAAATTCAATTTTATAGTAAAAGTATAAATCCAACTCCAAGAGTTAGTCAATTTTCCACTTGCAGACATTTCCAAAGCCCAAAATAATTTTAATAAGATAACTCCACCTGAGTTAGGTATCTCAAAAGTGCTATATGAAAGATAGATGAAATTTGATATAGGGCCTTGGAATATACTAAGTGTTGATTCCCTTATTTTGGCAAAAATTTGTCTATATAAAGTCATTCCATTTTCCCACAGTAATAAGACCATTAAAAAAATTTAATTGTTAAAAAATCTTAAACAAATTAAATTTTATTACAATATAGATTTTAATTTTTCAATAAAAAAAATCAAGGAATGGGTTGACAGTCTATCAGCCTGTGTATTTCCATATATAAAAACAGGATACATTATAAATTATATTGGATCAACAGCAAGCATTAAACATGACAGAGATTGATATCATTTTGTTGTCAAAACTATTTTTACTTTCATTACCTTACATCTTAATCATTTGTTTTCTACTAAATAACTCATCATTAACCTAAATAATAATAATAATCATACATGAAACATTCAATGCATCAATTCCCATGAAATATAAACTGAATATAAATTTATTATGAATTCACTGTTCCTTTAAACAAAACCTTTTATTCCTATAAAATAAAAATATATTTTAATAATAGAGCTGAAAATAATTTAGAGTTGATAAAGAATATAACTCACTCAACAAATGATATGGATACTTCTTACGCATAAAGCTTTTAAGTGTAAATGTTTTAGTAATACCTCAGTCAGTACGAGATCTGGAAAAAATAAAAATAAAATTTATCAAAATTTTGGCTCAATTTAGTAACAACTCAATGATATGATTTGTAAAATTCAAGAATAAAAAAACTAAACAATAAATATTAAAAGATAATTAAGCAGAAATATACAAAAGAAATATTTAGACTTGTTTATGTATCTAAACAAATTTTTCAAGTAGTTTCAGTCATTATTTAACTAAGGCAAGTTCCTTTGTCTTCTACAATTTTTTCTAAAATATTCAAGATTATTTATGTATTTTAATATTTATAATACCTTAGAATATTCTTTATATTTACAAAATGCTCTGCCTAAGGAACCTACAGAACGAGCTAGTAAAATTTAATTAAACAAATAAAGGTAATTCAAAATGGGATAAAAACAAATAAACAATCAGTCAACCAATGATTAAAAGACTCCTTCATTTATTCGTTCAATGAGCAAGATCTGGAAGACTTTTATAAAATCTTCAATAATAAAGTAATTTTTCTCAGACATGATGACTAGTTTTCTTTCTTTCTATTTCCCACAATGGCTTAAGCTTTCTAGAACATATTGTTGTTAACTTAATACATTGATATAATTTTAGAAGCACAATTTATGTGCTTATTCTGGTATATTTTTCAAAAGAACTCTCGGCACAGACATTATGTGTGTTCCAGATATTTTCTTTTTCTTTCAATTAGATTGATGTTCAGAATAAAATCAAAATCTTTTCTTGAATAATAATTCAATTTATGTATCATGCTTACACTAATATTCCTTTTTCATTCTCTTATCATTAAATTTATTGAATCTTAAAAGATTAGATAAAGCTGATCAGTAGCAGATGTAATCACACATATTATTTTGGATTAAAGTAACAATTTTAAAATGACAATTTAAATAAAAGAATACTACTTTTTAAAATTTATATATTTTAAAGCATTTTAAGTTTAAAATAATATTTAAAAAATTTAGCAGTAAATGACAACTTTTTGAAACCTCTTGCATTAATCCATGCTTTGATCATGAATGCATATATGATTTCGTATGAAGAATTTGTTCACAGTTTCATTAATGAATAATTCAAGGTAATATTAGTTATTCATGGCTCAAAAATTATGAATATGCAAAGTTATCAACTGAATCTATAGTATTTCAGTTTATTTATGTACTAAGGAGTGGACAGGTTGAATTACTTTTAAAATGCCAAGCAGAATAAACTGTAATAATTTCAAATCAGCAGAACGGATGATGGGCGAGTGAAATATATATAATTTTTAGGAGCTGATGAGTTTAGGAAATAATACTTGTTTGAACTTTTGTATAGAAAATGGTTTGATTGTTTCTTCCTCTTCTTTTGATTATGCACTGTTTCTTTTATCCACATAGTCCTTATGCTCAATGTGCAAGCAAAACTACTAGGCTTCTGTGGCTTGTAAAGCCGTAGTATGTTTTATAAAGTTAAAATAAACATCCTGGTGTCTTCAACAGATGTCGGATGCATCGAATGCTCTATCGGTTAAAAAAAAAAACATTATATTGCAAAAAGTGGTAACCGTAACTATTCCGCAGAAGTGTCTGTTTACATTGTCCACCATCTTTATTGGCAACTTGGCATCCTTGGTGTGGCAAGGGGCACACTAAACAACACTTTTACCAAAATTTCTTTAAGATTATTTCATTCTTTAAATTTTAATTTATTTTCCATATTTATTTATTTTATGTAAGAAAATCGAAATCCAAAAATCATTAGTCAATCTTAATATCTAATAATATAACCAAAATTTTTGATCATGGCAGGCTATCAACATATTAAATCATGATTTTATTAAATATAGGTGGAAGAGATAAAAAAATGTAAGTCATAGCACTGAAATGCACTAGCCAACGAAAAAGTTTTTAAACTATGAAAAGAAAACAACCACACATTTTTCACAGTTTATACAAAGTTTACAAGTTGAAAATCCTATTTCAGCCAACAAATTGTTAACGTGCCATCATAAATTAATAAATACCTAAAATATCTTGTTATAATTATTAGGAAACTAAATAATACTAAATTTCTATTTTCTAACTACATATGTTCATTTGTTTTAAAATCTCTTTTTAATAACAAGTGTTACTTGTCAATAGGACTGTAAAATAAGTTTATATTATAACAAGGTATATTTATAGAATGCAATGGAAAATAGTAAAATCCTCAATTTTATCAGTAAGTATTAATAATGCTAATTTTCTCGAGATCAAAACGTTAATCATATCTATAGTTGAAAAAAAAAAACTTAAATAAAGATAGCTGGTCTGGCAATATGAATAGAAAATGAATTAACCAATATGAATTAATGAGCAATTTTTATATATAGAATTACATAAAAAAGAAACAAAACAGTTGAATATTTACTAATAGACAACTGGTATTGAATAAGAGTGGCTATAATACCATATAATTAAGCTAATTTATAAAAAATACTTCATAAGATACCCACTCATAGCAACTGGCTTATGTATCATGTTATTTATTGAAAGTAGAAACAAATTCAAGAGATTGCTGACACACAATTTCAAAGATAAAGATATTAATAAAGATGTATTAGATAAAGAAACAATATACACAAAGCAATATTTGAAAGTATATAGCAGCATTATTCCTTTGGAACAGCAATTTGTAATGCATACAGTATTATATTTCAACTATACCATATAAAGTAATAATAAAAAGTAACATCTGAAGTTCAAAGCTATTTTAATTCAAATTTCAACAAGGCATCTTAAAATAATGATGACAATAAAATAAAAATATGATATACTTAGAAATTCTAATTTCATATTAAAATCGAAGACATTTACTTAATTAGAGACATTTATACCATATTTTAACAACATTAAATTATGAATAAAAAATTTTAACAGAAAATACTCTGCTTCACCTTATAATATCAATACATTGGAATACAAGTTATTATATTTAATTGAAAAGTTATAATTGAAAAATACTTTAAAAAATAAACATAATTTTCATAAACAAAACTTGTTTTTATAATCAGATATAAACATTCCTGCATGGACGGTATGCATTTCATAATTTAAAACTGTGTTTTTCTTACAAATCCATACTTATAGTATTTAAAGGGTAGAAGATATACATATGTCTTTTGTATTAAAAATATATAAAATTAAAACCATTTGATAACATAGAATAGATATTATTGCAAGTGGTTATCTTAGATGTAAATAGTTTAATTCTTTTCAAAAACAGTGAAATTGGTTTTTAAAAAGTTTTTTCCCCTATTTTTATTTTAGATTTAATGTGGTAAGATCTAATTGTTGGTGAAAGTCTTGTAAAAAAGACAACAGAAAAAGAAAGTTCAATTTTTTTAGTAAAATGAAAATTATAGATCCTAATAACAAAAACATATTGAGTAATTTACACAGTTACAAAAAGACAATGTGTTACATTTCATTCCCATTTGATACTGCATTCCAACAGGCTATCTTCAACTTAAATTGTTTTTAGTAGTTTTAAAAGTAAAAACCAAATATTTACTGGCATAGATAATCATAAAAGAGTTAACAATCCTAAGATCTTCTCAAACTAAAAATTTGACAGAATAAAGAAAACTTCGCAAGTCGGGTGAATGACTACCAACTTTTTAGAATTTAATTTAAATTTCGAAATGTATAAAAAAGCATACATAAAAATAATGAAAACAGTAGAATTTTCAATAAAAAGGTGCATACATGAGTATCAGACACAAGTCTACGATAATATAAAAGTTGTAACAATTTTTAATGCTGAAATTTTTTTTAATTAATTTGGAGAGTTTTAATAGGCTTGTCTAGAATTTCTTCCGCTTAGACAAAAGTCTAGTACCGGATTCTCATGTTTTACCAAGCAATATCAATTACATAGATTTACCGAATGCGTTAATCCAACAATATTTCTTGATTAGTGAAAGAAATGATGAACTATCCGACATATGCAGAAAACAATTTTAAAAATAAAAACGCATCGCTTATAAAAAGAATGTGATTAAAGACACGTTAACAGTTCTACAATTTCAATGGTCGAAATACCGTTTAACACAAGTCTGTTGATAACCACCAAATGTGATCTTTAGCTACACAAGCGACTAGATCGAGCGGTTCACCTGACACGCCCAAAATGGTATTAGCCAATCACCATTTAGAGTCAGACTATTCAGACCGAATAATGGCTAAAACCATTTTGGGTGTGTCAGGTGCACCGCTCCATCTAGTTGCTCTCTCTAGCTACTACTCGTTCGAGAATCGGA